>JAOTAV010000030.1:1867359-1918082 GCA_026546445.1 Cyclargus thomasi | reverse complement strand
AATATGTGTATTGTATAAAAGTATTAAATATATTTCCGTTGTCTGGTACCTGTAACACAAGTCCCTCGGGTACTTAGTACAGGACTAGACTGACGTGGTGTGAAGCGTCCATAGATATTATTATTATTATTATTAATTGTATGGAATTAACATTTGACACTCTTCAGCCTTAGGAGTAATAATAATTATAATCATTTTACTCTACATTCGTTACTTTTGCAGATGTAGTTGTGTGTGATCCATGGCATAAAGAATTTGCAGCGTTACGGAATGTAGTGAAGTATGTTAATAAAAGCACTAGCAGATATTGAATTCTTTAGCCTTTTCCAATATCTTGTGACATAATATTATGTAAAAATAAAGGCACACGTAAACTATTCACATTATTAATTTCGGTTTCATCAATCAACTGAAGTGCTCTAAAAATAGCTCAATTCCATCTCACGTTATTTGTGAAAGATCAAGATCTTCACCCGAAATTCATTCTCATAAGCCGTAAGGGAGAATCATTTCAATACTCAGGAATCGTGAACCATTTACGATTGGATATGGGATCACTCGTTACACACAGAGTAACCATTCTATCTTGATCTCCCCATTCATACATATATTAAGTAGCGGCACCAGGCCGAGAGTTCCACTCTAGTTTGGCAATATAGACGTATCCACCAACTTTTGTTAGAATAATATCTGGGAAAACGTTCAATCTGCCTAACATCGCCTCAACATTTCCCGAGGTACCCGTTTGTGAATCGTTCCACTCCCTGGGGGCTCGATGGTTCGCATTTGATTATTACAAAGTTCAAATTTTACTCATCGCAAAGGTTCGCAAAGTTTAAATTATTGTATCGCGTTTTAATTGAAAATAAAACGAACGACGCGGCTCATTAAAAATGAATTAACGCAGCGGTGAATAGTTAATATATTAAGAATTTAATTTATTAATGTTACGTGTGAAGCCCGTTGTCAGCCCGCGGGCGAAGAGTGCAGTTTTCCAGTACGCGGAATTTGTTTGAAAGAGAATGTAAGTAAATACAAATAAGGTACATAAATATTTTAATAATATTAGGGACTGATTAGTATCGCAAAGCTGCGAACTTAAGGTGTACTGCACACCTAAGCCGTCGACTATTTTCTATGATGATCTTTATCGTAGACAAAAAAATTAGGACTGAAAAGTAACAAAGTCATCGTGTCGACCGATATCAAACCCGGGTATCCGATAAGAGGCGGGTCAAGCGATTCATAGCCCGGGCCGGTCGTTCTTCCGGTACATTGTCTTATCCGGGTCCGGCCGCTGCGATCAATCAAACGCAGCTCCATTTGCTCCGAATATCTAAAGGTATGTTTCTTTTCGCAATACGGATAGAGCGGTCAAAGCTTCGCTTATTAGAAAGGTTGATGGGGGTTAAAAAACTCTGTTTCCTTGATTCGAATATTCTTTATTAAAATAGGGCTGGGTCTATACGTGCGAGAAATACGAAGTTACGAGAAAATTTAGGGCGATAGAAAATTTGTTGAATGTACTATATCCGCGATATCCGATATAAAAACCAGTACAATATATATTGCATATTATTTAAAAAAAAGTTTTTTAACTTTAGAAGCTAGATTGTTTTACTGGCTACAATTGCTAATGAAGGTGTTATATGGCAAGATTATCTCGGCCAAGCTTATATGACTTTACACGTATAACGTCGATGGTGTATATTTCAGAACGAATCAGCAAAGTGGCGTGAATTTTAGACGTCACAAGGAACATATACAGAACGTTGAGTCAAATGTTAATGACAAATACATTTTTATACTCAATTGCTGGATATTGACCTCTATTGTATTATCAAACCAACTCAAAACTCACCCAAAATTCAGTTGAAACAGATCGTGGATCTTAGTAATTTGGTCGGGCTATGTCAAATTCAGCCGACAGATCACGGCTTACATTGAATTGACATATTCCGACCAAATGACATAGGTCCGTCAAATTCCTTATCATACCATCAGAAAAATTTTAAGACTGTAACAACATCAATAAGATTTAATCCTCTGTGTCCATCAGCGACATAGCATAATTCCCGTTCTGTATAAATAGTTTACTAAACATGGCTATTCGATGCAAACTCTGTTCTCAAAGTCACAAGACATAAAATATAGTTCGGATGAGATATAGCCCGGAGTCTATCGCCGAGTCAAAGTTGTAATAACATCGCATAGGAAGCGTGTAAATTTAATGGTCTAAAGCCGTCGCTAACATATAGCTCGTTTAAGCGTCGTTTAGCTCACTGAAATGTGTGTCACACTCGCAGTTTGATATTAGTTAAGTTTAGTACAACATACGTTTAAATGAGTTATATATTTTGTTTATTATTTTATCATAAGTCTTAGATCTAAGTATACTTTCATCGGACAAAAGGGCTTGAAAATATATTTTGAAATTCGTTGTTTTTATCTTGACCAACTTACCAAAATTATTAAGCAAACAGAATTAGGTTTATACAAAAGAAAACTACGAATACATTATATTCACCGCTTACAGATAGTCTATCCACAACTTTATTTGACAGATGTCGCTTGAAGAATCTGTCAAAAAAGTCATGGATAGCCCAAAATAAAATTTATCTGTAAGCGGTATCGACGAGCCTCTACAGTCTACGGCGTAGCACGTCACTCGTAGCAGCTTGCGGGACTGACGTCTTCAAAAACGCCAGATGAATCTACCCTATGTTATTTTTATATGATATGATTAATTTTTTTAACAAGTTTTAGCCCTTGCAATACGGTGCAATTTTTTTCAGATGCTGCTAAAAAGCTTGATTGTTTTAATTTTAATTTAAAGTTATAATTTTTGTTTAATTTTGTATAAGGAACGATGGGATTGACATCGTCATTTGTGTGCGAAAATCCCTTTAAATAAATAAAGCTACCTAAAAAAAATACGGTGCAATGTCTTTTATCTTTTGCTTAAGTAAAAAACAATTGCAACGTTCATTTTATAATAAGGTGACTTTTGACCGTAAGCGTTGCCCGCCATGACTTCAAAAACGTCTAAAAATATTAAGAATATCCGTGCAAACCTGAAGGTAACATAATGTTTTTCTATGACCAAAAGATTCTACTAACTAAGTCTATACCAAAAATCAAGTCAACCTACTTGGGCGAAAGAAGTGAAAAAATACATACTTTACCTTTTCATATTATTAGTATGGATATCGTCACTTCGAGAATTGTACGAATTTCAATATTTTTAAATATAAACGACTGATTAAGATTATCATCAAAAAGGTTCTACTTTTCGTATATAATATTTTTGAACCTAAGGCTCAAACAATATCGAGGGAATAAAAGCAATCGGATGGCGTTCACACGTAATAGGCCCAGGACGAGGGCATCAAGGATGATGTATGGTGGGATAAGACAATGTTGTGGGAAGATGCATCCGGGTTCGACCTTTCAATTTCCTCGATTGTCCGGGCCAGATCGATACTCCTCCGACCATAGTATAAATCTATACAGTATAGTAACCTCGGTATCCTAAAATTACTAGTGCATTTTAAAGACAAACATTACGTACATGCAACAATTTTTAGTACTTTACTTATGTATCTGTACCCGAATTTTGTTGTCGTAATAACATTTTTAAAGAGCTTTACCTATCAAGAGGCATTTTACGTTTGTATTTAATTTCATAAGAAATCAAGTCTTAGGGCCTGTTTTACTGCTTACTGATAAAGTTTCTGTTAGGTTATCCACAACTTTTTCTCCATCCAATATCTCTTAAATAAAGTCGTGGATCGACTTTCTGTAAGCCGTGAAACAGGCCCTCAGTCTCTATTTACAAAACAGTCGCGTACATAAAGCATATATTATGTACCAACCGAGCACACATTTACAAGATTTTTAAAACACGGGTAATGTGTAATGGTAATGTATAATCGCTGAATACAGACGATGACAGGCGTGCACAAAAGTGAAGAAAGCATACTCATCCGTGTCCGCCAATAGTTTTCCATATTCGTTTATGATCGGTGTGTTTCAAAAGTACAACGGCCGATTATATGAACGCTTGCACTATTATCTTGCAGAATTACGAACAACGGCGATTATGTAGAGGCTGCGTAATGTGTAGATGTAGACTACTGTTGAATATTGTGGGTGGGCTGGGCCTTTTGTCTGATCATTTTACTTTGCGGTGTGTAAAATATCTCGTTTCGCCCACAATCCGACTCCAAGGAATGTAATTATTTCTAGTCCCACTCGAATAGGGATTTCCGTTCTCTTTGAACTTGCCCACTTTATCTTTTAATATTGCTATGTTACATTTATTTTACAGACCGATTTAAACTTGATTATAAAGCAGGCTCAAGATAATCGGTAATGATCGTTAATCGTCGCGAACATCGTGCAAGCATCAACACAATCGTTCGTAGTGTGACAATAAATTGACCCATAGATGATGATCGACGACGGCTCAACGTTGTTTCACACAAATTTTCTGTGATGCCGTGATATTTCACCGGTTGCGCCGACCAATTTAAGCCGAAGCATCTCTCTCCTACGACAATTTAACTAAATAAAACCTCATTACATAATAATATTAAATCGTTTGTATCTTCAGAGATCAAAATGAAACGCTCAGGCTAGGTTTTTATATAAAGAAATTCATATATTATTTCTTCCGTCTTGCGTGACATGTAGTGACATGTATCACGCGAACAACATATAAAATCGTCAGCACTCAGCCGAGTGAGACATAAAAGTAAAGGAACCCTTTATGCATATTATGATCAGCAATCCGAATATTTCGGTGTTATTGAAATAGAACAAGGTTATGGCAATATTACGAATTATGTTATGTTGTTGTGTATCAGTATTTTGTTGTATGTTTCTTAAATGTTAAGCAAAAAAAGAAAAAAAACTATTGATACTGTTCAGTTTCAAGTTTCCTTTTAGTGACGTAAACTAGAAATAAAAATACACTCTTTACACCTTTAAATAGGATAGTATATTATTTTATTATTATAATTTTATATTTAATAAATATTTGCAATTACATCAGTATTTAAATACAGATCTCTACAACAACAAATTATTACTGAATCAATTCAAAGATACCTTACAGTTATTTACAGGGCGATGAAATTTGAAGTGAAACGAGAGTCATTTATGTATTTACGAAACCCGAAATGAGATTTATTCAAGTCATTTAGTAACCGAATTATAAGAAAGCACCGCAGTTACACGCTCCCAAATGCGAGGGGTTTCCTAAAGCCTCTATAATCATATTTCGTTATAAAACCACTTCAAAGCCTTTTATTCGGTTTTTGAGAAAATGAACCCTCGTCCGATGCAAACAAGGCAACATTTCCAACACGCCGAAAATATAAATTGGCAAAGTTTAAATTGGCGTTAAGCGTTCATGATTAATTTTCATTAATAATAAATTATATACTGTACACAAAAATGAATCCGTATAGTATCGGGAGTATCGAATATTATGATTTGTACTTCAACTTTGTTTTTTTTTTTTTTAAATAGTATTTTTTATTATAAATCCATAACTGAACCAAAAAGAAAATGACAAAATTATGATGAGGAGTCGAGTTTTCGAATAAGAATTACGAGACACAAAGACGGCAAATTTCGTGGAATAATTTATTAGCGCTGATTATACGGTGATTCTTTGCCTTGTACTAACAAACCTAATTTAGATCTGATTTTCTTTATTAAATTCTTTTGTTTGCGATAGAATAAAGCTTGACTTTTATTTTAATTAAACGATTTTATATCGTATTAGGCACGGATTTTCACAGCAAAGTGAGAGTTAGAAAAGAATTTTCAATGTTATGAAATGAGTATTAATTATAAAATTTCGAAACATTCGAGTCTCAATCGCAGATACGTTTTGCTCTACTACTACTAGAACGTCTGTGAGAGAGCTCAGCAATAAGTTTTATTAGCATTTTTCAGGTGCGAGTTGCTATTCAAAAAGTTTGAAAAAGCAATATACATAACATAATGTTGCTAATTAATTTATGGTACAAAAAAAATTAACATCGGCAATAGGCTTTTTTTAACTCTAAAGAAAATAGACTATGCTATAGAAGCAACAACGAATGACTTTATAAAATTATATTTATCGAATAACAACAAAATAAATACCTACGACCCATAACAACATGAAGACGATGTTAAGTCGTTAATATTTAAAGTCTTTTGTGCTGATATAAAACTGATGGGGGTAGGTTAGGTCGGCTTAAACCCCATGTCAATAACTTTAATGGGTGACTCCATCGATAGCGGGCATGGTATTAAGTGTCTCGAGTCACCCCATTCCCCCGTGCGTCTCACCACAATAGACATGTTACCAGTAGGCCGACTTCCCAAAAAAGTGACCTTGCTGCGCGATGCCGGTAAACAAATGCAGAATCACTCCCTTTTTACATGCACAGTCACGATAGCCGCACGGTCGCCGTTCCGGATAAGGTATGATTTTTCATTTGGCTCAGTGATCGTCCGGCGACCGTGTCTAATACTATTAACAGTAAATACAGCGACTGTCTCATTAATCTATGAAATAGTATAGACGCTTTCATTTGAACACGGGTGAAACACAAAACTGCGACTATGCGGCGACCGGATGCATGCGAAGAGGGGCTCACAATTTTCCGATATGGCATACAACGTCAAACTTAACAATTAAAAAAAACATATCTTAAGGGCTGTACTCACGGTCCAACTTCCCGTCCAACTTTCAAAAATATTATCTACATACATGTATGTCGTCGCTGCGAGTACCAAGTTCCATATGTGATTTTGGTCAGGTTGTGGCAAACAACAAAAAACATGTTATTGGAATGAAAATAAAAAAAAAATACAAAAAAATTAATACCACAACATGATATATCAGAATGTGCAGAACGAAACTGAGATTATTTTTAGCCAAAAAACGAAAAATCAAAAATAATCACATATGGAATTTGGCACTCGCAGCGACGATGCTTGCCCAAAGCACCAAAGATTATGAAATATCATGAAGAGTCGAACATTGAACAACAAGTAATTTAACTAGTATATTCCTTAGGGGCCGGTTTACATTTTGATAATGCTTAGTGTAAGTGTTAATTGTTTAGTGAAATAGTACGTGTGTGACACTGACTAGTGCAGGATCGAGTAAAGAATTTATTTTTAGTTAAGTGACCTTTTTTCTGACAAGCACCGGGGGTGCGAGCTGAAGGGGTACTGCTGTCTGCTTTCGACGCGCAATTATTATAATATGTAGTAGTATACGTATCTATGTGCATAATCGTCATCATATGCATAATCTCAGTGCATAGTAATAATCCACAGTATCCTCCACGGTAATTTCTTGAAGAAGTTGATAACTGGCACCATGAGTTGACGGCGGTCCCTTATACTACTTCCTCTTCAAAAAAGATTATAGAACATAATTTATACGATTTCGAGAAGGCTTCATATTTCGCATCTTGCTTTACAAAAATAACTAATTAATTTCCTATAGAGATACTAGATAACTACACGAAGTCACAGGCGTGACATTTGTTGTTACGAAACGTCGTCTGAAAAAATGTTTACTCATTGAATAGCTGCTAGACCTTGAGTATAGTAGTATTCAACATGTCAAAGATACGAGTATGCTGGATAAAAAATTGGATCGTGTGTACAGGCACTTAGTTGGATTACTGATTTGTTCCGTCTATTGTGCGTCTTACCGACTTGTATACTCCCCCTTAACCTATAAGGCGAAGCTTTGATAACATTGATTGGAAAATTTCGAAATATGAATGTATCTTTTAATATACTTCCAAAGTAATGATGGAGAAAGTTTACTTATCATTAATTTATGTACACACGACCTGCGAGTTCCAGTGTATAACAAAAATATTGTGTACATTCATCATCTATAAATCTAAATTAAATCCTGTGAGATAGCTAAAAGAGTTGTATAGTAAAGGTTTTTTTCAAATTCTTCGTTTGTAAATCATCGCACCCCACTTTAAGGATCCGCTATTGTTTTATAAAAAAACCTCCTACTTTTTTGGAGTACTTAAAAAAAATATAATAAAAACATACATATATACATGTGAAAGAATGTCTTTGTTTCTTTTACCTTTTCACGCCCAAACCGCTGAACCGATTCTGCTGAAACTTGGTATGGTTATTCCTTGAGCATCACGGGACATACACTATTCTCTACTTCTAATATCGACGATACCGGTACAAGACATCCCGTAGAAAACGTACGCGGGAGCTGAAAGCGTATTTTATTGTAATTTACATTCATTAAAGTGGTCGTATTTAAGCTGCCAACTTTACACTGGTTCATTAGTGATTCATTAGTCTAAGTCCCTCATTTCACTACAAGTTTTGTCATGTACCAAGCTAAGGAGATTAGCGTACCCGCATCAGATGTTATATTTTGGTACTCTGACTCTCGTATTTTTCTACTTTATTTAATTTTGAAAACGTAGTGGGAATTAAAATGTTATATTTTTTTATGATATTTAGGGGATAAGCGAGCAGACGGGTTACTTGATGGAAAGCAACTGCCGTGTCCCATGGACACACGTGATATCCGAAGAGTCGCAAGAGTGTTGCCGACTTTTATGAGGGAATAAGAAATGGGAATAGGGATAGGGGGATTGGGAAGTTGGGCCACCAGGAAACTGACTCACTGAACGAAACACAGCACAACGCCGCGTATACAGCATACCGTATGCGTTATTTCACAACTCCCATTGCGTTGTTATTATCGCAGCACCCCAATTTCATCCTAGTACAAAATGTACTGAAAACGAGCATCGCAAAAACGCATGCGAGATATTATTGACCGATAATAACGCCTCTGCCCCAGCCTGGACAAGGGGCAAGCGATTATAGTTTACGAAAATCACTTTGCGTGTTTTTGTTTGGGATTGACATTTTCCAACGACGACTAGATCACGTGACTTTTCGTTCAAATATATTTTTTTCATTTAATTTTTTTTCTCAGGTAAGAAAAGTATCGTATGTCCTTTCCCGGGATCCAAAGTATTTTCATATCAAATTTCATTAAAATCGATCTAGTGGAATAGGCGTGAAAGTGTAACATACATACAACTATTTCGCATTCATAACATTAGTATAGATTGTGCTGTAGTAATTTTTGATATCTCAATACACACTTAACTCACCAAAAACCCACCGAGAAATGCAAAATTCTAACGGACAAAATGGCTTTAGAAGGTACAGGGGTACCACTACAGCCTTGTTGAGTTTCACTGATTATGTGAACGAAGCCTTAGTCCTCTTTATCGATTATAAAAAAGCGTTCGACACGCTCGATCATGATAGTTTATTACGGGCGATGGATGAATATAGTATACGTGGGCAAACCAATGTGTGGTTAAAGAACTACTTGAGTGGCAGGAAAATATGAACGATGATAGATAACTGGTGATGATGAGGATGTGAATATGGGTGTACCCAATGTACCCATGGGGTCCGTGTATGGGGTCCTGTCGGGTACATCATGCATGTGAATGGAGTTGTGAAAGTGATAAAGCAATGTGAAGTATTTATGTATGTGGATGATATGAGTGTGTTATATACATCAAAGGATGTTTCGGAAGCGCGTGCAAACAAACAGGAGGATTTCAAGAACATCACGAAGTGGACAATGGGATTATATTCAATTTGAAAAAAGATCCAATGTATGTATCTGTAAATGATATTTAAATAAAAGGGCATACGTATGAAGGTCTCCACTTGAATAAACACAGTTGTAATTGTTATGCGATAGCAGATCGCAAAACGTTGACAATCTTAAATATTTAGGTTTAAGAATAGATGGACGTTTTAAGTGGGCACTACACATAACAATGTAAATTCTACCAACTCAAGAGGGTTTTGAATGTAGACACGTTAAAGGTTGTGTATTTTGCCCTCGCAGACTCTCTGATAACCTATAGTCTAATTGTGTACGGGCGAACCTTTATTTCTTATTTAAATAATATTAAGGACATACAAATAAGACTGTTGAAGTACTTATTAACCAAGAGGAAAAATTTAAACTAAAAAAATAGTATCAAAATATATTTTAGACCTGCAATATCCTACCTTACCTTAGATAAAAAGTATTTAATGGGAGCTAATTATTATTATAGTAGCGAGTATAAAAAGACAGTAGATAATAAGTATAACACTAAAAGTGCTAGAGAACAAAGACTTATTAAACCTAAAGTTATAAATTATTATGGAGAGAGGATAAATAAGTCTGTAATACCTAAAATATAGTAATATAATTTTTTAGGAAGAATTATTAATTAAGAAAAATTGAAAGTCCAACTACTAAACAGATAAGTATTGTATAGGTACTATTATTTATTAATTAAAACTAAATGTATATATTACGTTAAAATATTAAATATATTTTGGAGTATATACTATTATAAATACATATTATTGTAAAAGCTATTTTGTTTGTAATAACATATTTCGTCGCTGCACGAACGAAACCGCGTAAGAGCAGTTTGTAAATACCGCGTAACGCAAAATGTGCAAAATTCAAATATCGAGCGTATCGACACTAAACGCCTATTGACTAATATTAGATTTCACCTAATTTGAATAATCTAATTAGAAACGTCGGTTGTGCTATCGAAACCTAATTAAAACACCCGAAATATTACGTTTTTTCTTGCTCCTGTAAAATCATCAAAAAGCAAATACGCGGTATTTACAAATTGCTCTTATGCGGATTTACACGCGCAGCAACGATTTTGTTAAGATGATGAGGCAAATGAGCGCATCTCGCCGACAAACTTCGGTCTAGCGAGATAAATTTGTACTAGTTCTTAAGTTTTATTAAAATAAATTTAAAAAACCCCTCACAATACGCGCCGCCCGCCCAAACTGACCGAAGCCGCCCACTAATGGAACCGGTCAATTACTTAAGACCGGGGCCAGCTCGATCATAAATCCGTGCCATCGATCAAAGTTCGCCGCGATTGCTGACCGGCTGTACATTCCGACGATTATTTAGCTGGGAATATACGGGGTGTTACAAAAAAAACAACTTTAGAACGTGTAATTGTGTAATTTCTTTGTATGTATTATATATTATGTATATATAATTAATAGAATTAATAAAGTTTATATACTTTTAGCACAATGCCCTTTCTGCAGCAAAGATATTTCTTTCGTTCAAAGGTTGCCTGGAAGAAATTGCTGCTTAGTAATAATACCGCCTCTGTGTGCTATCACTCATATTATAATAAGCTCTCATGTTATGTGTGTAAAACTGTGATTGTGCACAATAAAGCATATTTTAATTTTTTTCATTTTCATATGTTTCATTTATGCAGGTCGTACCGAATGGTAATACGAGTACTTTAAGATTATATTTTATGAGGTCCGTTTATAGAGTTCGCAGAGAAAGTAGCAGCGCTTAAAGGGTAATTTTTTTCTTACATCTCAGCAAATTCAACGCGCTGCTATGCGTGCCGATATGAAAATATGCGTTTTAAGGGCTGCACTTTCACGTATCTTGCTGAAATTCGGTTATCGTTGTGAACCCAAACTTTTATTCGGAATAATGATTAGTCTATTTTAGTATCCTTTCTTTCCCAGGACTACCCAGTTTTAGTGGCAAAGCGGTAGCATATAGACATACAGATACGCTTTTGCATTTTTAATACATAATTTACTAAAAATAACCTCCTCCTTTTCTTAGCTGATTAAAAAATACAAGCATCTTAAAGATTTTCTAGAAAATCTTATCGCATGTAACATTTTCACTCCCAACTGTACTTTAGTAAAAGAGGTTTTCCATTTTCAAACCGCCCCGTCCACTATGGAAGATTGATTTATTATTACTTTATAAAGACCGTTTTGGACAAGATCCTTAAGATTGACGAGGTCTGTTTTTTTACTACGGTTGAACGAATATAGACCGATGGAAATCGCCTGTTTAGCCCGAAGTGGGAGTAATCTCTTTAGTGAAAACAAGGTTCTTTTAGAAAAAGGCTTTTACTGGAGTTTTAAGCCTTTGAAAAATCTTGAAGGCTCGTTGGAATAATTCTTTGATGGATTTTTTCCGGGATTTCGATTGCCGGAGTCCAGTACTTTACTTATAATACGTCTAATATTATAAAATTAGGGCTGTGAAAAAATAACAGAGCAATGAAATTTAAAAAGTTTAACAAAAGGTTTAAAGTTGGTTTTGATTATTATTATTAGAGTAATAATTAATAATAAGGTCGAAATTCAATGCTCTATGGCAGCGGTCGGAAACCAAAAAAAATTAACGAAGGTCCTCACTTACCTATGTATATATTGCTTATAAGCCCCAGTAGACGAATATACTATCAGGGAATTTGCAGATTTAACTAACTTGGTCACGTTATTTCAAACCCAGCTCAGATCACGACTTACATTGAATTAACAATATATTCCGCCAAAATAACGTGCCTTCATCGGCTCTGTTTTAATTTCTTCGATGGTACCTATATAATTTTACCTATATAATTCAATTCCATCAAAACTAATACTTGAAAAATACTAAAAAACACGCATTTATATGTTGCACGTTAAAGTAAAAAGTAAATTACGGATCGTTTTTATTTTTCGTGCCACTGTTGACTAGTATTTTGAAAGAGCCTCCTACTAGTCGTATTGCACCTGAAGTTAGTGCGCCGATCTCTGTAACCTGCTTCCCGAAACATCGCTTAACTTAATTTCTCATCAAGGTATACAAATTTTTTTTTCTATTCCAGCGCCTTAGCTTCTTTCCAGCTTTAAGAAACAAAAAATATTACAATTAAAAGAATATAGTTTACACATTTGCCCAGAAATATAGGTAACTTAAACGATCCGTAATTTATTTTCGACTTTGACGTGCTCTTATAAAAGTGTGTTTTTTAAACTACTAATTTATTTTATACTTTTTAGTCTTGCTAATGGCATATTTTAACGGCGATCGCGTCCGTGTGTCGCGGCCGTAAGTCGTATCTCTACGTCGCATCCGTACGTCACGGCCGTATGTCGCGTCCATTTGTCGCGTCCGTTTGTTGCGTCCATTTGTCGCGTCCGTATGTCGCAGCCGAAAGTCACATTCGTATGTCGCGTCCGTACGTCGTGTCTATTTGTCGCGTCCCTACGTCGCGGCCGTATGTCACGTCAATACATCGCGGCCGTATGTCGCGTCCGTACGTCGCAACCGTATGTCGCGGCCGTATGCCGCCACAACTGGTGCTTGATAGTATTTTGAAACGCTTTAACTATATATTTCACAAATATAAATTGTAGGAAATGTTCTTTTAATTTTCTAGTAGAATACTTTTGCGTCAAATGGGGACCAGATCATTCTGGGGTGGGTCTGTGTTTGACGGCCGTACGTGGCGGTCGTACGTCGCGACAGTACGTGGTTTTCACGCGACTTTCGCATTTCGCGCGAGCGATCATTAGCTAGGAAATAGATAAAATCCAATCCTACAAACCATAAAGGTGTCATATTAACTAACGATTTCCTTAACACAATACTACATAGTTTAATAGTTTTCCTGCAGAAATAGCACAGAATATCCTCATAATACTCCCCGTTCAATTATTTAGAGATCAAGTACAAAGACTAGACGTCCACTGCACGCGGCACCATGAGTAATATCTTTTTATGGTCCTACCTTTCTGCAATACTTTTTCTATCGAACTTAGGTAAGGCACTTAATTGAGACTATATTCTATGAAAATATTGCTTAGTGTAAAAATTGTAAATGAAAACTTTTTAGTGGCTTTTTTTAAAAGGAAGGACAATTTTAAACGTGACTGAAATTTCTAACCGAAAAAAAAACTAAAAGACTTATTCTTTAGGTATATTCCCTAAAAAATCCCCCTCTCATTGTACTGAACAGTAAAAATGAACACCTGCCTCTACCGTTACATTTTCACTTCTGTCGGTACTCCTAGTATCCAACACCTTTGTTTCAGTTATTTTAAGTTTATTTACATAAGGACGGCATTATCGTAAACGATCAAGTCCATTTTTTTTAAATTAAAGAAAAGGTTTATTTACATCACTCGCTTATTGATAAGTACAATCAGTGAAGTTACAGATACAGATCTTGGATCTAAGTGATTTGGTTGAGTTATGTCAGCCGACAGATCATGGACTAGCATGGCATTGACATATTCCGTCCAAATGAGGTAGATCTGTCAACTGGCTCTCTTTCAATTTCCCCCATTATACATACTACGAATAATAGTGATTTATAAATTGTGATCAGTAGTACATTAAAATAATTTTCAAAAAATTGACGACCTCTGTAGCTTAGTTCTAGTTAGAATCCCGCCGATGGAGCAAGTTTTTCAATATTCCTGGTCTTGGATGTGTATTAAATATGTGTATCATATAATAAAAATCTTAAATATGTATATATTATAAAAGTATTAAATATATTTCCGTTGTCTGGTACCTACCTAACACAAGTCCCTCGGGTACTTAGCACGGGGCCAGACTAACGTGGTGTGAAGCGTCCATAGATATTATTATTATTATTATTAATTCAAATAAAAGTATTCATACCTTGATGTGACGCTCACATTATGTATTTCGCTAAATGGGATCTGTCCCATATTTCTTCGCCCGCTGCATGGAATGACATTGCTAAGGAAAGTTTAACAATGCCGGGAAGTTATATGGAGCAAATACTTTTTTGTTGTTCGTGTCTTCCTGTTTCTGTCTTGTTTAATAATTTGAATAGTTTTATTGACCCACTGCACCAGCAACGTATAACTTTTATTGTTATTCATTGGTGCTTTCTTGTACAAGTAACTTCAATGTCTGGTGAATAATATCGAGCATTGATGATAAGCCGAATTATAAGCCATGCATTACTTACATTTAAAACATAATATCGAAATAATCTCGTTCCCGTTTGACGGTATTGGTGAACAAACAGTCTCAAGTTAGCTTTAATGGTTAACCCGTGTGAGAGAGTCTGATTGACCTGACATCCTTTTTTTTTTTTTACGTTGGGGAAATGCATAAAGCAATAGTGTGAGATCATCGTGCGATATTTAAACCCAACATTGTAAATGAGAAAGCTTTTATCCAATAATTATACTCGTATTGTCTATTTATATGCAGATATATTCTTTTTAGTGCAATCATGGAATTCAATGAGATTATGATTCAACCGCGTATCACAAAACTTCACATAAAATGTTAAAAATTTGTATGAAATTCTGTGTCACGTAATCCTGATCCTGATCAATATATTTTATGCCTTTAAAAGAAATCAAAAGAATGAAGAAAAATACGTAACGACCGCATTGTCCATTATTACAAATAACAGAAAATTTACTATTGCAATGGTTTAGCTTCTATACACACCTTTAAGTATCATAGCTCCGTTTTGTTACACCCTATATACATATAAGTATTATATACACATGAATAAGTACAATTGTATCAAGATACAATAATCTCATCAATTCCCCGGTGTTTGCCGTTTTATTTTTGTTTCCCGCCTCTTATCCCCGGGTGGAGCGAGGCTGCCACTAAACTGCGAATCGGCAAATATTTACTGAAGATTCCGTGAAACGCGATCTGCCAATACCTGCCATTTCTATTAAAGCCCCCGTACAAAGACCGACGATATAATATTTGGAATAGACATTTGTTTTTCTTTTGTTTTTTATCAGACTATTTTTATCGGACAAGCGAGTAGCAGAGAAAAGGGTTTTGTATATTTTGTATACTAAAAAAACTTTCTTCTTTTTTGACTATTATCATACATTGCTGTTATATTTAACATACTCAAGTTATGGGTTATTTTAAAATTGTGCTATTGTTAGCTGGTCTCATGCTATTATCTTCTAATTAGACATACCTCAAACCCCCTTATCCATAAAAAATAGTGTTTAACAAATCAAGATTTGCAGTCCTTTTCTGAAAAATTGAAAACGTCACACGACAGAAAGGGACAGTAAATCTTGATTAGTTAAACACTGTTTTATTATTTTTAATAAGGGGGTTGGACCTAAATTTGGTTCAAGGTCTAATAAAACAAAACAGTATGGTATGCACCTCAATATTTTAATTATTTTTCGTCTACTTTGCTGCTAAGCTGCCTATGTTTCAACCTAACATATGATGAATTTTTTTTTAATACATCCCCACCATTTGTCATCTCTACTATCCAAGCTGAAAGAAACATTACTAAAATCTCTACCATCAAACACGCGATAAACATTACAGTATCAATTGCGAATGCTTATATCGACGCCGCGAAAGCTTCGATAGTATAATAGAATTGAATTATCGAGGAGACGAGACGAGGGCGAAGACGATGCGGGAGATCGGTAACTCGATTGTATCGACAACAATCGTTCGCGGCGAGTAGAAGGTTCGATATAATGTTACTCGGTCGTGGGATTCGACAATTGTTATTGTCCAATTTCCAACAGGTTGTAAACCGTAGAATTTTAATCCTAACTTCAACTTTAAATAATAAAATGAAAAGTTTTTTTGCTCGTTTTAATCGATACAACCTGACCGACGCAGGTAGCATCAAATAAGTGAAAAATTCTAACCTGTATCTAATTTAAATTTATTTTATTTTTTCATTTTTTAACCTACATGTTGTAGTCCAACAATTAAGAAGAACATTATTTATAATGTGTTCTGTAACGCATTGTTATTACTAAGTATATTTGAATTAATAAAGACCAACTTACCGGGTGTGTAACTTATTTTATAAGTTAGTAAACACAACGTAGGTATAGATTACGACTTAAGAATATTTACAACTTGATTATTTTTAAGATATTATTGTGTAATTACAAAACTAATTCGTTATATTGATTTTTAATCAAGAAATCTATTAATAAGTAATTTATTTTACTTTTAAAGTAAGCTAGCAACACAAAGCTACACTAATTACGTACCGAAATAGAACAACATTATTAAACGCTTACAAATAGGTAAGGAACTAGTAATAAATTTGATTCGATCGTCAAGAGGGCGGGCTGTGGGCTATGGCTCGCTGCGATTTTTCAAACCTAATCATTACAAGGGCTTGATCAAGATAATAACATAATATTGTTTTTATTTTTAATCGTTAATTAATGTTGAATCATATGATAAGTAGTATGCGACTAACGCGACGTTTAAGTATGTAAAATGAAAGTTGGTAAATTGTTTTTTTTTGGCGCCCAAACGATAAGACTACATCAGACATACATCTTTTAAAAATATGTTTGTAAAGCTAAGATAAAGACAGCTGAATATTCAGAACAAAAATGGGAGGTTTCAATAATATTTCGTATATAACCAACCACAAAGCCAGCTGCTATCTTGTCGATCGTACCAAAACGTGAATGAACATAAAACGCACTTACCCCGCTCAACGTTTTGATATTGTGCAAAGCATCCTGCGCTTTCAATGCCGCTTTGCGCGTGAAAAACGTCACAAAACAGCATCCTGCAACAGAAGCGCACACTTACAAACGTGACAACACAGAACAGTACAAGGGCTAAGACCTACCAGAGTATACAGAGAACTAAGTGGGCCATCTTCTTTAAAACAGTCTGCACGTGGTAAGCCACATAAATATGTGGGCCAAAGTCGTAAGTATTCTTAGGCAGAAGTGTTTATGCGCCACCACACGCACACAAAGCTATAAGTCTCTACTAGCTGAATGTTATAATGCTTTGGACGTGACACATGCAAGCTGCCTTATGGTTTGTTTCTATAAAGATGACCTACTTGGTTCAATATCCTCTAGACTTACGGCACACCTGGCGAGGCTCGCACATCCTACCGATTTTCCACGCCAAACAAAACTCCACCCTCTATACAGGAGATAAAGACCTTCCAAATTCAGATTCGTGTGACCGAATTTCGGCCCATACAAATATCAATTTTATTTTCTGTTAGCAAGGCTTAGTTTTGCTTAAGGATGCCGTGATATCGGATAAATGTGATCGAACTATATCGGGATGGTTAGTCAAGTTGCATTCCATTATTTTCACAGCAACAAGTATCTTTTCTATGAAAAACGTGTAAGCTAAAAGGTCTGATATTAATATAAAGGAAATGCATCGCTAAGTAACACGACTCTAGCGATGTCATATAAAATTTTAATTCCGTACATATAATTCTTCTAAGTTCGCTGTCAAAACTATTCAATGCAATTCGAATAACCCAATTCACATGTACAATCAGAGAAGTTGAAAAAGATACAGATCGTAGATCTAAGTATTTTTGTCGGGTTATGCCGTTATTCGGGTTATTAACACAGCCGACATATCACGACTTACATGGAATTGACATATTCCGACCAAATGACGTAGACCCGTCAACTGGCTCTCTTTCAATCTCCCCCATTATATAATACACACCTGACTTCTAATATTAATAGTACACTAACGCAGCCTAAACGTCACATACATGTAACCTTGTATAAAAAACACTAGCAGGACAAATTACCACGGAACAAGTAATTTAACTGTTAACACTATGCTGACACTTTGGATTTGCTATTATTAAAATCTGTTTCATAAACTTATGTACAAAGTTTATTAAGTTACTGAGATGAATAGTTTTAGTTGAAGAAAGGAAACTTTATTAACACAGTTAATTTTTAATGAAAAAAATGCAATTAATTATTTCTAACAAAAAATTAAAACCGACTTCTAAAGGAACAAACAAAAATAATAAATAAGAAACTAAAAAGTATTAAGTAATATTTATTCTTTAATAGTGCCTGTTTCGAAATTCGTTAAGGCATCAGCCTGTTTCCGTACACAATCTACATAATTTTTAAGTCGGTAGTCAGTCAAAAATTTAAATTTAGACAAATCATGATATGTAAGCTAGCGTGTGTCCTGCACTTGGTGAAAAATAATATGATAATCAAAGCTGCAATATCACATTATTTTTTGCATAAAAAATTACCTGTTATAAAAAAAAAAAAAAAGTGTTAGTCACAAAAGTGCGCGACATAGGCCAAGGGTACTTTCTCTATATAGAAACAGTGACGCCGTTTGTCCACCAACACCGTCAACCGATAACGAGATTATTTCGCCCCGATAAAATGCAACTTTATGATCTAGTTTGATTTTTTAGCGACATTGCTCTATCGTCAATGTCGTCGCCGTCATAAAGGCGCAGAGAAAAATGAAACCTGTATTCTATGTAATAAAGTAGCATTTTATCAGGCTGCAATATTCTCGTTCTCGGTTAACGGTGTTAGTGGATAAACGGCCTAATCCGTGAAAGTTATCGCTCTATCGATCTTATGGAGGACGACTACGAACAGTGAAAAATATACTTTTTTTTTGGTGTACGCCATTTTATGTCTTAGTCACCGCTTACCTATGATTTTTTTATAGTGAACACATATTTATCAGAGCCGAACGAATCGAAGCCAAGCCCTAAATGGCTTTGACAGCAAACGATTTAAAATTTAGTTACCTACTCATCTACGTAATACGTGTAAACAAGATATTCGAGTTTGGGGGCATTAAAAATGCAAACAGTTCTTATTTTGAAATTACGGTAGGCACTAATTGTCTATTAATACGTACGTACTACAAAGTGTAGTATTGATTTGTGATTTGGCATCTCATGCCCTTGTCAACTTTCAGCCAAAACTCAGTCTGAGAGCGCTGTGAGGCCATTGTATTCAAATCATTTGTCTAAGTATTGTTTTATTTTAGAAGGCCAAAGGTTAATATTGGTTGCCGCATCGCGTTTCTCTAAAAAAATTGCTTTAAATTACTATAAAATGGAAATTTAAAAAAATCTCGGTAAGTATAATTGGTTCCTGGTCATTGTCAAAACTTGTTCGTTAACTGAACCTACAATCATTCAATAACGTAACCAACGTTTTTCCTATATGTTACATATTTAAAAAGTCATGGAGTTATCAATACAGTTGAAAGTAGTTGTAGAGAATGAAGGTTAATGTTTATTATTTAAGTAAAAAGAATCCAAATTCCAATGTACATCATACAAAGAAACAGAACTTACCTACTAGCTTTATAGCTCGCGGTTTCACTCGAGTGGAATGAGAATCTCGTAAAAATACGAATATTCTTGTAAGCCTCCTTTGGGAACATAATGTTTACCAAGACCAAAAGTAGCCAAACTTAGGGCCTGTTTAACTGCTTACTGTTAAAGTTTCTGTTACAAATTTTTCGATTGGGCGTGAAAGATAGAGAAATAAACAAACAAGCACACTAACTTATAATATTAGTATGGATAGTAATAGATTACTTAGAATATAGACCGTTAGAAAGCTTGTTCAAAATTTGTTGATTGTTCTAAATTTACTCAAATACTCGTATATTATTAAAGACTGTCGATACTTTTTGTTGTTTCTAAAATCACTCGCTAGGAAGCGCCAAGATGGAAGATTTGCAATTGAAATTACAAATAATGACGTTCAATACATATGCCTGAAGTGAGAAATTCGGTACGGTTTAATTTGCGAAAATCGCCTTTAAAGTTATGGTGGATTCACATTGGAATCGAGTGCACGAATTTAACATCTGAGCGAAGCGAGGTTGGATTCATGCATAAGATCTCATTGTAAATCCACCATAACCTTAAGCTCGTGTCGCAAATTCAAGCGTCCCAAAATCCCTCACTTCAGGCATATGTATCGAAAATAACTACTTATCTCGAAGTTAATTATAACTTTCTAACCAAAGAAACGTTACTGGTTTGCACAAGAAACTACAAGGGTCCTGAAAACAAAAGATAGCATAAATATGTCAACAGCAATACCGACTCTTGTACAACGGACGATATTTTTTCCACTTATATTTTTACACGAGTATTACTAGAATGCTCGATGCAAGTATTTCAATATGCATACATTATGTTGTTGAAGTTTATGTTGTTTAGCATAAAGACGACCCTTCGCTAGGTAATGGGGTTACTCGTAAGTCATACTTTTATGTCTGCCCTTCCACTTCGCATTTTCATTATTAGAAAAAATATATTTTCCCTTGACACACTTTTGTCATCTAATATTTCTGATATCTTCAGTTCTTCTTAATCAGCTTATTAAATAGTAGCAATTTTTTACTAAGTAGACAAATTACATGTATAGTTAAGTTCACGATGCATAATTTGACATGGAATATTTGTATAATCTCATTTAATGTACACAAATGTTAAATCTGGAATTGTGATGGTAGTAAAAAATGAGCTTAAATACTGGACAAATAAAGCATAGGAGCTTTACTATATAAGGCCAAAGAAATCAATGTATTTGATAATTAGAGTACATTAGCTCACTCGTGACCACCACCGCTGGAAAGCGACCGAAACGTTGGGATCAATAAAAGAGCTCTGCAAATAAAATCCGTAAGGATTTGAACTTAATATTATATCCTTATTCCTAACTCCTTAGTGATATACGCGTAAACTTAAGAAATAATTGGACTTCATCTATAACACGCCACAATAGCAATTGTAATTTTATGTTGTATGTTAAAATCCACTAAAATATGTCAAATAGTAGCATAACTAATACAAAGAATTCGTAGAAAAGTATTTTCATTTCCACTGTGAAAATCGATGAACATAAACACCAGGTAGGGTGCTTAATAACACACGAGCGTACAGCTTTGTTAATTGGGAAATCCAAAGATCGTGTTACACCAATGTGATTCATATATAAAATCCGTTTTAGGCCTAAGGCACATCGTGATTTGTAAACACGTGACGACACGGAACTATGGTTATTAGATGACAAAATTGAAATTCCGGAGAAAAGGCCTGATTTCCATACAAAGAAAGAAAAGACACATTATTTTTGTTTGAACAACCTTAAATCTTATATTCTTATTATGATTATTATTCTTCCCAACTGAGTTACAATGAAAATGCACCTTAAGTTTAACACATCAAATCAAATCAAAATCTTTTTATTCAAAATAAGTACTTTAAGTACACTTTCTGAACGTCAAAACTACGGGGCCTACCACCGGTTCGGGAACTAACCGGTGGTAGGCGCCGGCGCCGACTCTTTTACCAAAAAGATGGAAAATACATACGCGGATCTCTTTGAAAGTAAAGACTGCGGTATATCCACAACAACGTTACGCTCGAGATTCGAAGAAACAAAAGCCCTGTCATCATTAAACCAAAAGCAAAGGCGCCGGAAACAATTAGTAGCTATCAGTATAATGGTATGCTGCATCGATATTATCGCTTAGTATCATCGATATGATAGGATAAATACCAACGAAAAACGCATACCCAACACGCGCGTCAATCACGCTTATACCCCCGTGCGCTTAAGCCCTAAATTCCGATTAAGTACGCGCCTACAATTTAATTTACGATTCCTTTCTTTCAGCGCGAAGCCTGCTCGGTTTTAGTTAATATTACATGTGGAGGGGCTTAAGGTTCCGAGTACCGCTTTATTTCGCTAAGCCTTGTAATTAAAATTGAAAGTAGAACAAATTTATACACCTCTTCGTAGTATAAGATTTCATGACGAATGCTTTGAAGTCTGAATATTTATGGAGGTACAATATCATTTGCTACTTTCTAATATGATATTCGAATACAAGAATTTTATTGTTGTATCATTAAGGGCTTATTATTTTCTGATAAGTGTAATGAAGATAAAAGCAATTTCTAATATAATGTAATACAATAACGCCGCGATCCAACGATTTCCTGTGCTGTAATCGGTGCATGTGGAAATATTCCAGAAAAAATAATTGAGCCAGTAATAGTGTGACAGCATTATCCTTTTACGATAAAGACTTTCTAGATAACAAAAATAGCAATAAGTCTGCGCAGAAGCTGCGAGTGACATTTTGATAATGGTGACTATTCCATACACTATGAACAAAGAGCAAGACCTACAAACCTGTAAGAAGAGAGCGTATACCCTCTTAAAAGGCTGGCAACGCACATGGAACCCTGATATTTCGAGTGTCTATGGGCGGCGGCAGTAACTTTCCATCAGGTTACCCGTTTGCACGTTTGCTCCCTTTTTTATAAAAAAAACAATATAATATCTTCATTCGACAGAAAATATTAGCGCTGGTAACTATTCCCTAGACTATTTTAAGCAAGAAACTACATCACTGTTCTCGAGAACGTACAGAATGGTGACCCATCAGCCAACATATAATATTCTCAAAAACTAAAGAAGAATAACTCCTTCAAAAAACATGTTTCATGAGACTTCAAAAATGTATACCATTGTAAATTTTCAGTATTGGTGGCCTAAAGGCCTATAGTTTGAAAGAAACCAATAGCAAAACGGCAATAGCTCACATGGTGTTATGTTTCCGTATTTTTATTATTCGTAGCCTCGAACAATATAAAGTAGTAATATTAACCTTTGCTGGCGCCGGTGACCTTGTCCCTCAGCACGTTGATCTGGTGCACGCGACCGAACTCCTCGAACATCTGCCGCAGGTCATTCTCGTCCATGCTGCGGGGGACCTGCCCCACGAACATCTGGAAGATGGAGGGTTGTTAGTGTCGGGGTTACGAAAAAGTTGTATGTATATCTCCCTAATCCCTTTAAAATAAAATTAATTGTAATGTCTACTAAGGCACGAAATGGTTTGCAAATAACATTTGAGGAACGATATTGACGTAATATGCATGTTTTTTTTCTTTAAATAAATCTATCGTTATAAAAAACAATGTAGACCTTATCCTATAACGATAGATTTATTTAAAGTTAGTTTTTTTATAAAATCACATATAAAAAACAACACAACAAGCCTTTAAAGTGTCAGTTAGAAAGAGAAATCCAATATATAAGTTTGGTGACGTCAAAGTCTATAAGCCGCATAAAAAGCTCGTACTAAATTACGTTTGGAGAGTAAAAGATGGGTAGAAAACTTAAATCGCTAATATCTTACCTATTTCTCAACCGAAAGACAAAAAATCTATTAATTCATAGATTTTTTGTCTTTCTGTATATCTTTTAGGCCATTATCATAATAATTTTTCATTCAATAAATTTTGTTTCATACGCATATTCCCTATTGGTGTGCTTTACTTTACCAGTAAATGTTTAGAAATTTTAGGAACGCAACCTTTTCATTGTATGAAGATATTGCTCGTCATTATCAAAGTTATGGTACCCTGGGAAAACCTTTGCTCTTTGATGATTATTCAAAATTCAGCAGCTGTGCCGGAAAGGCTATCCACTTACTTATACGACACAGATTGTCCATACTAATTCATTTGTCAGATAAGTTGCGGATACATTATATGGCACTTATCGGGAAGAAGTAAAACGGGTCAATGAAAACATAAATATAGCATATTCTACAACATAATACTTAGTACGATGAATCTTCCGTTCAAAACCATTAAAGATATATTTTTTAAATGTTAAAAGCTATGAGAAATATTGTCGATACTTTGATGTCATCACGTGACATATATCTGTCACACGTGTCGAATTTAAAGCGGAAATGGCGCCAACTTGCAAGTTCACAAATGAAGGTGATATATTGGCGTAATTAAAAAGGTTTCGCTCGGCTGAACCGCACGAGCCCGTGAGTTCAGTTTTACAACGCTAGTGCCGAATAATTTTCTTCATCGATATCGATAGTGACTAATTTTTGAAATAAACATTTTTAGACTAAGATTGTTTTATCTAAAAAAACTTTTTATGTTGAAAATTGTTGTAATACATTTTTGTAGAGAAAACTCAAAAAAAGGTTAAATAAAATAAATTTAGACACATGCTAAGTGACAATAAATGGAATTGAAGATAAAATTAATTTAAAATTAAGGTAAAATTATAAAAAAGTGGCTGTTTCGTGCCCACTTTACTTTGAGTTGATGTTAGGGGTATGAAAAAAATGTTAGCCGATTCTTAGACCTACCCAATATTATGCTCAAATAATTTTGTGATAATAATCGGTCAAGCCGTTTGAAAGGAGTACGGGAACGAAAACCGTGACACAAGAATTTTATATATTATTAGAAAAATATTAACATAATATTGTAGTTTTAACATGTCGTAGCTTCTAGATAAACAGTTAATAATATTATTTAACCTAATATCAGTTAACGAACATAAATGAAATAGTAATTGTTAATGTATAAAACTATGGAAACGGACTATCGACGAAAAAGCACTATCGATACATTTATCGACACATTTTACCAGCACTAAACATTTTGGTAACTTCAGCAAAAAGTAATACAATTTTAGCCTTTAAGCTTATGATTTACGAACTATAATTGCTTGCATGGGTGGAACAGCGCACGCTGATTACTCCCAACTCGCTGTGCTAGGCTTAACTTATTTTTGGGAGCAAGTTTATTTTGAATTGATTGATTGTAATTTCTTTTGAGAGTCACCCGGCTTACAATCAGGATTATCTGATTAAACTTGAAGCAAATAAACCTGTGCTCGTAATTTTCTTTCACAAAGGTAATTTTATTTAGATTTCGGCCGTGAGTCGCTTTGAAACTGCTCGTTATTGTGGATATAGAAACAGGAAAGGTATATAATAAATACAAGCAAATTTAATGTTATGCAGCTGCGCGATTGCAAAAACTGTTTCAGTGCTCTAGTAATAAAGTGGAAGCACGACACCCTAGGCCACCGGAATATATAAAAGTCCGCCTTCATTCTTGGCGGTGTTTTTATAAAGTATTAGCTTTATGTGAGAGTGTTTTATTCAAATGAGTATCTGTACCTGCGACAAAGGCGCTATCGCGGCTTAACTCAATTTCGGATGACCCACTTCCGGCCAAATGATAGCGACACTATCGCATCACTATCGCCGGCAAGAATGCAATTTTTATACTGACGCTGCAGTGCAGGTTGAGATGTTTATAATTTAGTTAGCAAAATGTAATGCCATGAATGGTGTTTATCATGCATATCGTGTTTTTTGTACCTGTGTTCTTTATGTTACCGTTTTGATAAAGTGATGTTATGACCAGTATTGATGAAATTTGAGATCGAGATACTTGAGTCCCGGAAAAGGACAAAGGATATTTATATCGCGAAAAAATTGTGCGGTTTCCGCACGAAAAACGAATTTTGTTACAGCGCAGTTGCGGGCATATGTAATTTAAAAATGCATATATGCATATCTACGATTATCGTAGCGTCAAGTTGCGGTGTGAATAGACCCTTAAACTGACGACAGTTACAGGAAGAGCAAATTCCTGTCAAAATACAACCAGCATGCCACAAAAATTTAGATATATACCTAACTTCTAAGTTTTAATTTCAATTTCAAACAAATTCAACAAAACATACTAACGAAATGAATTCGCATAGCACGCTTACGAAAGTTGGGACGCAGGCCAATATACGGAGTGATATAATTTAAGCTCCTGTGAATCTGAAAAGCTTATTACAAATCCGTTGTACAGATACAAGGATTCGCGGGGCGAGGCGGAAAAGCCGGGGCATTAGTCAGCTTTCCCAAGTAGCTTTTATGAATAGAAACATCTAAGCGACGCGACCGCGTTACGCTCAAATACGTAACCCGAGCTTTTATAATTAAAGTGTTCATTATCATTATTATAATAATTTTAATGAAAGATATTTCAGCATTTTTGTAATCTTATTAAGAGATTTTAGATAAATTTTCATGTTTTAACTACCGAATGAGAGATAATTTTTTTTAATGATATAGATAACATTAAGAACAATTTAAGTTTGTCAACTGCTTTATCATTCTTATTAGGTTTTATCGTCCGTCGACGTCCGGGGCATCCATGGCCTAGTCCCACTCGACAGGTCCGATAACTAGCTCGACAGGTGGTGGGTAAATGCACATGCATTTTCCCGGGTTCGAGTTTGGAAATTAGAAAAATATGTGTCACATGGTACATATCAAAGGCATTTTTTAATTTCTGTATCCTATTAGCGAATAGAGATAGGTATCATAATGAGACCCGCAACGACCTTAAAACTTCTCTTTCTACAATTAGTGTTCATGGGTAACGGCAGTTGCTTTCCATCAGGTGATCTGTCCCCTCAAAAAACATTATTTGCAAAATAGAGTAAAATAAAAAATACCAAAGCGTAAATTAATCTTTTGAAAACAGAAATAGAAATTCAATTAACTGGTAGAAAAAGTGTAAGCGGATAAATTTTTAAAGGAAAATATTTTTAAGATATTTGAACTCGAGCGATTCTCGACCTTAGTAATCAAAGAATAAAGGATAGGTTACCTTGATATAATCGGGATCCGGCATTTCCGACTTTTCGTCATTGTTGTTGTTATTGTTGATGCTGGTGTTGTTGTTGTTTATGTTCATGTTCATCCCACTGGAACAACAATAAAATGTAGCGTTAGCGCTGTGTTTTAACATAATTTCTTAGGCTTGTTGGTTTTGGAGCAAGGCTTTTCACACAAAAGACGATATCGTTTTTTAATATTACTTTTCAATATACACGAACTTCAGAATAGCCCAGTTCCGATAAACAATTTAGCACCGATAAGTATTTTATCATTTAGTTAAATCAGTTCTTCTAATATATTGTAAAGCATACTTTTAGAAATAATACTTGAGTTACTAAGAAATAATACTTTCTTTTTCAATAAATCAACAAAGGTTTAGTTTTCTAAAATTCAAGAAAACATTAGTTCAAATCACGAAATAAGTCACAATGATTTTTCTCCGTACTAATAAAAATATTATCCTCCTCTATAACATTGGAAAAAACGATGAAGCGTGTAATATTTTAGTTTGTTTAGAGGGAATCATCTGCAGGGCTAGCATAGCGACCGAGAAATGTTTCTTTCTACGGAAAGATAGACAAAGTAACGTTGAAGTGACGGATGCACAAAGGAAATCTGTGAGTTTTTTCCAACCATCTGTCAGTTTGTCTATACTTTCTTATGTCTACTGACGCTATGCTAGCCCTGCTGGTGGTTTGAGGTAATTTTTTTTATGACATAGCCTGATTTAAGTACTTTTTAATTTTAAGCATTGTAATAGCTATTCAATCATATTTTATCACCTTATAAACTATTTTTGTCATCCATTACTATCGGAACTGAAGTACTAACAAGAAACAATAAGTTCCTCATGGCAATGATTATATGTAGTTAATTATCATCAAGATAAAATTGTTGATAAAGAAAACTTGAACAGCAGTATGTGACCTCCTGTGTTAATATTAATGGTAATATCTTAACAAAATAGTAAAGAGCTAATGGAACCCGAAGTGTACTAAATAACTTAAGGCTTACCGTATTGTTTGAGAATACTCGGTATTCCATATTGCGTATTCGGCGTACTTGTTTGCCGGCCTCTTATCACTGATAAAGGCATACATTGCCTCGATTACACCAGTCTTATCACTTATCAAAGTCGATCAACAGCGCGAGAGCGCAGGTTAAATTATAACTAGCGCGTATCTCTTGTTATAACTTTGCCATCTACCCACAGTTGATTATTGTTTTGACATAAATCAAAGTTGCCAGACGCGCGCTAGTGTTGCTAGTTGTATTATTATTATTTTCCCATTTATTTAAGGTAGCTTATAACAGTAAGGTAATCAGTGATCAATGTATTTGTTATTATATGTATGTATAAAATATTAAGTTTCACGGGCGATGTTAATAATGACTTATTTAATTTGACTGATGACTTATTTAATTTGATACGTTGAAAAACCGTTCAATGTGATACGATTTTGCATCTTGCACTGTTCCTAAGTTTTTTAACAATATAATTCTTGTGTGCGTGTGTTTGTCGCTAAATATTTTTTGTAGGCTGTTCAAGGAGATTTGAGAATTTTAATAGCCTAAATATTTTACCGCGTTGTTAATAATTAGTAGCCGAGATTATAGGTCTCTAGAATTTTTCTAAATCAATAATATAATTTTAAATTAATAGTTACAAGCAAAATTTACGTTTAAATAACAAAAAGTATAAAAATACTTTCATCCTTTATTTTAACGTGAGTGAAACCGCGGGTAATTACTTGAACACTAGTCGGTAAATAATTGATTTGTACTAGTATTATTGTATGTTTTACATGATATTAAACCAGATATAAATTACTTTTATTATCTAACCGCTGGATTAACCCTCGCCAACAGTCAATTGGGGTCAACGAGCCACCTTTATTATTTCAGCGATAAATGCTGATATTGATAAGTACCCTGTTTGAATGTGGGGTGCCATTTTAGGCACACTCTACCGAATGACTCAGTTGGATGTTTACGATGACTTACTTAGTAATCTGGGTACTAAGGTAAAGGCCCGTTTTAATAGTCAGCACTTAATATTAAGAGCAAGCAAGCAATATTAAGAGCATAAAAAATTTTTAGATGCTTTTTTATTCACAAAAAAGTCTTTTTATGTATGAAATACCAAAGTTATTTTCGATCATATACCCTCTTATTCATAAAAATATTTAAATAGTGATAAACTAATCAAGGTTGGCTGTCCCTTTCTGGAATATTGAAACGTCACACGACAGAAATGGACAGCCAACCTTGATTAGCTCAATTCAGTTTGAATATTTTTATAAATAAGGAGTTTAGTATTAAGCGCTGGCTATCAATACTGGCCTAAGTCTTAAGTCACAGGCATGTTATACTTCGTTTCCACCAGACACGTGCGAGGATGCGTAGCGAGAGATGTATTCATAAACACACATTGCTGGTCAGCACATCTTTGCCGGAAATGGCTCAACGGAGTTAGATTGTTGATCATACAAAATAATCGAGGGATGTGTTGCGACCTGCGAGGAATACGCGCCAGCCAGTTTACAGCTTCGCAAAGAATCCTCGCACCACCCGTTTATGCGCATTTTCAAAGTTTCGCTACACATCTTCCAACAATTACGATAAGGTTCTAAGCTTTTTGCCGTGGGAGAGCCATGCCGTTCGGCACGAAAGTGCCGGCTCGATCGAAGTGATACCGCGGCCTTACAGAAAACTGGCGTGAAAAGGCATTGTGCTGTATTTCGTTGAGTGAGTGAGTTTACCGTTGGCCCAACTTCCCTAATCCCTTATTCTCTCATAAAGGCCGGCAACGCACTTGCGACTCTTCGGATGTCGCGAGTGTTCATGGGCGACGGCAATTGCTCTCCATCAGGTAAACCATCTGCTCGCTTGCCCCCTAAATATAACAAAAAACACAAGAAAGAATTACGTCAAACCTATCAACTTCGCAAACTCTTCTAAGTCGGCTCATCAACAGCCTGCATTATGATTTGTAATCGTAACACTCACGACTACGTCTTAAAGTGCTGTTTGACCACTGCCTAACGAGTGTTGTATAGGCTAACCACAAATAATTTGACAGATTCTTTATATTTCATCAGTCAAAGGAGTAGTGGATGTGTGAGTGTGATGTGAGTGGACCTAACGGCACCTATCAGAAAGTATTCAACTAAGCATCCCTATTTCTGTAACTATTGGTTGTAACGTCAAGGATATTACGATATACCTATCGGCAATATTACCTTCAAAATGTAAAACACAAAGCTATCGCGACGCCGCCGGGCCGGTCGAGGTTTACACGCGGTTCGTTTCCACGAAGATGACCTACTTAGTTCTATATACACACACTGATTCAGATCTATGCATTGCTTGGTTGAAAGCTACAACTTTCGACGTTATTATAAAAACCGGCCAAGTGCGGGTTGCACTCGTGCACGAAGGTTTCCGTTCCAGAAAAGAGAAAAAAAAATTATCGTGTTTCCGAAAGTTAAACAAGATAGCGACAGTATGGATTTTATTATATAAGGCTATAAATATGTTATTGACCGTTTTATTACCACAGTAAAAATAGAACAGCAATAAGGCACGCGGAATAGCTAATCAGTTGGAGAGTAAACATTGAAGAGCCCTATCTAATACTATCGTTAGATCGATACTGTGGTTTGTGTCGTGTGTTGTAAAGCTTTGCGCACACTGTTGAGGTACGCCCCACCTACCGGGGCGTATTACTTTACTGTGAAAATAGCAGCAATATAAATGCGAAAGTCTGATCTGTTACCGCTTCAGGCTCAAACTACTGGACCGATTTTTCTGAAATTTGGTATAGAGATACTTTGAGTTCCGGGGAAATACACATGATATTTTTAATTACCGGAAAAATGTACGGTGTTAGTCCAAGCAGCATCTAGTTATTGTACAATCCAAGCTATGAAAATTCTATAATTAACAGGAGCGAATGTTTGAAACATGTTTTTAAAGTCCAATAAACTCTTTCTTGGAATACTATTCGTTAGTGCATTCTCCGTCGGTCACGAATGTACTTTCAGCAGGAAATTATTTGTTCTTAGTACGTACGGGCAAAGTCAGATCCAGATGGTCACATGTAAGCCTTATAACATAGAAGTTAGGTCGAAAATGATCGTATCCGTTTTCGACTGTACGTTTCAACGCTACGCTTTAACTTTGCAATCAGTTAAAGAATAGACAAATCATAGAAAAAACAGACGATAAAATAAAAAAGAAAGACGTAAGGTAAGCCGACACCGTAGCTTAGTTATAGCAAACGCCACTGTAAGAATAAAAAGCGGAGAGGGAAATTTCATAAAAATGGAAGAATATTAAGGTATCACATATGATCCTCGGGTATCAAGAGTGTCGTGTGCTTGCGGCCGGGTCAAGAGCGCACGTGTGTCACACAGTATCGGGGCAAGGATGAGACGTGCTCGACATTAATTAAGCCCGATGACCGGGAAACGGATGAAATCCGGCTAAGCACGAGTCGGACGTGCAGTGCGGAGTCCGTATATTATTACCTCGCATCCACAATGAGTATAACCTTATTTTCTTTACAATCATAGATTGAGGGATTTTTAATAACTTTTGACACATAGTCACGAACATCATACACTGTAACAGTTATAGTTTGTGTTTAAACACTTTGCCTTCCGATTGAAGTATTAATATTTAAAAAAATGTGTTCGCTGTGACATAATTTTAGATTGCACAAAATTTTAAATTTTGTTTCCCTTTCTAAAACTTAAGAGCAGCGATACCAATTTAGCTAATTGTAGTCTTATGATGTGTTCAGTTCAGTATGTCTGGAAGATATACTACAAGTCCCCGCCCCTAGGGGGAGCCGGATTTTATTAGGAGAGAAAATATAAGAAGGGTCGACTAGTACTTAATTAAACTAAGTGAAATGTGGGTACCTAAATTATATGCTCACGCTACGCCACTGAGTTTTAAGTATTACAGCTTGCGAAAAAAAGAAGTCAAAACTGAGATTATCGATAAAATCTATCCATACTATAGTCCATGACTATATTCCATACTAATATAGTTTTGGTTTTACCATAACTTGCGAGAATTTAATATTATTACAGACACGTTGTCAACACGTCACATTACAAACGAACGCATATTACATAGTGACTGTCAGTTGTACAATACAAATTCCTGTATCGGCGTTAGATTAGTACTGCCTGAAGGCAACAATGAGGAATTTTTGTATATATTATGTTTAATTAATTGAATGTGTAAAATAGAAATTTCAAGTTACTTAGAAAATTACGTCATGCGGAGTTACACTCCTAATTTTTTAAAAAGTTATTTAAAACTTTAGCCCACGGGTTCAAATATTTGGGGAATATGATGTTGTGGGAATATACGTGGTAGCACCAAAAGTAGGTCTTCCGAACGGGCGAGATGTTATGCCCAGCTAGACCGAAGCCTGAAATGATACAATTTAGCTGTCGTATATATACTACCGACCTCCGAAATCTTTGATAGCGCGATGCAGGATTATTGCGCTATTATGTGGGTACCGCCTCAATGTTTTCAAAGACACTCATCATATTAAGGCTTGTATTGGCGCCAACGACCTTGACCATAAATTCCGAGTTTCGAACTTCTCCTCCCGCTAACAGAAAATAATAAATATACAATTAATAAAAACAAGAAACGAGAATTCCTCTATAAGGATTATAGTGTTACTTATTATTGTAATGTATAAAAAAATCGTTCATCTTAACCGACTAGCTTCATAATTTATGATTTTTTTTGCTTAACGTTTTAACAGAGGTTCCACTTACCCCTCTGACCCATGTACTTAATATTCCTTTAACTAAGTCTATGCCAAAAATCAATGCGATTGGTTAATTCTTTAGGGTTTGGATCAAGGAGAAACAAACAAACACACTTTCTCATTTCTAAGATTACTACTAATACTAGTACTAACGTATTATTAGTACAGTATTGTATGTACCATTATTTTTGTTCTTGGTGCTCGTAATTCGAAATAATTTTCCTCAGCTTCAATCAGTCAATTATTGATCGAGTCTGCGGATTCTACCACCTTCGGTGCTTGGACCCTAAATAACAGCCGAAGTCCAACGTATATTGAGGTATCCGTAAGATCTACAGGTTGCATTAGATAATTCTTATCTGATAAGCTCGTACCAAATAGAACATGACTCAAATTCGGTATCAAGGTGAGAATATTTTTGAGCGTATAAATCATGGACTTTGGTACCTGTCTTATTAATTAGCACCAGTCATTTGAATTTTTGTATATTAAGAAACAATCGTCATACTTGTACTAATATATTTTATGTTTCTTTTGTGTTACTATCACGGACCTAAGCTGACTTTCTTGTGAGAAAACGTACTAAAGATTACGTGGAAACGGCAAAAATTTAGGAATAAACTTTATAAAGACAGACGATTTATTTTTGCATACAGAAAACATTAAAATAGATTTTTAGATAAATAAACTATATTTTCAAGTGAGGTAAAGTACGACCTTTTCTCTCCAAACTACTCTAATACCTCCTATTCACGACACAAATGATGGAAGGAATAAAAACGTAAGTGGGGTAGAGACTGTCTAAGAAATAAGGACCACATTGTTGGTTTGAAGTATCTCGTCACAAGAAGACGCTTAAAATTTAATTTATTACAAAATAATGCGTAAAATGTAACAAAACATACATTGTGAAAGGAAACATTCAGAAAATCATTTTTCTGAATTTATGTATTTTGTTAGATTAGCCATTGCAAGACTAACATAATGTCCAATTAATGTTTATTTATTTACTTTACTCATTATAACTTCAATATGTATATAACTAAGTCGTTCATGATAACGGAGGTACCGACGGCCACAAAAAGCCAAAACAAACTTTAATTTAGCTAAAATGATGGACGCCGCGCGCCGTCACCAGCCGGCGACTCAAACATCTCAAAATGCGCCATGAATATTCATTTCGCCCTAAATAGTACGTTGTCTTCGAGGAAATTATTTCTTATCGAGATTTTCCTTCATTACGGGAATAATGATTTCCAATGTTGACTTTATTTTTGTTGCCGGAGTAGATCAAGACGAAATTATTTCTTGGATTGCTTATAAAACCTCCTCAGATCTGTTTTTTATGTTAATATCACGTCAATTATGCAAATTGTGTTGCGAGATTTTCTGAAGACTTCACAGCCTTAACATTTATTCGAAAATAATAATAACTTTCGTTAACTTGATAACGAGTAGCGACTGCTTGAAATCATCTTATATAGATACTTTTCTGTTAGGTACTAAATCTTGATGGACATTAACATTTTTACTGTATTCTTAAAATTTCGAAGTATCTAGGGCCAACCAGGATCCTGGAGTGTATACCTGAATTCAGTTTATAAATCGCGGAATACCGTAATACTAAACGATACCATACAATTTTAAGAATTTGAATTTCTTAGATCGATCCAAAAGAATGACACTAATGATCAATAACAAACTACATTCAGACCAGATACGGAATTCAAGTAGCTATTCCGTATTTGTTAGGCCAGCCGTCTAACAGCCGCATACAGAGGCACTTTAAGACAAATAAACTTTAATTTAATAAAAGAAGACCACGCGGGAAGAATAAGGAAGGTCAAAAAAGTACAACTAAGAAAAAAACAGCTTTATATAGTTCAAAAGTCTCTATATAAACAAATATACTCGTATATTGAACTATAACATTTATATTTAACCATAACAGTCGACTGCGACGATTTTATCCTATTCTGATTTTTATAGTAAATAATACACTAAAAAGCTAACAGAGGCCATTAAAAAGTCAGTTTCACAAAGAGTGACACATTCCTTATTTCTCCCGCGTGAGCTTCAATTTAAACTTTGATTCATAATGCTGTTAGGCTTAATATCAAAATATTAATTCAGTTATGGTAAAGTAAATAAAATAATTGTTTCTGAGTACGCTTTAGGAAACTAGAGTAAGTAAGCTAGCTAGCTAGTACGTCTGGCTTTGTGTAGGAAATACTAGCTTCAATTTATTATCTTACAAATGAAGGCAAATTGGTCAATAAAGACAGAAATACTAGCTAGCAGCTTACTAACACTAGCTAGCTATCCTAGCATGAAAAGCTAGCGTCGTATGTTTTGGCTATAAGACTTTAATCACTACACTTGTGATTAAGCTTTTATACCAATCCATTATTACGTGACTCACATCGACGGGTACTTAGCCATGAGATAGTATGATGAGTATAAATTTCAGGAACTTTTTAAATTGAGAACTAGATTTAAGATAACCTCGAATCAGTTACCATTGTTTGCCAATAGAGGCACTGTTGTGATGCCATACAAGGTGTATTTAAGGTTCTTACGGTGAAAAGTGCCTTAAACTACACTTAGCCTTTTGCTTAACATAATGAAGGGAAAGTTACAAGTCCATAGACCAAACAAGAATCGCATAGACAATGACAGCTGTCAAAGTGGAAATTGTCTATGACGCTTTCCCGTCTCGTCGAACCAAAGAGGTTAGATGCTACACTTACTTCGTCTTGGAGTATGGCGACGAAGGCGAGGACGCCTTGTGGTTCCTGTTGGGGTGCGAGTGCCTGTTCGCGTTAGAGTCGAGGCCGCCGCCCGGCGATATCTTGCCGGCGAGTGCGTTCAGTGAGTGCAGCATGGCGGGCGGCGGCCGCTGGCTTCCAAGCGGCCTGGTCACGGTGAGGAGTCGCCTGCGTTTGCGAGTGCGGCGCCGTTATCAGCCGACGCCTTATCTCCTGATAAGCGCGGGGGCACCCCCGTCCCCCGCGACATCGCCACCTGACACTCACACGCGCGCCCCCCGATGTTTGCTCACACGCGGGTCAGCGTCCTGTCCGGCTGTGGCATCTCGACATGTTTGGACACAACACTTATGCACTCAGGTCTATCCACGCACAAGAGGCACTGATACACTGAGGTTTTTACACTCCGTCCCTAATAAGAGAATGACATGAGTGGTGGCAGTTGCGATAGATTGGAAGGTCATGACGAAGGTAGTAGATTTGGTGTATTTGCAATTTGTCGACGATTTTCCGAATGAATAATCGTGAGTCATTAAACTATCACATATGGTATGAGTTTCTTCTTCTTCCGCGAAAAGTTATGATTGCTTAATATTGATGCGAAGGTGCCTACAGATTCTGCTTAGCAATGCTACTGAATAGTGTTATTGTGTTTAAAGAAAATGGACACTTTTTATGAGCTTCAATCCCAGTGCTGTATCAACTTTTAGTACATAAGAGTATTATTGTAAATTCTGTGATAATATAGTATCATATAATTTCAAAATATAAAGTTCCCAATAATTTTTACGACGAAAACTAGACATGTCATTGTCTACTAATAATTATTATTAATCATTGACATCATCTATACATATAATAAACTGTTATATAAAAGTATTGTTATTCTGTAGTAAAATTCAAAGAACAACCCTAAGTCTGGAGTCAACATACACAGTCTCGTCATAATGTATGTAGGTTTAATAAATCCTCAAAATTGCAATCACCAAAATAACTGACCTATAAAAATTTTCAAACATAAAAATACTGCGGGACATTTTAGGAGAGTCAATTTAAAATATCGCAAAGTTTCCACTATGTTTAAATTCCATTATAACAATTCAACAGATAATGGTTTACAATGGCTGGAGGCTGCCAAGTGCTGAGTAGTTCTGTCGCTCGCCAAACATTTATGTAACTCTTTATGTGAAACACCGAGCGAGTTGCGTTCTTACAATACTTAAATGGTAGGCTCTTTAGACTGTATTTATAAGTCTTTAGAACCTATGTGGTTATTGCTGAAGGCGTAAAAATTAAAACTTATTGCTCCCTTCATGCCTACAAAGGCTAAATAATTATCCCGATCCCTTTATGTTTACCAAGCATTTCGAGGAAATCAAATGGGAAAGTGAAAAGTGCAGGGACGAGTTTTTATGTAATCTGAGAATCTGCTAACATCATGCCAGCTAACACAAGTTACAAAATTACTAAGTATACCTAACAATTATTAATATTTAATCAAATTCACAATAACATTTTTCTATCAGATAACCCCTTCACTCGTTTGCCGTCTTATTTTATTAAGAAAAAATCTTCGGATACAAGCTTCAAAGATGAATACTAGCCCTCCCGGTAAAGGACTGGCCGATAGAAGTAATTTGTTTGCATTGACTATTCAGAGCACATAAATTGCAATTTTTTCAATGGACACGCGAATCGACATCACGGAAAAGGTCCCTCACCCTTCCTCTCCCAGAATGGGGAATTTTTTCCCGAACGCTCCCCCATTCGATTGCCATATTTTCAACGAAGGTTTTAATAAAGGTTATTGTCAGTATTCCGACGACGCGAATAAATTACGTCGGCATTTCCTCGTAAATTGGAAAGCCATTATGTGACATTAGAAGTCAGTCTTTTAAGCCAACCTTAATTTCACGTAGACATTTTTCTTATCCGCTTATATTTTTACGATGGAATCATGTTTGACAGAATCAATTTAATTTTATCGACGTTTCATGTGAAATTGCGCTTCTAATTTTTGTTTCAATTTCTAACTGGTTATTACTGTTGAATAAATATTAGTTATTTACCAACGTACAATATTTAGTTATTCATTATTAATTAGATCTTTAATAGTACCTACAACTGTATACAAACATATAAAGACAAATAAAATGCTTTATATTTTATAGCTTATCAATAACAGTTATATAAAAGGGGCAACTGAAAGTGGCAAAGTTGAAAGCAAATATTTTTTTTGTGTTTTTATGGGCAAGCTCCTAAGCGTGTGCTTGTCAATGTAAACGACATTTTTTTTCGTTGTCAGCGCTGCTTCTTCTACAGTAAATTTTTCATTAGATATAACAACTAAGGTATAATCACTCACTTATTGTTATATACCATTCTTTCCGAGAAAGTTTAAAATTTTGGGGCCTAGTCCGAGAGGTTCGCAATTGGTCCAGATTGTTAAAATACCGTTCGGAGCCGGTTAGAATATTATAACAAATTTTTCCGTCCCACTGACGCTGGCCAAGAGATTTCGGTACGTTCGTTCCCGAACACAGCCCGCGTAAATGGTCGGTCGGTGTAGAGAATTTCATTAATTTTCATTCGTACAACTTTTGCTTTGGCTCGGCGATGAGTTATTTCTGTTTTGAATTTCGCCATTTAGAAATTTCATTGTAACCTCGGGTACCGCAATCGCACGGAATTGGCTAAAGGCATTCCGCTATTGGCCAATAATTTAATTAAATGGAAATATTTCGTGTCCTGTTATCTCACAAAATAGTTTTGATTCATTTACAACATTTTTTGAATTTTGTAATGTGATCAATTTGAGAATTCCAAAGCGAAATTTTTGTTAAAGACCATAAAACAGTTTCGATTGTAGCTGTCAAAAACTTAATTTGTTTCTTTATTTAGGGGGAAACGCACGGCCACGACATATGTTTTTTCACAACTTAAGTATTATTTATTTTTAATTTTAATACCTTTTTATGGACGTGGCCACGGCAGTCTGATCCCGTGGTAAGTACCTGAAGGACTTGTGTTACGGGTACCAGATATATTAAATATATTTTATATACTATACACTTATATAAGACTTTTATTATATTATGATACACATATTTAATACATATTCAAGACCCAGGAACACTGGAAAACTTTTTACTCCGTTGGCGGGATTCGAACCCGCGGCCCACCGGATTAGGCTACCAAGCCGCTTACCAACTGAGCCACAGAGGTCGTCAAACTTTTACTTCTCAGTTTTATTTTTTATAATTTTTATATTTTCTTTATTGATATAGGCGGTGTTTCCTTATTTCATAGCGAATAATCTGATTTTATTATAAAATCATAGATAAATGAAATAAAGAATGGGGGAAAAGACATTCACGTTCATCACGTTCAAATATTTAAAACAATGAATTTGTGAAAGAAAAAAATAATTGAAAACGTTCGAAAAATAAAACGTGCACAACACTTCGAAAGGCAATACCGTACCGTGAGATTTCCCCCGCGTCTCAGTGGAGTTTGTTCCCGCAATTATTCAGCAAATTAGGAACACCCGTCGACCTTTGCGAGTACAGTCGCTGAGGAAACTTAATTTCCTCCCGCAATGTTTTCCGCCGCCGCCACGGACCCCCAGTCCCTACCCCACATATTACGAACGTTCTTCCTAGCCTGTTGCTAATTGATAACTATAAACTTAGATAGTAAAACTAAAACATTTTATGTTATTTAACTGTGTCAAAATTGTTTAAAAAATAAATAATCGATCATATGCTGAATATCACGTCGCTTACCTATAACCGATCTTAAGCTTGATGGAAGGACTGTGCGTCGTTCGGTATTTAAACGATTTTTTTATACATTAGAATATGTTATGGTCTCCAAATGGGTACCCAAAAAGCTAGAAAGTATGATATAGATGTATTTCTGCTGCCGCAAAAACAAAAAATACAAAAAAAATTGAATGTTAAGGGAGCGGTCTCGTACAAAAAAACGTGATTTTTTGCCAGTTGTTTGTCTTTCGCAAATATATGTCACTATCAGCAGGCTACATCGTGCTATCACTTCCATGACGTAATATAGTGTAATCACTGTTTAATAAAGTAAATAATAATAGTAGATTTATATCAATCCGTTCATTCAAAATAATCATTTCCAATACAATAATTTTTTAACGTATTAGAAGGCACCGTAGCCTAAACGTCAATAACGTTTAGACTACGGTGCCTTCTACTGTAGTGGTTTAACCATTAAACAAGGTATCAACAATTTTTGCTCTGTACTAGCGTGGAACCTTTCGTGCGCGAATGCAATTCACACTTGGCCGGGTTTTGTATTTTTAATTAGGCGCTTTTGAATACGTGACATTTTAAGAGTTGAAGTCGAAGATAGTACAATAAAAAATAGTACTCACGTCGTATAAACTCATAAATAACGTACCCTTTTTACTTTTAAGATTGTCATCTAATTAACGAAATTGGATTGGGGTGAATCCCTTTACTCCGATCAAAAATCAAGCTTTTGAATATCAAAGAGAAAGGTCAGAAATGGAACCATCCGCAAATATATCAAAGCTTAATGTGTTGCGACGAAAATAAAAAGGGGACTTATATTTGACTTTCATTAGCTCTCAGTTCGACCGTGACAACGCTAATCCTACATTAAATCTCGTGCTAAGTCACATAATATGCTATATTAAGGGCTATACTATTTTAAGCGATTGTTAAAAAAATATTATTATAAGTCAGCGCATATTTGACCAGAGTTAGATGACTTTTATGTGTAAAGCTAAGAATGGTGTTTGAGAAAAAAAGGTTCAAACAAGAACAAACGGTCAAAAATTCCATCGCATACTCATTAAGAGTACATACCCTAAAGTAGATCTACTTCAGGGTATGTCGCTACAGATTGTTAGTATAAACTGAAAAATTTCTTTTGTGTATCTATCAATTTGTCTATCCTTATGTAGAAAGAAACGCTTTATTGGTCACCGTGTTAAGATGAAAATATTATAAGTCATCAAAACCAGCATTAGCTCCTGTGCTATAACCATCTTCCCTTTCAATTCCGCATCGGAACACATTATTTTACGCATTGACAATCAGACAGGCAATTAGAGACCAATTTAGACGTTTGCTCTGAACTTCAAAGGGCTCAGTGTGGAATATTAATTGGTACCTATGTGTCTTCGGCACCGGCTAAATTAGGGTGTGTACTGTTGACAGACGCTCGATGCGTGTTTTGATAACGCACGCTCATTTTACTACATACAAAATATATTAAGAAGAAAAAAAATTAAAGAGAAATTTATTTCCCAAAGTTTTAGAACTCAGCAAGAAGAATTGAAATTATGAAATAGACCGATTTTTATTAAAAATAGAAAATAAATATTTCTTTTAGGATCTAGTAGCCATATTAATACTTATTTAGGTCGGATTGACTATAAAAAATTAATTACCGATCGTTTTCTGATGTACCGGTAAACAGTAAAAGTATACGATTGTCAATAACAATGTTTATTTAGCAATAAAATGTTTTTCGAATTCGCGTCGTAGCGGCGGGCCGCGACAAATAAAACTATTATACATTTTAGGATTACAAATAGGATATTGTTACAAAATTAACTAAACGATGACGTAATCTTAAAACTTATCACTACATAAAGTTTATTGAATAAGATAGTGCCTGCAACTCCGTTGCGCCAAAATTAGTTTATCGCGCGGGAACCGTACATTTTTCGTGATAAAAAGTATCCTATGTCCTTACCCACGACTCAAGATATCTCCATACCGAATTTCAGCAAAATCAGTTTAGTGGTTTGGGCGTGAAGAGGTAACATATAGACGGACACACTTTCGCATTTATATTATTAGTATGGAAGTATAACCATACTATACAATACCTTATTGCTTAACAGAAAAATAAGGCAAAGTCACTACTCGAGATTCTCAGCCTGAGCATATTTATTCCCAGTCAAGAATCGAGGACGCTCGAAAATAAATTCAAACAAATTACCATCTTCAAAACATAACGTAAATTATTCTTAAAGGGAACAGGGAATAGCGCTTTAAGTAAATCACTTAATTTGAAATATGCTAAGTGCTCATTAATCTTTCACTTTTCACGGCCCTAAAAATTAGTAATATTATTTATATAAGTATATAAAGTAATAAAGTTCTTAGTATTTTCATTTTTGGGTTGCATTTTTTTTAGGGGGCAAGCGAGCAGATGGGTTAGGTACCTGATGGAATCGCCGGCTATTTATGAGAGAATTGGAATAGGGATAGGGGATTAATTCATAATTCATAATTCATATTTCTTTATTGCTAGAATGAAGTTACAGGGTTGGTCGGGGCAGGATTGCTAGAAGGAAGTTGGGGCACCGGTAAACTCTCTCACCGAATGAAACACAGCAGAACGCCGTTTCACGCCGGTTTCCTTTGAGGCCGTGGTCTCACTTCGGTCGAGCCGGCTCATACATGCAGTAGCATGGCTCTCTCACGACAAAGAAGAAAATTGGGAACGACGCTTTTCGTCACATACAAGAATAAAGTCTATCCAGACGATCGGAACCATCTGCCATCATCATCATTCCTATGGTAGGATTAACATTTATTCTGTCAACCGATAGCGTTCCAGACTATCGGGGTCAACTATGGATTTAGGGCATCGGGCCAAACAGTTGCTTTTTTTAATATTAACTTATCCAAAAGCACGATGGTTGACAGTTGAACCCGACCGTCTAGATATCGTTGATGGTATAGACTAATCCATCCTAAACTATGAGAATCAGGGCGTACGCTCACGTGAAACCCAAACAGACTAAGGATAAACTATGACACATAGTAATGTTCTGTTGCGATTTGTCATAGCAAATGTTGACAAGCCCCAATTTTATTACCGCCACCGGCAAAACCGCGCTTAAGCGCTATTCTGCTCCTAGTCGCTCCGAGACCGTAATTTTAACTTTTGTACGATTGTGAGCTTTAAATCATTAAGTTAAGCTTAATATTTCAAGATACTTGATTTTGATTAAAGATGTCTTTCAGCCATTATTTTATTCAATTTTAAAGTGCATCTTATTATATAACAAAAATAAAAAAATATTTAGAAAGTACAATTGTTACAGTCTACCACGTCACGTTAGCGATAGCGCGGTGTAGTAGTACTGCAGCGTCATCTAGTATCAAAGACAGCGATGGACAGACGGACACACATCGAAGTTTTAGAAATCTTAGTAATAGAAGGGACGTTTTACCCTTAAGGTAGGGTACCAAAAAATTATGCAGTAAAGATTTTAAACGAGCATTTCTATTACGAGGCGTATAAAATCCAAGTCAACCGGCACAGCGCAGCACTGTTAGCACTGGTTATTAAACTCAGTCTCAACTCAAACATTTCTTCGCCGCCGAACTAGCTGCTTCGCCCAGTTTGCTCTTAATTAACTAATATTTACATTTGCAGCAGAGAAACAATTTCCATTCGCACACCTGCAGCTGTATTGTGGCTTAGAGCGGCCTTTAAGAGCGCCCTTCCTTTCTGCCTTTAACTTTGTAAACTGTTGTCGCTGTATAGAGCTGGACTTCTCTATAACTTTACCAGGGAATGCCAATAATTTCTGTCTTTCTTTGCGGTTAATGAACCACGTTTTACCATACCAGCCCTACTCTTTTTGGCAGCTGCATACAATAAAATGTTCGTGAGTTTTAAACTTGGCGACATTGGGCAGTGAATTTTCGTCGAAACTTTATCAATTTTCCAGCGCAGCGCAGCCGCCGGCGGTCGGCCATTCAATTACAATAATATCATCTCTCCGGCCGCCACCGGTTCGTCGACTGCCATCAGCTCAGGTACCACGACCGGCGACACAACTTTGTATTATGAATCTCATCAAATTCCCAGGAGGTCCACAGTTGAATTATTCAAGTTAAAACTTCTAGAATGCACTTTAAAAGTATACGTGTTACAGGTGAGTTTTGAAGTTGAATTTTCTGAAAGAATTATCAAAAATAAACCGAACAATTCGTCGCAGCTTACCACCAGTTTCAGAAATTTTCTTTTTTACTTTATGATTATGATGAAAATTTATTTTATGATTATGTTACAAGTTGTTTTGTCACCTTAGATCTTATTAAAGTTAAAGTACATGAGTGCCTAATTTCCACACTAAATACTAAATATTCAATAAGAGAACGTAAACGATGTCTATAAAAAACTGCATTTTCCACTCGGACAAAAGGAATTTTAATTAAAAAGTCGTTAATTAACGTAGTTTAAGGTTCCACCGACACGAAGTTTACAATGCGGCCAAGATTTTTTTGGCCGCCTCAAATTGTTTAACACGATTAAAGCCTTATTACTTTCAACGACAACGACGATTTCGATTTTACATACCTTTAATATTTAAATAAAGTTTCGGTCAAAGTTCACGATTATGTAAAAATAATACCTATCAAAATTTTTTATTGGCTTGCGCTGCTAAAGTAAAAATCAATTAAGGATTACAGGGATAAATAAGTTATACGTAATGTGGGACGAAATATCAAATAATTACATCGAGAATGGACACGAATTCACAATCCAATAAGAAACGTGAGCGAAAACGTAATAATGAAACAAAAGGTGAGTCACGTAAGAAAAGCCCGGAACGCTTATAAATAAGCGACTTTGTTAACAGTTGCACGAAAATTTCGTACCAAAAATCTAAGGGCGGCACAGTGATAATGGTTATGGCGAAAGTTCCTTCTTTTAACGACCCTATTCTGTAGTCCGTGCGCAATGGCGACTGCGACAATTTGTTTCGAACGACTGTTAGGTGACTGGCGAGATGTTATTGCCGTTCGCAATTGCAACTTCTTGTTTCTTAGGAAAAGAGAACGTTTTTTTAGAGCAGAGTCGTAAGAAACTCGCTTCAATCTCGCATTTTTTTTACTCAAATTGTGGCGTGTATTGTGCGTGATAAAGTGTAATGTGCGTCTAGATAATTATTACTATGACTACACTCGTATAATTCTGCCGGTGCAGTTCAGATCTTGGAAAAAATTGAAAACCATTTTTAACGCAAACTTACAAGTTTGCGATTAAAATAGGTCTCAACCTCGCAATCTTAATTTTCTGGCGTGTATTGTATGTATTAAAGTATAATGTCAGTCAAAGTAATTACTGTGACTATATGACCCTATATTCTGCCGGAGCAGTCACATATCATGTGTAATGTCACTGTTTTATCAATCCACACTAACTAGTCCTTACTAATATAACTAAAGAAAGTGCATTTATTTTCGTGTTTGTCTTTCCCTCATGCCCTTATGAAGCAATAAATTGACTTCATTTTTAGTATAGGCTAAGTTGAAGGATTGAAAGTAACATAGGTCACTTTTGTTCTTAGAAATACACCATGTTCCGAAAATGTTAATAATTTACACGATTTTTGAATTCCACGTCGCAGACAAAAGCTATATTTTGCTTGCGACTGCACACTATTAGTATTGTAATATAAGAATCCTGTCACTTCTACCAACATAATATCTCATCAGTGGATTTACGATGAGTTCGAAGCAATAGTATTTGTCGATACTCGATTTTTAGCATGGCAAAATCTTTCAGCGCCTCTAGCGGACACTTGCGGAACTAAAATAGCCATACTAAATAAATATTCGCGTACTCGCTATCGAGTATCGACAAATACTATAGCTTCGAACTCACGGTAGAGCAACTGATGAGATGGCTGCGTTAGACTTAACATAGTTGTCCGGAAGCTTTAAAACATACAATAAAACCCACGAGTATTATATGTTTAAAGCAATGATTTAGAAACTCTAAAATCAGTTTAAGTTGCTGCATACAATCATAATATTAAGTTAATCACGTAGACACTAACGGCTATTCCTCAGCGTCTACCGTATCGATCAAAGCCTTAATCTCGTCTTGATTTACGCACCCGGTGGTCGAGTGGTCGACCGTTCGCCTCTGAGTTCAGACTCCCAACACTATATTTCTTGCTCGGCTCAATGTTTTCTTAATATAAATAACATCCATTTGCCAGATTATTTTTTGCCAATGGCTTTGCTCATGTGGAATTCGAAAATCGTGTATAATGCGTATGATTTGGCAACATGATGTTCTAAAACCAAAAGCAGGGTGTTACTTTCCATTCTCTCAACCAAGTCTATGTTGAAAATCAAGTGACTGTACAGCTAGTGCTTAAGAAAAAGGCAAAACAAACATACTTTTCCATTTATAATACTAGTATGGATTCATATTTGGTGTTAAAAGCGATGTCACAAATTAAAAAAAAAGTGAAAAATATACACAAAGTTTGATAGTAAACTCGCAGTAATATTTAGTTCCATACTTTTAAGCAAAGGGAAAATAAAAAGACATAAAAGATTTGTGCTTCACATTCAAACGTAGAGTCATTCTGAGGTTGTCTCGAGTCTTTAATCAAGAAAAATATAAATAAACGCCGACAAACTTCACGGCGAAAGTTAGGAAAACGAGAGGGATCCCGGTCTACATTGTTTGCATACTTCACATTTTTCTTCTTAATTTTCCCCCTCGAAAGGTTTCCCGGCTTCGGCAGTTAACGAGTGATCGAACAAGAGCCCGCGATTGTTTCCAAAGTCGTCAATTTTAAGGGCCGGCTGCGCTTGAAACATTTATTATTCCATTCTTCCAGATGGCCACGGGAATAGAAATAGAGAAAACTTTTAAAGAAAAGAATCAAGTAGTGCTTTCGTTAGTTCAATCCTTTGTGTAACTATACCTTGACCACAACCTCTGTACCGCGTCATAGGACGGGGCGGGGGGCGCGTAAGAATATCATCGCCGTCAGCGTTGACGGCCAACTAACAGAACCACGCGGCCGGTAACCATGGTAACCCTACCGTGCAACGCCACGCTCATACCCAAGCCGAGGTACAGCGCTCGTGGTCGAGCTATACACAATTTACCTATTGTGTTAACAAATTTAATACGTGCACATAGTTTGAGCTCGCTCGAATTGGCAGCCTCGGGTAAAGTCGTTTAGCAACAATACGGTTGTAAAATCTTTTGTCATGCTAACATTAATCGTCGGACATAGAACACCCAGTATTTTGTTGCTCCATCGATTCAACGGGCGAACTATAAATTGCAATGGCTACGGGCCGAGTAGACAAAACAGCAATTAATATAGCCGTTAAACTAACTGCGAGTCATTTGTTGCCGAGATATAACGTCGAGGCCGACGGGCTTTGATTATTCTGACGGCATGCGTGAAACTAAAAAAAAAGGTTAGTTTATGCTAGAAATATTTTTTTGTCTATTTCAACGACTGTATGCTATTTTTTTTACATTAATCACCGGTGATAATTTTAATTCGAACTTTAATGATTTCAGACATTCATCGGAGCAGACGTGCGTTAAATTGAGATCATGGTTAGGCAAGCATGGTGTACGAGTAGGTCCTGCTTTGCAGCTGCATATTATATACTGACCATTTGAAAAGGTGACGGGCAGAAATAAAGTTCAAAATAATGATTTTTCACCGCACCTTGCTCATGGGAGAGCTATGCTTTGGCACAAATGGTTTGGCTTGACTTGAGTGATACCACGGGGTCACAGAAAGCTGGCGTGAAACGGCATTGTGCTGTGAGTTCACCAGTGGCCCAACTTCCCTAATACCTACTCCCATTTTCTATTCTCTCATAAATGCCAGCAAAAATATCCTAATATCCATTTCCAATAAAGCTCTTTTTTATTTTTTAAATTATGATAATGATTAATGGAATAGATTAGATAATTTAGTATTGAGTTTTGACTGATGTGAAAATTAAATAATGTTTATAATTTTTCACAAACAACAAAAATTTTTTGTTTGTGAAAAATTATGCTTGATGAATTTCGGCGTTTATAAGTGCGGTTGGCCAATTTCTACACACAATCTTATAAAACCCAGTTTGAATTTTTTTAAAAATAGACGTAGTTGAAAGAATGGGGAACATCATAGGCTACTTTTGGTCTTCTTAAAACGCCACATGCCAAAAATATTAGCATTTTACGCAATTTTCGTAAAAGCTAGTGACGTAAAAAATTATCTATCATTTGATTTTTAATTTTTAAGGAGTTTTACGGATTGCATATTATATTTATGACAAAAACGATTGCTAACCATTATTGAAGCTAAAGATAGATATAACAACACTATAAACTTATCATTTAAAATAATCTTAAAACAGCCGCATCCATTTATGAGTTTGTTTTATGCTCTGCGGCAGTATCGGGCACCGGGCGAAGCTTACTAAGTTACAAAGAGACGTCAAAGTTGAGAGAAGCCGGGAAGTTCATTTTGCACCTCAGATATCTTCATTAGTTTGCGGACACCTTGGGGATGTTCGTTTAATTTTGATTACATTAATCTAGTTTTAATATCGTCGAGTTTAACTGTAACGTTTTGCGGACAGTCTTTTGAATTAAATTCTTTTTTCCATCTTGTTTTTGCGGCTTAAGGTGGTCGCATATTTGTCAGCGCAGAACGTGAATTTTTTAAATGGCCTTATACGAGTATATATTTAGTTTACAAAAGGCGGCGTGTATGGTGCGGGACGCGGGTGAATGTGCGAGGACTTGCATCATTTTATGCAACGAATTACGAAATGTGGCTCTTATTGTGCTGACAAACATGTGCGAGTTAATGTATGACCATATATATTTTTTTAAATCATTGAAACACACCATATGTCTGTATATATCTATGATATACGATGTATTAATACACGAGCGGAAAACTTAGTACCCCTTTTTACGAAGGACGCGTAAATGTAAAAGCATGAATTTTTTCCCAGTTATAGTCGATATGGAGGAAAAGCGTTTAATACCAATATTATTTTAAAATATTGCATATTTTTAATAAATAAAACGCCACGTACACAACAATACGCACACTACAATATTTTGACATGACACGATAGTCATACATGAAATACATTTTTGTATATGGCTGAAGTCTGTGATTAAATTAATAATAGATTAAATATTTCTTAAGACTCCTCTAAGCGATGGATTCAAAAATTTATGATGGAATTTCAACCATAAACATTCGAATCCATCCATTATTTTGTATCAAATTGTTAATTATAATCGCATTAATATAATGTAAAACATTAACTACAACTAACTACTAAGTATAGGTATGAACGTTGGCTTTGTTTTCGTTTACACGTTTAGTATGAGCACGTGAATTCTGTACATCTATGAAACATTACCTTATGAATACAACACTTTTATACAAAGCCATAAATTACAACCACACGAGAAATACGCAAAATTTACTCTCAAGAATAAATACCTCTTAGTAAGATGAGTAACTGAATATAGACATGTTGTCTCTCTAGAGAAATTATGTGGTTACAAAGAGGACTTGTTGATATAAGAGTGGCAGAAATTCTATTTTACGCCGTATATTCTGTACGCTCCCGACAAATGGAGGAACTGAATTGAATTTAAGTGCCACGAAATATAAATTTAAATGTCGCTAAAGGAAATGATAATAAAATAATGACACTTTTAGTTTATCATTTTGCGTTTGTAATTTATAACAGTAATTTGAAAGTTCGAAATTTCACACTACTGCAAATATTATTCATAGTAATTCAAATGATCGGCCGAAATTAGCGTTGAAACTAAATGAGGGAGTAGAAAGTTTAAATAAAAATAGAAGGCAAACAAAATTTGCAGCATGATGTCGCAAATACATTTTATAAATAAGCTTGGCTCCCGTGGCAAAGAACGTCCGAGATCAAAAATGTCTCTTTCGCCCGGTATCGAATCTTGCACCCACTCCAAGGGTTTCACAAATTTCTACCCACTACACTCAGTATACTTATCAGTGGAGGGATAAGTTTATACAGCATAATATATTCCGGGGATAATTCCGACACTATCGTGTTACATAACGTCGTCCACTCCGCATTTCCAATTTATAGTGTTCAGTACAAATAGGCGCCGGCCATCGGGACGTGAGGCGACTCGAATTAGCCCTCTACGTACGGAATAAATGAACTTTATGCATTGGAACGGCTATCGTGCGGGTCCTGATTCTCGTGCTTCGAAAGCAGTTCAGAGATCATGTTAGTACGGAATAAATGAACTTTATGCATTGGAACGGCTATCGTGTGGGTCCTGATTCTCGTGCTTCGAAAGCAGTTCAGAGGTCATAATAATGTTAGCGCGTGAAAATTAAATAATTTAGCGTAAGATTTTAAGGATGAGTTGACCTACATCAATAAAAATAATTAAGTGATTTAAATTTTGGGCACTACGTAAGTCATTATATCAAACAGATCAGAGTATGTAAGTCCGCGGTCGAACTGGCAATCGAGGTGTGAGAATTGGGTACCAGAGCGATGACGCGTAACGCGGAATGCTGTATGGAGGGCAAATTATGTACAGTTGGAAACAAATGGTATTTGTTTTTATTACAGAATTGTACTTTTTTGCTGTAGTCCTAATAAAACAATACAAATTACATTGATAAATAGTTAACAAAGTAATGTTAACAAATATTATAAACACAGTTCAGCAGATATATAATGAACGTTTAAAATGTATTCCTACATGTAAATAATAATATTTTTTACAAACAGAAAAATTCAAAGTATTCACAAGTATTGAAAAAAAATTGAAGCGTTGCTCAATATAAAATTGTAATAGTTTCGAAGTCGGAGATCAACATAACTGTGCCACCACATTTTTAATCCTAAGCTTATACCAATTGTTACTGCAACTCCTGCAACACTGTAACCTAAGACATAAGTTTTTTTGGGATATTAATAAACGTTATTATTAGTATTATTATGTTTAAATTATTTTTAGTCTCGGCAATGTATCGGCTGATTCAGTTTGTATGAGTGGAGAGTCATGATTGTGAGGTGGTGAAGGATGAAGAGGGATTTAAAAAGCGACGAAC
>JAOTAV010000030.1:1810775-1867259 GCA_026546445.1 Cyclargus thomasi | reverse complement strand
TACTTTTTAGTTTCTTTTGTACTATTTTAGTTTTTTCCCTTGGAAGTCGGTTTTAATTTTTTGTTAAAAAATAATTATATAAATGTAAAATGTCTGTCAATGTCAAACCTTTTTATACCCAAGCGGCTAAATTTAATTGTTATTTAGATGTAATATTTGGATCTATCCCAGGTTACTTTTTACCGAAAAACGTACGGTTCCCATACGAAGACTGAAAATTTTATGTGTTGTAACAAAATACTTCATAACTACAATACAGTTAAACTGTGTTATAAAATTAAATAGTTTTGTAACAAGAGAGTACTCCGTGGAACTATGTCGAGTTTAGTAAAGTACTTCAGAAACTATTCTAGTGAAGATAAACGCCGTCCATTACTTGTTATCACGCTTAGAAAACACAATATTTGCTTGGTGTTATTACGTAACGCGTTGCGGTCGCAGGGTGTTCCAGAAAATCGTGCGAGCGAGTGTCGCAGAAGTATCGACAGGGGGCCATCTCTAATAGTCGTAACGGGCGATTCGTGCCTCGACGTCTCCAGTGCTCCCCTAATGATACTAGCAACGCTTGCAGATGAAATTTCGCGGTCTCGATAAAGCCCCCTTAGTGATTCTGACCCGGGGTGGGGTCACATAACGTTAATCAGTTTTTCTGCGGCTTCGTCATTTACCAGAACACTGTCGGAACATTTTGTGGTTTCTTTAAAGAGCCTCTGTTTCTATTTAACAAAATGGAATTAGGTGAGCGCCGTAAAGGTTTTGCGAGAATGGTTTTAATCAGATTTTATGCGTTTTCATTGTTTCGAGGCCCTTTTTTAATCACGTTGATTACATTTTATAGGTGTTGCGTATTTAAGAATACTTTTTATACTTTTGGTTATGGTTTCTTTGTAGTAAGCAACGTTTTGATTTGTTAGTATTAATATAAAAAACATGTAACTGAAACTTCAATACAGCACAATAAAAAATAATCGTCAACATTAAATATTGTACGCTAATTTCCAGTACTGACAAAAATACTCTCACGAAATAAACACTTATATCCGTTAATTAAAATGAAATTAATTAACACGTCCGTCATAAATAATCCCCAAAACAGGATAGCCGTAATTAAAGTGTGATAAAAATCTAATTAATTATTCAGAGAGCTCATGTTAATCCCTAATCTAACATGGGGCAGCGACACGTCTAACTGCTTAAACGAATCACTGCGATTACGTCAACGGCCCGCCGGGGATAATTTGTGGGGCTGCGGGCCCCTGCGAAACCTAACACCGGGTAACGAGTTGCGGGGGCCAGGAGCGCGGGGGCCACACGCGCGAATCCACGCGGGGGGCCGGCGGACCGCGCGGATACAATATGGCCGCCGCAATTAGATCGACTCACGGTAATCGTCACGTTTAGGTGTCATGTGATTTACTGGTACTGCAATGTATTCATGTATTAGAATTATATCTATAAATATATATTCGTTGCTACTCTGTCATCGAGAAAGAAAGATAAGATAATATTATTATAGGAGCCTGCATTAGAATGGCGTTTATTATTACGACGGTTTGTAAAGAAAGTAATAATTATAAAATTTTATGTACCAAAAGATTCCTATTTGTTGTAAATATTATTCAAAAATCCAGCCGCAGCATGTAGGATGAAGATTCATAAACTGGATCAGTTGCAATTTTCTTCATGTCCTCGTCAGAACATTCTATGAAAAAGATAAAACCGAAACCCGAACCGAAAACCGAAAAAAGTTCAATGACTAACAACATAATTTATATTCGGTATTTAAAACTAGTTGTATTCTTACTGTTTATGGGGCTTCTTTAAGCTCGAAAGATTATTATTTTATCCACCTGAAACAAAAAAAAAAGCATTAATCAATTGTTGTAAATATGTCAGGTAATACTTACAGATAACTAATCGTTTAAGTGATTTTCCGATCACGCACGCTAAAACTTTATAAATAAAAACTCTTAAGCAACCGATGTCGCTTCTGCTTATAGCCTGGGTCATAAAACCGTGTCAATGTCGCAAAGATCGGAAAGCCACCTTTACGGTTAAATAAATCTCTCTAAAAATGTTATATAACTAGCAGAACACTAATTGTTTCGCTTAAATTATAGCTAGAATTTAGTCGTAACCAAGACAACGTTGATTTCGCACAGTTTAATTTTCATTTGTCTGTTTGTACGTCACTCGCATCTGACGCTACACTGTCGACTGTGCCCAAACACCGAAATACACAATGTACAAGTATCCATCTGTAGTGCGATCTATTGTAGTTTGTAATTTATCTCCCTGTCAGATATTGTCTGCGACTTCCCGCACAGAAACGGATATCCTACATCATTCGGATCTTTTCTATGCAAATTATTTTGATTAAATATTATAAAGATTCACAGTTGCCGTCCAAAAAAGTGGCACCGGCAAAACTGCGCTTAAGCACTATTCCACTCCTAGTCACTCCAAGACCGTGATTCTAACTTTTGTACGATTGTAAGCTTTAACTCATTCATTTAAGTATTATTTTGTTACACTAAAAAAAATTTAAATCGGCTGAGTAGTTTTGGAGGCAACTTGTGGAAAAAAACCGATAAAACTTATTATTTATTAATTCGTTTGAACTAAAATTGCTGTTACCTTAAGTTCAACAAAAATGCGTAAAGGCTATAACAATATTATAATATAATTTATCACAAATCAGTAACATACACAAATTACATTTTTAAATTATATTTGAAGCCAACATTGTAAATATTCTAAACTTGTAATAAATAAATATTAACAAAACCCTACACTAGTATTTGATATGAAAACAAAATGAAAACCGGCCAAGTGCGAGTTGAACTCGCGAACGAAGGTACAGTACGGACCAAAAATTGGAAAGAGCATTTCTGAGACTTTTAAATTAAAAGTTTTAAATTTATAAAAAAAAATCTAAAATAAGGAATAATATGAATCACACACAGTGCTAGTTACACCGACATTCTGACCGCCCCTTAGCCTAATGAAACTCCTAATGAAACCGTACGCTATAATAAATTACACAAATTAAAAGTAGCTTTCACAATATTATATCCGCAGTACTCAACATAATGTGTTTAACGAAAGACGACATCAAAATCGATACTTATTTTTCAGGATTGTAGAATGCAATGTCTAGTTTATGACCTCAGGACCCAATAACTTTTAACGATACTGACTGAAACTTTGAACACCCAGAACATCATTACTTCTGTCGTGGGAGAGTTTCTGTTTCGGCGAAGAAATACCACGGATTTACAAAAAGCTTGCGTGAAACAGCGTTGCCCTGTGTTTCGACCAGTAAGTGAGTTGACCGAAGGCTCAACTCCATATATCTGTTTCCGTTTCCTTTTTCCACAGCCTTTTCCTGCATTAAAAGGCCGGCAACGCACTTGCAACGTTCTGGACAATACAAGTATCCATGGGCGACGACAGTTGCTTTCCATCTGGTAATTCGCTGGGTGCGTGTCACAAAATACGACGGTAAAAACGTAGCGCTTTGAGATATGAATTAGTGGCTGTCTGTCATTTGAAAAGTGAAAATGTATATGTCGCCGAACGCCAAGTGTTGCTTTTTACCACCGCGAGCGCTGTGTTTACCTAAATTGCACCCAGCGAATATTATTTACTGGTTAATGACCGCAACTTCGTTGGGCGAAAAATGTTGTCAAGGAAACCGTACATTTTCATAATATGGATAAAAAGTAATGTGTTGCCAAGACTTAAGTATAAGCTATTAAATAAGAAAGGTTTATTCGAATCCGTTCAGTAGTTCCGGAGATTAGCGCGTACAGACAACTTTTTTTTTGTAATTTCTGTTTTATTACTGTTCCTAAGCCCCCCTAAATTTATTGTTTGTAAAAATATTAATTTTATTGTCACGCTAATTTTACTGTCTATATATATACGAGTAAAATAACAAGTCCTGACTGACTGACTGATTCATACTCGCCGAGCAAAAACTGTTAAAGCTGCAGCCATGGAATTCAGTGAGTAGGATTGTTCTATTGGAAAGACACCCGCTAAGAAAGGAATTTAAAAAAATTTACCCCTAAGGGGGTGAAATAGGGGTTGAAAGTTTGTATGAAAGTTCGTCATTTGTTCAAATAAAGACATGACATTTTATTTCTGAGCTACTGATTAAAAATAAATAAATAAATACGTGTTTACGCATTTTTTGCAATTCTATTCCTAAGAGGGTAAAAAGGTTTCTATAAGTTTTTCTACGCAATTTTGTCATTTTTTAAGTTAGAGACCTAAAATTTTGTTTCCGAGCTGCTGATTCAAAATAAATGAATACGTGTTTCAGCGTTTTATTAAATTTTACTTCCAGAGGGTGAAAAAAGTACTGAACGTTTGTATGAAAATACTTCTTAATGCGAGCGTCATTATGTATAGATTCGCTATACATCTATTAGACATAGCCATGCTACGCAACGGCCTACGGCAGGCTCTACGTTACGTACGGCGTAGACCCGTAGCCATCATGATCACTGTAGAGCTAGTGTTTTTAAGACTTTTTTGAGGTCGAAAAATTGCAAGATGCGGCCCGCCCCGTAGCGTCTCACAGTGTACCCAAAGCTTAAGACAGCTTGTTCTTTGTCGGTAGAAAATATCCTACTCAAAGATTTTTGCTCAGCGCAATCGGATATTCGACTGATTAAAAAAGATTTATTTTACCTGTATTATGCGTATCCCGAACGTCTTTGATACTTATTACACAAATATATTTTCCTTATTTAAAATATTTCCAGAGATCTGGGAAAGAGGTTGGTATGGAATTCAAAGTATAAATAATAAATATTATTACGAGTTCATAAATTATAGCTCGGCGAACCCAGGAGTCCCCGTTTCGGGGATACAAAACGAAAGAAACGCCAATAGGCAAGCATTATTAATAGAATCTTTTATTTGTTAAGACATGGGATGGCGACCTTTGCTTTAGGGTTACCAAAAACTGGGAATATTGGATAAAACTTTTTGGCGGTAATATTCAGTTATTATGACTGTAGTAATAGAAACTTATGATTTTCGTACGCAGCACAGCCATGTATATCATTTAAATTTACATGAAACTAAGTTGGGAGTCAATTAAAAATATGCATCAAATAATTTAGTATGCGCTGGTATTAAAACATGTATATTACTGTAGATTTAAAAAAAAATGAAAAAATCAAATATATAATTATGTTGCTATTGAAATGACACACACACATTTTTCAAACATCATTAACAAACTTTTAACTTGAAGATATTAATGTAAAAAAAACATATTTTCTTGACAACCCTAACACCTTAGCTTTCTACCGACCCAAAGGCGCTCTTAATGCTTTAATGAGTTTTTTGCGAATGTGTGCGTAACCTGAGTCCCGCCGCTCACGGGAATGTACGAGCCTGATTTATGCTACAGCTGAACCGACGCCGTCGTTTAAATCTTCGCATTTACTTTTACGGCATTCAAGTTTTCATTTAAGTACAGACGGTTTAAGTTCTTCGAGCTCTATTCTCCTTATTATATTATTAAATTTATTTTCACTGCCACCGTTTTGTCTTTACGAGTCTGTATTCTATTTGCCTTGGTGTCGAAATTTTGCTTGCGCATTTAATTCGTATTTAACAACGGTTTTGCTCTAGCTAATAAACTGTGCTGGTTTCAAGACCAAATTATTATGTATGTTCAGATCAATTAATATGTTTTTCATTTTATATACAAAAAATTATGACTTATCTCTTATTTACTTATTTACCGTTGTCAAAGCACAATATAAAACATAGACTGCAAATAAAAAGTTCAAAGTATGATAAAAATAATAATCAATTTTCATTTGAAACAAGCTACGTTCATAAATTAAAAACAAATCACTAAGCAAATATGTCGGAGTATCACAAACATTTATTCCTGGGGCTTTGAAGTTAAGTTGTTCGATATAATTAAATTCTCTCGTTGGAGTGTGCCCGTTATAATTATTTATTGATAAAGTTCCCGGTTTGACGCGCGGTGGCGCCCGGACTCGGGAGTCCAAGAGACACCTCGTAAGCCTTCAATGATGAACGCTCCTATACAAGAACCGACATTTTGTATTGTACTCTATGCTATCTTCTCCCCTATACAAGGTAATAAAATATGTTACAATACTTTAGACTTTGTATATGTCCCTTGCCTATGCAACTCTATAGTTCACTGTGAATGTAGCAACGCTGAAAGCAAAAATAAAAGTGATTTGTAATGGACAAGCGCCCCACCAACATGAGTTTCCCCTGTATACAAAACACCCATTTTTACTGTTACTTTCACAGTGAACTCTGTATAAGGGGCCTAAAAGTGTAATCAATGTTTATTAAGAAATATTTGAGTGCTATTTTGAGAGCCTAGCCCTGGCAAGGCGATTTAATATGAGGTATTTTGGCGCTAATGGCAGTGACGAGCGGGAAAGGAAGTAATGAGTTTTATATAACACACACGCTTTGATAGTTTACCTATGAACTTCCACCACTTATTTAAAGGTAAACTACATATAAACTTAAAAAAATATATGAAATAACAAACCAAATTTATCGCGACAAAAATTTTAGTTTAGCATTTTGTAAACTAAATAGAATTGAAACGTTTAAGCGGCCATTTGTAAATTTATTCAGATTTAGTTCTTTTTCCATTCGTTTCTACATCCAAATCGTCTCGGTAAAGAGCTGTCATTTCAAAAGTATCGTCAGTCCAGCGTATATAATTAAGCTCAGTGAAAGAAAGTCACAAAACATAGGTACAATATATTTTCCACAATTTCATACTGAAAATAATCATAATATTTGTGCACTTTATGTATTTACAATATTACATTTCATTAATAGATTTCTATTCGTATTAAAGATAGTCATAGACAACTTCATTTTATACAGAAATATAAATTAATCTAATAACAAGAGATATAATCGAATAAAATTAATCTGATCAGCGGGCGTAATTATGATAGATGTTTTGATCTCGAGACAAGAACAAACAACGGCCCAAGTTTCTAGTCCGTAATTTGGGGGTAGTTGTATTTACTTTGCAAATTCATTTATGAGCCGTTAAAGTATGAAAAGGGAAACAAATCGGAAAATTGTCAGAACTTCGGAACGATTCAGCAAAGTGTATTTTTATCACGAATACAATTTAATAAAGCGTTTTCTCAATTTCATTGATGTTGGATGGACGTTACGTTTTATTAGACACTGAATAACTACACTGCTTTCGTGCTTGAAATGCAGATTTAAGTCAACTAGAGGTCGTATATATTATTTAATTTAATAATAATGGCTAAATGTTTAAACGACTTTTTTTCAATAAGTTACTCATAAATAATATCATATATTCTATATCATTATATAAAATCATTTGTCCTGAACTATATGCATTTAGGAATCAACGTACTACGTCGCACCGCCTAAACCACTGATCGTAGAAACGTAATATTTGGTGAGAGTGTTCTCCGTATGACGAAGGTGACTAATAAGATGGGGTTTTTTGGAATTAGTCTCCCAAAAGGGTTAAAAAAAGGGGTTAAAGTTAGTATGGGTGAACGTGATTCTGTGATCCGGTCTGATTCAAATTTGCAAAAAAATTGATGTCTTATTGAAAGATTTATATCAATAGTTTTTAGAATCTCCATCTGCCTGTTGGTCTGTCACCTCATCACGACCAAAACCGCTGAACTGATTCTACTTAAATTTGGCATAGTGATACTTTGAATTCCGGGGAAGGACATAGGTGACTTTTATCCCGGAAAAATGTACAGTTCCGTAATATACGAATATTGGCGTAACGGAGTTGCGATCATCATCTAGTTATCAAATTAACTTGTTTACATTTTTCGGATTTGTTAAAATTTATTTACATTTTCCATCTGTCAGCTGAGTCAGCCAATAAAGGTGATACATAATATTAAATTTGTGAGTAATGCGCCGTATTTTAGAATTTGTTGTACCCAATGTGTGAAACCTTACACATTAATGCCGTATTTCGTAATGCACGAGGCTATTAAGAAATGCGATGCGTAGAGTGCTAATAAATGTAGGATCACCCTAAATCAGCTTCCGATTGTGAATATAATACTAAATTTTAAGCCTAGTTGATCTGACTTCAAATATCGAACTTCATCTGAAATACTGGAGCAACTTATATTCAATTTTGAAAATCGTTGACAAAACATTAGTAAACGTGAAAATGTACGGGCGCCGTCACGGGCCGTGTCTCACGATTTATTACAGCCCTTCCGAGTAACGACTCATCTTTACTTAAGGGAAAATTTTTACATAAAATATGCTCATATTTTCACAAAATGACTGAATTAGTAACGGGGAACGTGGATGCTACACAAAATGAACGTATATGAAATTTGTATGAAGATACGCCTCTTTAGGTAACGTCTTGAATATTTATATCGAAAAAGTAATATCAAATGACGACAAAATCTTTTAAAAATTGCAATAACACTAAAAATAATAAATACATTAGTAACTCATGATTAACTTGATCATAATAATATTATGTATATAGTTACTAATATTATGGTCGTTATTTGAGCAATTCTCCGGCTGACTATATCTACTAAAAACTTTACGATGTTCTTAAAAAGCTTATTTAATGTAGGAACCGTGTTTCAACTCTCCATAAAAATCATTATTAGGGATCAAACTTTCATTTTTGCCGCTTATTTTTTCAGTGGGGATATTATATACTTTTAATCACTTTCGAGCCTACTTTAAGTTAGTATACTTGAACACAACTTACCTCTTAAATAATGTTCCGACGTTGGAGTAACGACTTACAGAGTTCCGAGACGAGAGCAATAGAAAGTTTCCATTTTGCCCGTCAAATTATATCCCCCGTGTTGCGATACAAATTAAGATTGATCCTTTGGAAATTTCTGACACGTAATGTTTGAGGAGTGATAAATTTATTTCGTACTCGCGGTCGACGGCGGTGCGGGGAATTACTTGAATCAATGTCGTCTGTTGTTTTGTTCTATCCTTTTCCGTTTTTATCTAATACGATTTTTAATTTATTTTATTTTTTATATTTAAATGTAGGTACAATATAGTTCATGCTTTTCTAGCGGGTTACAGATATCGACTGTTCTATTCTAAAACGGGCTTAAGCCTCTTGCTGTATTTGCTGTGTCACCAGGACCCCGGCACACGGCTTTGCTCTTGAGTATTATTTTCATATAGACTTTCATTCCCTATTATATTCTGTGGAGTATGGAATTCATTAAAATCCTTCTTAGTAGATCCGTATGTCATAACATTTACCTGCATGTCAAACAGCTCAATACGTTCAGAGTCAATGTAAATATTTTCAGCTGGGCGCTGATCACCTTTTAGATTTATATGTTTAGAGATACCAAATGCAGTATAAAACTGTAAGTTTTTTGGAAACGGTTTATCTTTTTTATGATAATTAGGAGGCAAACGAGCATATGGGTTACCTAGAAAACAACTGCCGTCGCTCATGGACACTCACGACATCAGAAGTGTCGCAAGTACGTTGCCGACCGTTATGAGGGTGTTCCCTCATAAAGGCCGGCAACGCACGCATGGAGTGGGAATATGGAAAGGGGATTTGAAAAGTTGGGCCACCAGTGAACTCGCTCACTGAAGGAAACACAGGATTTTCATTTCAACAAAATTCAACGTCATTACAAGCCAATTTTCTATGAGGTCGTGGTATCACCTCGGTCAAGCCGGCCCATTTGTGCCGAAGCATGGTTCTTCTAGAGCAATAAGCATCCGTCTTATGTACTTGAGATCGGAAAATGTGTCATTGGTACCCACTAAGCCACGAACGCTCTCACATAAATATTTGAGTCTCAAAGTAACTAATACAGTACCTAATTTATTTATATTACTAAGCATACAAAGGTCGCGTTACACACATCCAATGTTTACAGCAATAAATTACAAATAAAAAACACAGCTTGTTGCAGTTAGACCCATAATTAAAGCGACCTTAAAAGAACTAGTGTTTATTGTTAGCAATAAATTGCAAAGTGTAGTACAATCATCTATAAAACCGGTGCAATAAATGCCCGACAAGCATAAACATTAGTTCTCGTAATGGTGGGCATTAGAAGTAGTTGCGCCGAATGAGATAATATAGGGGAAGACGCGGGGAAAATCTCTTTTTATTTGCGCTAGCATTACGTCCGACTTATTTTCGTGAGTCCGACAGGGTCCTAACAAATTTATTTCAGAATACATTCGGGAAATATGAAGTGTCGCCATCTCATGTTTTTCTTCGTACACAATGTTGATATCCTTACAGTATTTTCCCGCGTCTTTTTCAGCATGGAAATGACTTATCCTACGGGAGCATTTATTTGGACTAAAAATTATTCTGTGCCAAAAGTCACCTAACACCCTACTTGTATACGGATCCTTTTGTACGTGAGTCTAACTCGCACTTAGCCGATGTTAATGACCTATAATAATATCTAGAGATATTATTATAGGCTACTAGCTGTTACCCGCGACACTGTCCGCGTGGCAAATTTTCTCTTGAAAATTTTCTTGATTTTTTTTGCTTTTAACCTCAAGGAGTCCGAGACCTTTCCAACGAAGTTGTAGCCTCAGGAAGGAAAACCCGATTTATTTTTATGTATTAAATGTCACTCTGTAATAATATAAAAATGTAACGGTAAAATAATTTTTGAAATTGAATAAGAACTTTTTGAGTTTATTTGTAAAAAACATACAAAAATACAAATCTTTTCTCTTTATTAATAGTGTTCGAAAGATACGAAGTTTCGAAATATTTTGAAACTGCGTTGAGCGCCATATTTTGTATTTTGTTATTATATTTATTAAAATGTACCGCGTTACGAAGGCCGATTTATCCAAATATAGTCGTTTCGTACCTGTAATAAAAAAACAACATTCTCTTAGTTATAAATTCACAAAATCCACACATTCACACAATCTTTATAAAGCTACTTGAAATAAAATGTGCATCGACAAAAATAGCTTTTGGCCATTACTTTTATGACTTAATATATTTAATTTTTTTTTTCACAGAAAAATCAACAAAGGTAGCAACCCTACAACACCTTGTGCTATAAAGCGAATTCTTGACTTAGAAGTTTGATAAGTGCTCGCTAAGTTCCGAGACTGTGGCGCGAGATTATGAAGCAGTTTCCCCACTGACGCCTAATTTACCTGCTCAACTTATTGTTTTATTCGTTTGCTGAAACCACCAATTACATAAAAAAGTTTTTATTTACAGAGTTACAAAAGCATTAGCGCTTCGTACTTTATTCTATTTTTTTAATTAAAATGATACAGCGTTAAATCTCGACACCACATCGTTAAGTAAAATAAACAAAAAAAATTATGTAACTAATAAGTTTCTTATTATCTACTCGATAATTAAATCTAAGACTTCTCTAGTTTCGGTACTAAAACTAATAGATAATAAAAGTAAAAATTGTTAATAGTTAATTTATGTTAACATTTCAACCGAATATAATAATTCGTGCTCAAGAATTTTTCATTTTAACAAAACATTAAACGTTATTTCAAATCGAATTCATACGTCGATGTGAAAAGTATCAGACATGTTGAAATATGGGTAATTAAATCCGCAATCGCAACACGCCCGCTTCGTACTCACCTCCGCTCGTAATTAAACCACTAAATTCGCGAGCTGTACGTCGACGCGCTAATATAATAAAGCCAGCATAAACCGCCCTAAACCGGTTTAATATCAAGAGCGCGTCGGATGGCTCAACTTTTCGCCGCGGCGCGGGGAGCATTACAACTTACAACCGGGCCGGATTAGCGTGGGTGTGTACTCGGCTTAATACTAGTTTCTTTGTTTGCACACAACTTTGCCACTTTGCTAAGATTATAACTTCTATCCGGATTGAAAAGTATCGCTCAGGGGAGAGAGTCTTCGCATCTATGTAGATCTTGTGTTATGTACTCTGCGCAGACATGCCTAAGGGAGCGCTTGAGCTATGTTTACACTGTGAGCTCTAGTAAAATAAATACTGGTTATCTTATACTGCAGTTTTTAGCTTTATACTCGAGAATTTCTGCCTAAAAGTAGAACATTTGTTAAACGTGTATTTAAGCACAGGCATTCAATAAAAACAAAAATGCTGAGAGATAATAAAATTTTAAAACAGTCGGTAGTCCAGCATTAAAATGAAAGGCAATAAAAAACATAACGACACGATCGCTAAATACATATTCACAGAAATAGCGCTGCGAAATGGCGTGAAAACGTGACAAAACTAATTCTATCGCTAAATCGTCCTCTTTGATCGCGCTGTCTCACGTAAAGTGGTCCCAACAAATTGAATCTGAAACCTGTGACTCGCGACCCGTAGCTCTATAAAAGCCTCCTTTATGTGTTTATCGCGATTCGGGCTTCGGACGCCCTTTTGTGAGATCTCTCGGAATAATCTAGGAAACAGTACGCATTGAATGTTTCCTATTTGTAATCTATTACTTCCCTTTCCAGCCTTATTGCGAGTTGTGGGGTGTTTGAATATTATGAAAAATCCAAAATATGTTGCATAATATAAAGTAATAATTTGCTCATATATATCATCTTGAGTAACTTTTTTCGGTTTATCGGTGTACGTCTGATATTTTTCAATGATGTATGAAAGGAAAAGATAAAACTCCAATATAATACTTAAATGCTATTGCTTTTAAGGAATTGTATAATTTTTCTACAACACCTCCGCACAATTAAAAAGAAACTGGTTTGAGATTTTAATTAATTTTAAAAGCAATAATTGCGTATAAAAAATATCAACATGTTTTCATACTTTCAATTTCATTATAACTCCAATGCACAAGCAAAGCTAATCCATTAGCTTATAAATTGTCCGTTATCTATTTAATTATAAACTCATTTAACAACTTTTCACAACGAAATCCAAGCTTCGAAAGTTTCGCAGTCTTTTCGCAGGCAATGTACTAATTAGGTTCATTGTACTCGACTAACCTATTTCCGTATACAAGTAAAGAGTCGCCGCACTCTACAATTTCGCAATTACGAAAAACAAACAGGACCAATTTGCTTAATGGCTACCTACGCTTTCAAATTGTAATATTTTGTACCGGCTGCCAAATATTGAGAGCGTATTTTGTCGCTGTGCCGTCGCGTGAAAATCGAAAATCTCGTAAAAATACGAACATTCTAAGAACATGACATGAGACCGAAAGTAACATATTGTTAGTATTATTTTTCTCTGTATCTTATTAACTAAGTACATGTCAAAAGTCAAATCGAAACACAAATAAACATACATTCTTTCGGATTCGAGAGTCTGCTTGTCTGTCTTCTATGTGAAGATCAGTGTTCTGCAGTTTAGGTATAAACTTGAACCGCCGAACGCTTTTGATGAAATTTGTTATAGAAACTTTAAAGAGAAGAACATACGATTTATATTCTAAAACTCGCATTAAGTAATACCGATAGTTACACGATCATAACTTGTAGTCAATGCAATGTCGTTTAAAATTCGAGACTTTTTTGCAAGTCTGAATCGCGATCCAAACTGAATATAAAATCAAAATTGAATCAGTCTGGAAATCGGATCTATGTTGGGAGTTTGGCTCTGATATAGCTAAAACAGTTCTAAATAGTCTGTACACTTTCTAAAATCGAGAATCGTCGAACTGATCTCCAGCCAGTCGTGTCCAACTAGGTTAAAAGATGAAATGAACAGAGGGTGCTATAGTGTAGTGCGAGCTTACTTGTGAGGACGAATCAACTAGTTGACCTACAGTAGTAGTTTGCCCGAAAACTTTCGGGCAAATTACCATTTATTTAATTTTACTAGAGGAACTCCCTGTGGTCGAAATTCGACCATAAATATTTTTCAATTCAATAACAGACTTCCATTTGATTTCAATAAAAAAAATAAGTCTCGTATTCAAGCCATTAGATTTTATAAAAAAAAATCAGCTTGTGGATACCTTACATGGCACTCGTCTTTTACTATACTATCGGACTCGGATGACGTTACCAAGAGCTTACAACTTAACTATAAACAAAAGTGTATACTATAGGAGTAAGAAGTAAGTAGCAAAGTGATATCTCGTCAGTAAACTTTAAATAAGAATGCTCATTAAGTTGAAGAAGTACAGTTTTACACGCATAGCTCCTTCAGTTTGCTACGTAACTAAAGAGACTGTGCGAGTAAAAATTTTCTGCACTTAATAAACCGTACAATTTATACTTCCATACTAATGCTATAATTAATGTGAAAGTGTGTCTGTCTGTTACCTCTTCACGCTCAAACCGATTTTGTTGAAATTAGATATGAAGATACTTAAAGTACCGGAAAAGGACAAGGAATACTTCTTATCACGGAAAAATGCACGTTGCCCGTGCGATAAGCTAATTTTGGCACAACGGAGTTGTGGGAATCAAGCAGTCGTATATAAAATTACGAGCGTGCATTTCTTGTTCAGAAACTACTGTAATAAAAAGCAACGGAACATGAAATAAAAGCCGAGTGGGATACATAAAAAATCATTTTCTATTTTCGTATAAATTGTGAGACCGCGTAATATGAAATACACTAGCTCCATAAAAACAGCATTCTCGGTACTCGCATACCTTTTACAAAACGTTGCAATTATTTTCTTAAAACAAGACAACGTGAAGGTATCCCCTTTAATCTCCCGGGTGCTGTAGTAACATAACTTTGTTGGACTTTATGATTGCAGTATCGTATGCGTTTTGTTCGGGTTTACAGCTTATGGTCCGCCCACTTGTGCCAGAAATGAGATTCGTTATTTCCAGATGTTTGCATTCGCAGTCTTTTGTTTTAAAAACATCGCCGTAAAAACACACGTATAAACTTTTATCGTCCGCTCAGTGTATTGTTTTGTATTAAACGTTTTTTACTGTCGATCAATATTATGTTTTTTTTATTGGATTCGTAAATATTTAATGGCATTGCTCAGTGCCTATTTAAGAATTTGTTATCATTGGTCACTCAAAACCTTAAAACACTTACTGTAAATTGTACATTTGTCAGCATTTTCTGCTACGAACTCAAGTGATTTAAGTCAAGTCAATGAAACCACATTTAGTAACACCACAATGACGCAGAAGAGATCAACACAGAAGACAACAAAGACACATCCAAGAAATTAAAACAATTATAAAACCCGCGTACTAGACGCGGAATAAATTGAATGGGAACGTGTCGTGGGACAATTTTCATATCTTTCCCTGGCGTCGGCTATACATTACCCGGATGACAGTCCTCTATCTCGACCGTTTCTTTCCTTTTGTACCTTAGGCCGTTAAACATTGAACCGGGGTACGAATTAATCTTGCCAACAATAGAGTATAAGTGGCGTTCTTTCGGTTTGTGAGTTATGGTGTTGGTATTATTATATTAATGGAAATTTTCGTGTCCCATGATATTTTCGGGGGAGTGTAAAGACGCCGTAAAAGTAGCAGTGGATTCTTTTTTTAAGATGCGGGCTGTTTTTACTTTTTTAATCGTTGCAACGGCTATGGGTTCTACCCATGCTAATATTATAAATATTAAAGTGTGTTTGTTTGTTTGTCTTTTGCCAATGGCTTATTTAAAAGAATGGATACATAAGCTATAAGGTCTTTGTAGAATATCAATTTCAATTTCTAGGAGGGCAAAGCCACGTGCAAAAGCTATTAACTTATGATTTTTGGTTTGGTTCTTATAAGTTGTATTTTCAAATTCTTGTAATTGTTGTTTGCTATTTTAGTCCTGGTTATGCTGAACAAAAAAAATTTGGTCCCTTACGATTGTCACCTAAGATTTTTATCAAACCAATTAAGAAATTTCAAAATATATACAACATTTTTCGGTAGCATTTAATATTAAACGTAAAAGTAGGTCAATGGGCTTAGGATAGTCTTACGCTTATAGGTTTTAATAAAGAATCCGCTTTAATAAAATTGGCTACATTAACCCTTAACCACCTAGGGTCAGTCACTGTCACTCCACGTGATACATTTTTTTAAATATTTTCGTTAAATCGTGGGCTTAACGCACTTTTCTAACGCGTACTTTATCCTATCTCGCTCCAGTTCACGCCTTGCACTCGACCAAGCAATACGTTAATTTTAAAATTGGTTGCAACCATCATCAGTCAAAACTAAAGATAAAGGTTTTTTTTTCAATGCTAAGTTCAGTTTTTACTGGACATGACAATTTTTTTTTTTCAATTTTAGCTTTTTAACTATTTTATGAATTAATGAATTATACTTTATTTTATCAAAAACAAACAAGTAATAATAAAACATAGAGCAAAAATAAATGTTAAAAAAGTACAAAAGTCGGACTAATATATTATATTATAAGCGATATCTTCCAGACAACCTCAGTAAAATTATTATAAAGTAACTAAAGTCATAGATCGTAGTTGATTTCATAGGCGAGCTAAGAGTAAACTAATAAAATACACAAATACATATACAAATAAACACACAATTATAAAAATACATACATACTAAAGAATACAAAAAAGTCGTAAAAATACATAGTTTATTACAATATTGATGGATCATAATTAAATAAATATTTAAAAACAAATTGCTATTAATATAATAAATTGATATTTTATTACAACTTACGAGATATTTCCGTGGCAGAGCTATGGTTTGGAATTAGATGGCCAACTCGAACAAATATAAATACCCCACAAAAACCGACGTGAATCAGCGCTTACATTGGGTTTCGTTGAGTGAGTGAATTAACCGGAGGTGCAACTCAGATGTAAGACACTTTAATCCATATCCTCATTTCCTAGTCCCCCATTCCCTTAGCCTATGTTTTCTTCATAAATGGTAACGCACTTCCAACTCCACTACTTTTGCCAGTGTCCATGGGGTACGGTATTTGACTTCCGATAACCCATCAGCTCGTTTGTCTTATGACTTCATAAGAAAAATACAGCGCTGTAACATAGAGGGCGTACTTAAAAAAATAATAACTCTTCCAAAGAGTTCGTAAGTTTGAAAGTCGACAAAGTTAGCTGGCAAAGTTTTTGTCAGATTCTCATATTAAAGGCGGAGGGGGGCGATATGAAAAGTTACGCGTTACAACTCCTACTAATATAGAGATGTCATTAGCAAAAGTTATCCCATATGGCAAGTTTTATTAGCTGTTTCGGCCGAAAACAAGTTGTAAAGCTTTGCGCCGAAGCGGAGTTATGTTAAATCCTCATCTAATTAACGCCATCAGCCAAATTGCTATTCCGCTTATGCGGTGTGATATATTAACTGGGGCTTCGTCTTACCGGATATGAGGTATATTAGTGGTGAAATATCCATAAACGTTTCATTTACTTGAGTTCGTAGCAGAAAATAATAACTATATATAGTAGTATATAGTAGTAGTCAAATAGATACTTTATATGGAGAATCTGTCAAAAATGCTGTGGATAGCCTAACAGAAACTTTGACACTAAGCGGTGAAACGGGCCCTTAGGCTGTACAATTGAAAAACCTAAACTGAACTGAAAATTTTACATGATATGTTTTGACGTCTATTATCTATTTAACAATAATTATTCCGATTTAATACTTAGGCAAGTAATTCAGTTTCTTTGAGAGTAAAGTTGAGAATTTAAACGGGCCCCAAATGAGAAAACAATACCGGCAGGTGCAGAAACAAGCCAGCTTTTTTAATTTTAAAATTAATTTATTTTCTTACCCTCCAAACTTTAAAATTTTAATGACTTTAGATGTGCCGTAATGCAAAAAAAATATTAAATTCTAAATGTTGGAAACAAAAAATGGATAGAAGAGAGAAGTTACATCATGATTTTATATCTACTGAATGGAGTAGCGAAAGGAGGGCGGCCGGGGCACCCTTTTAAAGTGTCACCCAACCGGTGACGGCTAGTTTAACTTCACTCAAATGGCAAAGACACTTAGGTCAGGTTAGGGGATAACCTAACTTCACTCACATTGAGGAGACACTTATGTTAGGTTAGCGACTAACCTGTCCTCACATACATTGAGGATACACTTATGTTAAGTTAGGGACTAACCTATGCTGACGTACTTTGATGAGACACTTATGTTAGGTTAGCGACTAACCTATACTGACTTACATTGAGAAGACACCTATTTCAGGTTTGCGACTAACATATCTACACTTACATTAAGAAGACACTAATTAAATTAGGTTAGCAACTAACTTATCATTACTTACATTGAGGAGACACTTATGCTACGTTATCGACTAACCTAATAGCACTAATTAGATTAGACTAGCGACTAACCTATCCTGACTTACATTGAGGAGACACTTATGTCAGGTTAGCGACTAATATATCCTCACTTACATTAAGAAGACACTAATTAAATTAGGTTAGCAACTAACTTATCATTACTTACATTAAGGAGATACTTATGCTACGTTATCGACTAACCTATCGTCACTTACATTGAGGAGACACTTAGGTTAAGTTAGCGACTAACCTATCCTCACTTACATTGAGGAAACACTTAGATGAGGTTAGCGGCTAACCTAATTTATTAAACAAACCTTGGTCCGCGCTTCCGTGGTCTTGTGGTACAGAGCTCGGCTCTTCACCCGGAGGTTGTGAGTTTGATTACCGTGTTGGAAACGTGTTATTTCCTTATCATGCAGGCTGATCACTTGAATGACGAAACAATTTATCTGCGATTCGGCATTAGTACAGAGTATAGTTCAGCATAATTGACTAATTCTTATTTTAAAAAGTTTGATTTTTAGAAAATTTCTTATTAGGAATGTTTAGTTACCTTATTCACAAAATGTTTATATTTTGTCAGTTGTCATACAATATTACTATCGCAACATTATACCTGCGAAATATCAGTCCCACGAAGCAACCTCATTATTGATACAATAACATTAATAGCGCGCGCTTAAAGACGTAAACTTTCCCTATTATTTAAACATGAAACAGCACAAAGAAACCCAACAAACTTTTAACCGAGCGTAATCAATAACCCCCTCGCGTGCTGTCCCAACTTGTTTCTTAATTCATGAACTCCAAACTAAGATCATAAAGTTTGAAATATTTTCCGCAGTTTCGTACTCGATTTTTTATCATTTCACCCGATTTTTATAACAAAAGCAGACGTAGTTACGGTAGTCGTTTCTCACCTCAATTTCCTTCGTTTTACATAAATTCGATAAAGTCTGGCAACACTCCAAATATCGGATCGGTGGCGTTGTGAGGTTTTCAATGTTCTATTTGTTTCTGCATAGCACTGTCGCTTATTGCATTAGGTGGTTGGAGAGAGACGGCAACTCGATTTTTCCCCGGAGACTATTAAATTATACAAATGAGGCAAATCACGAAACTATACGGGAATTTTATAAGCTTTTTCGTTTTTGTTGTTTTATTGATGTTGAAATGTTTAGTATGTGTAACTAATATAAATTTACTTCTGAGAATTATATGTTTTATAACTATTAGGAAGTAGTTATTTAATACAATTGAAATAATTACCTTTTTCATGGTTTTAAATAATGGTCCGTAATGAAAAGCTATTTAAATAATATCTTATCGTTCATTACTCTTTATTGGGTTAAATCATTACGTAAAAACTGAATAAATCGACAACACAAAAATAATATTACCGTCATGACTGTTAAGTCATAATACTGATGATCGAAAAACGAAACGCTAAGAATCCATTAACCGCTGACTTACACTCACAAATTAATAAGTCAAACTTTTTCACAAAGCCGGGAACACTCCGCTCTATCCATATTCATGAGGGCCGGTCGACTATCTCGTGCTTCACTCGATATTACGTTTTATTCAATTAATTCGCGATATCGATGTTGAATCTATACTGTCTTCGACCACTCAACGCTTCCTTTTAAAAGGTTTCCCCGAGGCATGAATATTCCGAGTGCTCGAGCTAACAAGTTTGATGGGTGGGATTTGAACCTCACAGTCCGCAGATGCCTAAGTACTTACTGCAACGAATACAAAAAATAAAGTACATTCCATTTAAAATAAGATGCCCTCAATCTCTGATAATTTCTGCAGTGTTGTGCTTACTTCCCTTTGACAATTTTTGATTGAAGTATACTCATTATAATTATTGAAAAGTTTGATTCTAGTTGTAGGCGGCCACTAGATGATCAATTCTAGTAAACAATATCACGTTTAGGGTCAATATTGGGGATTGCTCAATGAATTAAGGAAAGTTTTAAGTAGTTGAAATTTTTAATGAAACATATAAGTTTTATATTGCATCGTGTATTGCGCAATATTTTTTAGTCTACACACAGCTGCATCTACATCTTGTTCAAACATGATAACTAATAACGGTGCACACAGGACTTATATCAATGTCCGACTGAACGTGAAAACATTGAGGAGTTCGTATATTGTGTGATTTATCGTTTGAATTTAAAGCGTCATTCAATCATATTGAACAATAAAATGTATTGTTCAATAATATTGTAGGTCTGGGGACCGCTTTTCAAGTTTTCCAGTTGTTCAAGTATACGCAGAAAAAATAGGTAATTAAAGTATATATCAACCCACAAGACGAAATATGAAGAAATTTGAAAAATAATTAGTTCTGGCAGTTAAAATAAATTGATGGACCCAAAATAATACATTTTTAGGGTTCCGTACACACAGGGTCAAAACGGGACCTTATTGCTAAGACTACGATGTCTGTCTCTCTGTCCGATGACAACGTCTGTCTGTAAATTTTTACAAAAAAAAAAATTCACAGAGCTATCATACATGAAACGTAATTTTTGGTCAGTTTTTTGGTCTTTTGCTAATAGATGTCGTTATGATGTCGTCTTTATCGCGTTAATGATATGACGTAAACGGGTGTATCTATTGAACTTTTAGAAACGCGTTCTCAATTTTTTACACTCTATTAGTTCGGAACCCTTTTGTTCGTGAATTCTTTTCGCACTTGGCCGTCTTTTTATGAAAAACCAGACGTTGCGTGCTGAATCTCTGTGCCTTTCAGTTATTTGCATGCTCTACGAAATCACAATGAAAATAAAACAACTCATTTAAATGATTTACGGTCTTTTGATTATTTGAAGATTACACGGCGTTTATTTTTAATAAAATGTTAGTTTGAAACATGCACGTCATGTTTGAATAACTAAGATTTGCCCTTAAGTTAGTTTAAGGCTGTTTAGTTTTGATATAACGACCTTTACCGAGCTGCTCATTGGATGAAATCTTTCTTATTAAATAAAGTTTATGGGCTAATTCTCTTAGGCAGCCCAGTATTAAAATATTAATTAAATATTGTGTTACTTTCTAATTTCTACTAATATTATATATGCGAAAGTTTGTAAGTTTGTGAGTGCGTATGTTTGTTGCATCTTCACGCTTAAACGTCTGGAGCAGTTTTAATAAAATTTAGCACGGAGCAAGCTGATATTCTGGATTAATACACAGGCTACTTTTATGCGGTTATAACCGTGGGGCACAGCTAGTATTTAATGAAAAGGAGCTTTCATATATTGAGTAGCTCTGTCAAGGTCATTATGTAGCGGGAGCTTATACTAATCAGAAAAAAAAATTGAACCTTATATACCTAGTGATAGTCAATAATAAAAAATGGTTTAGCCAAAAAACTGTGAACTTTATTGTACATTATTTGGAAGAGATGATAGTACATTGACCTCTGGATATAAAACCTTCTAAGACCTTCTATTGACCAGTAACAATAAGTAGCACCAGATATAATATTCCTTAGAAATTATTTAATGAATCAAAATAAAGAACTTAAGAATATAATTCTTCGCACGACCCAACATAATAACCAAGTATAAGGCATTTCTCTCCATAAAGCCGCCCGTTTTCCTTATAACTTTTGTGTTCGTAAGTCGAGTGTAAGAAATAATTCCATTTTTATAGGAAGGAGTATTATTTTATATGTCCTTTTTGGTTATTTTTAGCTTTTTGTTAGTGTAATAAGAATGATTACTGATTATCGACATGAATTCAATTATGACCGGAATACTCTTAGAGCGTCCGTGGCCTAGTGGGTAAGACCTTTGGTTTGCACTCGAGAGGGTGCAGGTTCGAACCCCGGTGAAGGCGTGTACCAATGAGGCATTTTCCGATCTCAAGTACATAAAACGGATGCTCGTTGCCGTGGGAGAGCCATACTTCGGCATGAATGGGCTGACTCGACCGGAGTGATACCACGGCCTCACAGAATACTGGTGTGAAACGGCGTTGTGCTATATTTTATTAAATGAGTGAAATTAGCGATGGCCCAACTTCCCTAATTCCCTCATAAACGGCCGGCAACGCACTTCGACTCTTCGGATGTCGCAAGTGTCCATGGGCGACGGCAGTGGCTTTCCATTAGGTAACCCGCTGCTCGTTTGGATCCTAAATACTATAAGAAAACCACGAGCCAGGACAGCAAGCTACTCATTGAGCTCTTAAGTTAGTATTTCTGGTGTAGACAAAACTTGCTTCATTCCTAAGTTAGTAATCTAAATAAATTCGTCGATTTTTTATTCGTCAAAGGTTTTTAATAGGCGTTTAACTAATTTGGCTACTAAATATTTGAATAAGATTTTTTGCCACGTAATACTATTTCTCATTCTACGGGAGAGATCGAGTTTCCCACCCATATCTGACCTTAGTTTCCGCTTAAAAACAGTTCTCAATATGCACTGACATTACTAATGCCCTTCGAACTTGAAAACGTGGGAACAAGCTTTTAATATGATGTTAAAAAAAAACTTACAAGTCATGTATTATCCTATCAAATTGATTCATAGCCAGATTGAGGATCTAAGTAATTTGGTCGCGTTATGTTTAACCTAGCCGACAGATTACGATTCAAAGTTAATGTTAAACTGTAATGGCAAAGAATAAATTTGACATTAATATGTATCGCTGAAGAAATTTATTCTATATAAGATATAAAGAAATCTATAATATATAACTTCCGTGACTGTACATTAGTACAGTCACGAAAGTTGAAACAGATACAGATCGGGGATCTAAGTAATTAGGTGGGGTTATGTCAAACTCAGTCGACAGTTCACGACTTACATGAAATTGAAATATTTCTACCAAATGACATAGATCCGTTAATTTGTTCTCTTTCAATTTCTCCTATTATACAATCAGGAAGGCTAAAACATCGAGATTGCGAATCTAAATAAATTGGTTATATTATGTCAGACATAGCTTAAACTTCGTGTCTTACACGGAATTGACTCTTTCAATTTCCCTCATTACACAATACTATGGTACATTAATGTTATAGTAGATGGTATAATGTATAAAAACTTACTAAGAGCTTGCTTTGCTATCATGAACTATTTGTCCCAAAGTTTTTCGATAAATCGAGTAGATAAAGATTAAAAACCTTTGCTAAACTCAAATAGCGCAATACGGAAACAAAGCTATTTGGAGGCTCCAAGTGAGCAAAAAAGGCTGCAAATTTATTACAAATTTTTCCTATAAAAATATTTAACAAACTTGTTATAACTTTCCTTTGAAAACTTCGAACTACTTTCGAAAGGCAACACTTATTTGTTTCAACATAACGAATACGGTTATTTTCCTTTATGGAAAAATAAAGTCTCTGTCGGTTCTGTGGCTGACCGTGAACAGCCATCTCATTTGTTGCTTACATTTGTGTGTTTGTTTACTTACATTTTTAATTATCTTACAGTGAGAAAAACTTATTTTAACTGGTAGCACGTCTGGTATAGGTCTTTAGAGCATCCGAAGCTCCTTTGTTCGCATTCCTAAGGGTGCAAGTTTGATCCCGGGTGGAGGCGTATACTATTAAACAGTTTCGTATCTCAAGTACATAATACGGATGCTCATACGGTGAAGAAAATCATTAAACCCCGCAAATGGATGGTCCCAGGCGTATTGAGCTATTCAGCTCTCTGGACTAGATCGACTATGTTACGAGAAATTTGTATCTATCTAAATATTTAGAAAAGTTGTAGCTAATTCCAAAAAATGACTGTAACAGGAACTGATATTGACAGGAGCTTAGTACAAAATGATTAAAGATGATCAAAATATGGTTATTCGATTATCATTACCATGAATCTTGTGTTTGGTGCCCATCGCGTGTACAAGATAAAGCTTTCTCGTCCATGATCCTTACAAATATTTCTCGGAAGGCTACTATTCAAAATATTCATAATCCAAGCGGAGCGACCTAAGAAAAATAAATATACTCGAAAGTAGATTTAGTGTAGAGTTACTTAAATTCCTCGTTTTTCTTAATTCCATAAAATCGAAATTTTATTTCATTAGAATTTATGTAACCTTTTATTTTTTAATTAATTATTTTATGATTAAGTGTCTGTGAGACTTCATGAACAAATTATTATTATACCTCAATTATTATAATAAAAATGCTACATGACTCTCGCAGCGACAGTACGCAATTATCACTATCATCATAATTATTGTCCCTCGAGTTCACGAACATTATTTATGTTTATGTGCTTAGCAAAAAACGGGTTTCTTCACTCTACTGCAAGATATTTACATTGTGGCTACACTTAGTGAAAACTTTTAATTGGAACAAAATCCGCGCACCGAAGGCGTTTTAATTAGGAAAATTTCCTATGACCAAGTATCGCGGACGCGATATAATTTCTATGCAAATTGCGCCTTTAACTTCGCATAACACAGTCCAAGATGTTACTTTCACGTTGGGGATGGTTTATTCAACGGTAATAAACAAGTAATGGCCCAAGTTCGCCTGCAAGCTGAAATAGTGTTGACAAAAAATGCTAATTTCCACCATTTTACGAGGTAACTTTTTAAAAACACTTCTGTCATTATTTTTATTTAATTTTTCCTTAGTTTACAGCCCGGCAGTAAACAAAATAATACTACTTGTAGCTAGTAAACTGGCAGGGCTATTATGTAAAAATTGCGATCAACAAACAATTAGCATATAGCGATAGAGATAAACTCGCGTTTAATTACTAAAGTTCAAATTTGGAACTATATATACATAGAAATGTAAAAATAAACATTGCGGCTAGATTGCTTTTGTTATTACATGATACGAATTTAACTTTGGAGCAATGATTGCGCAATTATTGCTTACGCGAGATACATAATAGCACTTCCGGTAGTAAACGACCACCACTTAAATAGAAATATCTCCTAAAAGCTTGAAAAACAAATAAACACAAAATATAACTTTTGGCGGATATAATGTTTTTCATAAAAGTTTGAAAGCACTGAAAGTGTTAGTTTTGACATAAAATTGGCTCACATTTAAGTCAGATTTACGAGGACAGCTTTAGTATGAAATGTGGCCACGGAATCTGCTCCTGTGGAATAAAATATGCTATCATATAAAATTGAGATATAACATAAAATACAGCTAGAAACGCTTATATATTTATTCACTTAACACCTTTGAATTCAGAGTACATATAATTGGTAAATGACACAAGATTACATAACATTATTCTAAAAAGCAACCGAAATTTGCTCATATACTACAATATTTAATTCTAAACCATAGTTTTCATCAAATAAGATGGATTTTTCTATGGTTGTTTTATAATTATCTATGAGACAAAAATGCCCAGTAAGCGACGTTGCAGGTGTAGTTCATATAACGTCGTAATATATACGAGCATTTACTTAACAGTTTATTGTGCACAAGATACAGATTAAAATAAAACAATTAACACAGTAAGACGACACAAAGGACGTAGTTGTATATATACTTACTAACATAATTTTTAATATATAAAAAATTACATTATTATTATGATATAGAAAAAAAACACTTTCCCAAAGTGCATGTTTGTTTCTTTTATTTATGCCCCATACGAAACACCTAATTGGCTTTTTGTGACTGTGTTACTCCGACAGGCCACTTTTGGTCTTAGAAAATCATACTAGCAAAAATATTCATATTTTCAATAGCTCGTATATTTATATATAGCGTAATATTTATATATAAGCAAGAATTATATTGTGACAAACAAATACAAGCTGTTATCGAATTAGAGGCTCAGGCTCTATTGTCAAACAGGCCTCGTGATTTGAGAATTCAGTAGGCCTTAACTCTTGAATCAATTTACATGTTCGCCTACATATCCGGTGTGCTACTTCTCGACTTTATAACTGTAACAATAGCGTTGAAAATCTGCATGTTATATTTGTCGACAACTGTACGTAAAATACAATATGTACAGTAAATTGATTATGAGCATCGTACGTCAATACAACGTTACGGGCTAATTAGTTTTGAGCGAAATCGTGTTTGAATTACTGAAGCAGATTAATATTATCTATGTATGGTTTTACTTATTTTCCTTTTCTTATTCTTTCCATATATAAGATTTTATTAAATTAATATTGTGATTTTTTTTTTCAATACAGTTTAAATATAAGAATATATCAAAAGATCTATAGAATCTATTTCTTGGTAAGATGATAATAAATACTTCAAAGCTTCAAAGTAGAAGGAGCAGTATTAGAAAAATTTAATTTAAAATATTTATTCTCTAAGCATATCCACTCAGATCGCTTTATGGGAAATTTTTGCTATATTGAAAATTCTACATCGAACTTAGTGTTCGAGAGGGGGTATAAGTTCACAGAGAGAGAGAGAGTTCTCATGTCGCCATGTAGCTAAAAAAAGATACAGTTTGCATAATTATTTGCTGGCTCGCCCGGTCTTACAGAAATCTGACGTCAAACAGCGTTGCAGTATGTTTCGTCCAGTGAGTGAGTTGACCAGAAGTAGAACTGTAAACGGTTAAATTTACGCAATCGCTATCGAGTATTGACAAATACCATTGCTTCAAACTCATGGTAGAGCTATAGGACTTAAACTATTTTAAGTTAATGAAACTTTGGTTAGGTTATTTGACAACGACAACTTGAACATTATTATGTGTTCACTTATTGGAAAAAAGGTTTATATTTATACTCGGGCCAAGATCCGGTCCAATATTGCCCTATACAAATATTTAATATCGCTATTGCTGACAGATTGTGCGGACCAATTTCACGTGCAAATTTACTATCTATGAATCCGTTTGATCATAACCTGTTTATCTCGTTTCTACATTGTAACTTTACGAACGTTTTAAGCTGTAAAGGAAACTTGTATTTGCATTGTTGTAATCTTAGATCAAGCAATTGTTTTATACTTGTACAAGATTATAATTTAAAGGAAGAAATTGTAATGAAAATTCAAAGCTGAAAATCGTTAATATAAAAATATGCCGTATGTGAAAACTGATTTCGAGCATGTTCTATTGTTTTATGGTAAGTGTCGAATAGTCTATCCACGACTTATTTGACGACGACCTCTGTGGCGCAGTGCTTGAGCGTGTTGGTATGTCAAGCCGGTGATTGTGGGTTCGAATGCCTAGGCCAAGCAAAAAAAGTTTTTCAATGATCTTGGGATCATGGATATGTGTATAGTATAAAAAGTATTAAATATATTTCTGTTGTCTGGTACCTGTAACACAAGTGCTTCAGGACTTGTGTTACAGGGCCAGACTGACGTCCGTATAGCGTCCATACTCGTCAGATATGTTGTGGATAGCCTATACGGCACTTATTATACGGCCTATATTAAAATCAAGCCTGCAACAATATAGAATACATAAACGCTTATTAAAAAATAATCGTTTTTGGTTTCCTCGCAGTCAGAGAAAAAAGGCATTAACTGTAAAATGTGTTAGCGGTAATTTCTTGAGGCAACTATGGGGAGCAATCAACTTACTTGCAGAACAGCTGAAAGCCCGTCTCAGCAGCACTCGAGCGCCTCATTCGACTTTTTGAAATACACCACTAACGAGGTACTCTAAGCTGTTGCATTCACGAACGGAATGGGAAAAAACAGCACGGGACAAGACAAAGTGAAACTCAATGTTCGCATTCAACGTTTTCAGTTATAGTTACGTTACCCGCTAATGATAAAAAACACAGCATTCAGACGCTAAAGTTGTGGCTTCAACGAGTTTAGTGTTTTAACATTTCAACCAATCAGAGTACAGTCCACACCTACCATCCTTCCGTTGTCTTTCAAAATACATTTTTATTTACTCTCAATGTTAGAAATGGGAAAACGTTTGATTGGTTTCGACTTGATTTTTGGAATACCTAAAATACTTAAAAGTAGTAACATAGATCACTTTATTCTTGGAAAAACATATTGGTCGCAAAACATTAACAGTTTTAGAATTTCCAACAAAAATGCTAGTTAATTATTAAGACTTCCGTACCAAGGCCACGGTTATTATGTTAGCTCGTGTGTCAAGACCTGAAACCTTTAGCAAATTTAATATAAGTAGAATTCAATGTATACTTTCTTTACTTCCGCCATAAATCTGTAGTAAATTATAATTTGAAAGCAATTTAATGCAAAAGTGTAGTTTCAATATCATAAATCGGATTTTACGACACACTAGCGGACAGGCACGTTTTAAATCAATGTATCAATAAAATGATATCGCAGCCACTCGCAGCGGCAATGACAGCATAAAACTAAGGAGCCAGATGGGCCGACGACATTATGACGATTATGGTCCACATTCTCTTGGCACGCGTCCGAGGAAGGTGAACTTAAGGAAAACGGTACCATTCACTGCTCCATTGTACAGTCAATGCAAAAATGTTAAAGATATTTTAGTCACTTTGAGCTTTGTTGTATTTGAACAAAATTATGTTTCAGCGTTTAAGCTTACATTGAAGCTTAAAAACATTTAAAACACACGTTTAATGACACATTTGTTTGTTATTTCATTTAAACTAAATTATTCATGCAGTGATTTGTTTAATCTCATTTAAAAATAACAACATCATTCTATACATCAAAATCCAATATTCACAATTCAATACACTAAACTTTTGAATTCGGAGCACGAACGCTACATAATATATCAGCTCGAAACCAAACACGATCCAACAAAACCAATCTACTTCGTCCGCAAACGTAAATAAGCTGCAACACAAGCGATTGAAGAAGACATTGACGAAATCTCGGTTTCTAAATTAACATTGTATTCTCCGAGACGCCAGGAAGTAATCAAGTCTCACAACATAAAATGCTCCGCCTTCCTCTTGTTTCACCGCGCCAATTCTTCATTTCAACACAGAGCCTTCGCGAAAAATTTCGAACGTTTCAATATGAAAATATTAACGATTGTTGGTTTTATTTCGTATATTGAATTCCTCAATTAGTTTAGTATTATTTTTTTTCATATTTTTCGTTGCATCAAATTTGGTTTAACTCGATTTTTTCAATTTTGAAAGTGCACATGTGAGGTACTATTATTTTTATAAAATTACTAGCTGTTGCCCGCAACTTCGTTCACGTGGTAAGTTTTCTATTCAAAATTTTTCAAATTTTTTTGCTACAAACCTTACGGAGCCTGAGACCTTTCCAACGAATGCAAAACCGCGGAAATCGGTTCGTGCGTTCTGGAGTTATATCGTCAGGAAGGAAACCCGTCTTATTTTTATAAAACAGAGTTAAAAAGATAGCCTTAGTAAATTTTTCATACAGAAGGGTATGAGCCGACATAGATATATTGCATACTTTTTATTCCGATTAAATGTGCCCGTGCAATAAAACGAGAATACAGCATTGACAAATCCGCTGGTAAAACCCTATAAGGATATACTCGTACGAATCCAACATAACAAAACACAATACGCAATTACAGTGAACGTTACGAACTATCAACACTGTAACGGCTAGAGAGCAAACAGGCCGGCTAAACGATGCACGAGTCCAATTCAAGTGTCCACCGCAGCACATGACACGGACGGCATCCGAAACCGAAATGGGTCAGCCGACGTCACACTTATTCCGTATGTATGAGACAGTGAGACTGCGGGGAGCGTATTTAAAAGCAGACATTTGAGTGACCGTACCGACGATGAATACTAAATAGACTACGTGTACCTTTGCACCTAATAGGGGAGTTCATAGTGCTGTTAAACATGTACTCTTGCATCGTAAAGATAGATCTTCCATTTATTTATGATTTCGCAAATAAACAAAGCTTGTATTATTTATGTCCGCGATATAAGCATACTCTAGTATGTTTTATACTATATACGACTCTTGCTCTTTTCGGAATCATTGATGAATTGAGATGCTACAAATATTTTAAATATTTTGTAAAATTATACAAGTGAGTAAAATAACACTTAATCTTGTACAGAAATTTATGTAAGTACTCAACTTCATTTTATATACTTAAGTTCAATTTGAAATATCTAGGTTATTTTTTTTAAAGACGCGAAGTATTTTTTATTTTTTTGAAATTTAGAAATTCATTAAAATGAACACTACTTTATATAAGCATGGGCTGCCCTACTACGACATTAGGACAGGGTAACGTTACAGTAACGCAAAACGCAGACGTGTTTTACTAAGGTTTGTAAAAACCTTATTACCTTTATAGGGTACAGTATTGTAGGCAGTGGGTCCTATTATCCTATAATGCCTTGCATAATTTTAGGTTACATATTCGTGACCTTCCAACCTCTGTAACGTATTTAAGCGATATCAATTTAGCTCACTAGAATTTTTCTTGCAGATTGAGTTTAAACTTGTACAAAGATATAATATAGACTGTCTTTATATAAAATAAAACACTAAAATTGTCGTGTCTGTACAATTCAAATTTTTACAAACTAATCAATGTGGGGTTTTTTTTTTTACCAGATGACGACTACGACAATACAAATTTTAGCAATATTATATCATTGAATATATTTTTTACTAGATGACGACTACGACTCCGTTGCCCCTAAATTCGTTAATAGCGCGGCAATTGTTCATTTTTCAGCATAAAAAGTATCCTTTATCCTTTTCAAAGACGCAAAGTTTTTTAATCAAATATTATCAAAATCGATCCAATGGCTCAAGCGCAAAAGTACAACATACAGCTGACTATAATCATAAAATTACTTTGGCATTCATAAAATTAGTAAGAATAATCGTCCATTCATTATATCATGCATTTTACACGCCACTTGTACCTCTAAACGCGTCCACTTAAGGGGAATACAGGCGCCAACGGCCTTGATCATACATTCGGAATTTCGGAAATCTCCCTAACTAACAGAAAATAATAATTAATAAATACAAGAAATAAGAATTCCTCCTTAGGGATTGTAGTGTTAGTTATATTGTTAGTTTCGTAGTTATTCCATATTTTTTTTTACAAAAAAATCGAAGTCCGCGGTACAGTCTTTTCTGTATCTAAGCTTAAGGAAAAAGTTCTCCCTAGTAATGAAGAATGAAGATTATTCTATACCAAATATTTTTTTGGCTTAACGATTAAACATACTTATAAGAGGTTAAACCTACACCGCTAGTCCATGTCTAAGCCTTAAGCACCCACTCGACGCGGCCGGCCGCAAAGCGTCTAATTAATGTGTTGAGGCACCGCGTCCGAGGGCCGTATACGTCCCGGATAAAGTACTCATTGTCTCCGACTCCGGGACACTTAAACGCCTGGCGGATACGGTCCACGATATATCACCACCGTCATGTGCACGTAAACTGCCTATTGTGTGACATAACTCACGAGTGCGGACGATACCTACCTTAAAATCACTTGTTCCCGTGGTGCTTTCCCTTTAGTTCTTTGACTTTTAGTCATTGTAGATTTGTGCAAAGTTTTGTTTTTGGGAAGGGAATTCTACTACTTCCTACTCCTCCTATCTTTTTCAAGGCAGCTTTGGCAAGTCCCTCGGGCTCCCTTAGATCATATCAAAGGATTTTCGTGATTGGATACCGCTGCCGATCCTGGCTGACACAGGAGATGCAGTGGTGGGAATGTGTGGTGGGCCAAAGCCCGTAAAAAAATGTTATATTCGGGACATACGAGATCAGTTTTCTAAGCCAGGATAATAAGCATGTGTCAGTGCTTTAGTAAGCTATTGTATTTCTGGCTTCGTGTAGACCATTTCTAAGCTAAGAAAATTCATAGATAAACCAGTGTCAATTACTCAAGACAGTTTCAAAGAGGATTATCTTGCTGTTCTGACTTGAAAAACTAGCCTCGTGTTTCCCGGCCATTGATGTCATATGTACTTGTGGTGAGCCTTTATCTTACTCAGGTTCTTCTCGACGGGCGTTTCCCCAACCGGTAGTCATCGTGTTTCCGCGCTATTAGAAAACGCTTCCGAAAATTCTATAACTCTGACACCACACATACATATTTAGCACTGACAGCATAATATTATATGCGGTCAGCGATAGATTAAAACCTTTACCTAGTCACCTTTCAAAAAAAATTATACATTTACTTTAAAAATATTTGTTGTGCAAAAACTTTAATTAAATTAGCGCAGAGAAAGTCAAAACTAAAAGAATAGCGCTCCCTTCATTATACCCATCACTTAGAAGCCTTATTTACTTTGTGATACAAATTAATCCTTTGCAAGTATTCTTGGCATAGCGAGCTTAAGTATTCACCCACAGAGCGCAGGAGGAGCGGAGAACAAATAAAAAACGAGAGATGTAGCGTTTGTATTTTTATTAACTTTCGTTGCTTAATGAATTTTCGCTTGGCTATATTTTTGGGGGCGAATAATTCCTGGAGCTATTTTCCGAATTAGCCAAACAAACAGACAATGCAGCGGCGCCGCGCAAAGAACAGCTCGCCTTTATTATGTCTCCCCAAATACCTGGGACCCCCGTAGTGTTCGCTTGTGCTAAACATTCCCTTTCTGCCAGACAAGAAATTTTGTTTTGCTCTGTTAACTTTCTAATAAAAATTCTAATTAATTACTCATATTAATCAATTAGTTATTCGTTTAAAGTAGTTATACGGTAATATTACGTGAGTTTCAATATAATTATCTTTAATTTGAAAATGGTCTTTATTTTCAAAGTTTGAAAAAACTAAAACCTAATTAAAATAATACTATAGGTAGGTAATTATAATTAAAAGGCTTGGCTAAGAAGTCTACCTGTATAATAGAAAGCACAAAACAAATCATACAATCGATCCAAATAATAAAAGGAAATCTATTGGGGTGACCAAATTTATTAAATGTGTAGGGAAATTTAAACTCCTTGATTGCGCCCGCAATTTTTGCAAAGGATTTCATTCATCACTCGGAAGTCGTGCATTTTCCTGGAAAAAAGCATCCATATAACTTATCTGGCAGATGAGTTGTGTAAAACCTATACGGCACTCATTCAAAAGTATTGAAACGCCCTAAAAACATAATTTGAGCAATCAAATACCACACAACTGATTTTAATGTGGGTCTGTGGAACACAGTAATCGTGGTCACCGCAGTCTCCGCCAACTGAGGACGGTAGACAAGGGCTCTCGCTTCCGGAGTCTCCATTCATTGTGATGATTGCTCCGCTCTCATTATACCAATACAAGTACTACCTTTCAGACATACACAACAGCCAGTCGGGAAACAAACAAAAAGTCAGCAAAGCGTTGTGAACGAGGGGTTCAGAAAGAAATGTTTTTCTGTCCCGAAAAAAGGGGAAAGTCATCGCTTCCAGTGGTATGACTTTATATAATTGGCGTGCATTTGTCGTCGAGTAGTCCGCTATTGACCTACGTGCTCAAATTATAATGAATTTCGATTATACGGCACTATGCCGTGCTTTTGTCTGTGGCCTTCTCAAATGAAATTTGACAATCGAGCAAAAACACGAATAATTTGGGAACATATATTTTGATAATCTAGGCAAAAACGCCTGTTAGTCTTCATCTTTTTACTCGACTACGCTAGAAGGAGGGTTATGTTTTTCGAGAGTATGTATGTATGTTTAATTGTAAGGCACATTCTGCAGCCTAAACGGCTTGATGGATTTTAACTTATATCACATAAGTTAAAATCGTTAGATTCGTCTTGAAAGCGCAAATGACATTGACTACATTAAGAACTAAGAATCGAAATGGCGGATTTTTCGAAGTCAAAATTGTGAGGTTACAATTTTCTTCCATCCATTTAGGTCGAATAAGGTATCGAAATGAAGAGCTTTAAATGGTCATTCTAGAAAAATATATAACTCGATGTTTATATGGCAACGGTTCCTGCTGGTTTCCTGTTTCTGTACATTTAGCTTGTTAAAAAAGTATATGCTTATTATTAAGTATATGCTTAAAATTATTATGATTATTATTTAATTTACTTTATTAATTACCTGATATTTATTTACGCAATTGAACTCTCCTGCCTTGCAGGGTTGCCTGGAAGAGATCGCTCATAGCGATAAGGCCGCCCTTGCCCACATTTATGTCTTAATATAAGTTATTGTCTGTATCCATATCTGTTTTAAAATGTGTGCAATAAAGTGTTAATCTATCTATCTATCTATCTATCTAAAAATTAAGTCGTTAGTTTACTTCGTTAGAGCGTGAAAGAAGGACAAACACACAAACAAAGTACTTCCCCATTTGGTGTATTAATATTTGCTATTTTAATGTTTATTACTAGTATATTATACAATGATTTCTTATGTTAGCGCGAGTACTCATGATAAAGTTTGAACACTTACGGAATTTGGCGCGGAGCAGTACTAGTCCCGACGTTATGTCTGGTTTACACATATTGATTTGATGAGTAGTTAACTAAATTTTAACTTAACTTTAAGTTATTAACTACATCTAAACACAAATTTAGTAGCAAGTGGTAAGGTAAGTCACTTAAAATTAAGTTAAAATTTAGTTAACTACTTATCTACTATATAGGTGTAAACCAGAAATTACGGCTGCTTTTCAGCGGCCTTTTAGTATATTATATTTAGGGCGCTTACTCTCAGCAACGATACTAATATAGTCTTTATATTTCAGTCTCAATAAAGATATAGGGATTACCACGCACTGAAAATATTGTATTTAATGTATAAACACTTTATGATCTCACTATTCTACTAACAATGACAGTTGCGGTTTTTTTTCCTACACCAAGCAACAACAAAAAAGTTTATGCACATATTTTCTTGAACAACTTTACAAAGCTAGTATCTACCCACCGTTTAAACTACGTGGTGAATAATTATAGTGTTGCCTTTGTAAGGAGCCGGTGTAGCGCACTACCTGAGTGCTACGAACTTCTCGTAGCCCGTAGCTGCCTCTACGATGTCTACGTTAAAACATTATCTACAGGGTGCAACGAAACAAAGTGATAACTTTAGAGTGTGTTTGAGCCGTTTTTAATTATAATAGCGGACCCGGTAGATGTTGTCCTGCGGGGCTAATTTGTTAATCTAAACCATTCTCAAGTCCCCTTGAACGCACTCAAAAGATTTCAGCGAAATCTGTCCGGTCGCTTAAAAGGAGTTGAGTGATAAGCATTAGAATTATACATATTAATATAGAGCTCGTTGTAAAAGTAGCGTAGTAAAGAGTAACATTTTTAAAGTTTTATTGGTATAGGAAATTTTATGGCTCTCATGCTCCACAAGAATAATCATATAGATCAAAAATCAAGATGTCAACGTAGCACTGATAGGATTGAAGAGTAAAATTAATGGCATGAAAGTTACAACCTGCATTTTATTCTCACTGCACGTAAAAATTAATTTAATTGAATTTTTAATTTTGTATATCATTAAAATTCATGCCATTCACATTATCACAATGCAGAGGTTGTGAAAATAATGAAACGATTTTTCATATTCAATTGTACGAAATATCATTAAAATTATACAACGATCAACATTTGACGTAGAATTCATCCATTATTCATTACCAACACATTATCACGGTAACGGCTCGGATGACCCAATACAAATTTACAGATGTTATACTCTCTATTTGGAGAGAGGGCCAATTATATTGATTAATGATGTATTCCGATTCATTTCAATTCGTCATTCATATTTGACTTCGAGCCGATGAATTATTGATCTATTTATTTTCGTATCATTTTACGAGCCGGTATTAATTCATACTGTCCGCGGTTTGGGGTTTCATACCTGCTAATAAATTACTTCATTGTCGTTCTAGCTTTGGCTTGCTTTCGTTCACGTGGAGATCAAAATTAGCGTTAGATACAAATACGCCTTTAGGAAGGTGAAATTATTACAAGGCCAGAAATAGCTTATGTTACTCTTCGTTCTTTTAACTAACTCTATGCCAAAACAAAAAATATCTTAGTCGGTTATGTATACTTGTCGTTTTGGAAGAATTGTTGACTCGCTGGTGAAAGAAAAACAAACAATCATACTTTCCATTTATAATGTTATTACGGCTTTTAAAAATAAAGCTAGCTTTTTCTGAAGCTACAAAATATTATTCCTTACTGAAGCCTTAATTTTGAAATTAGTAAAATATAAAGTACCTCTTACTTCTTCACCCAAACAAATATGTAGTTACAAAAATGTAAAACCTAGATTATTTATTAAAAGTTTTATTTATTAAAAGTATGTAAGATACAAGCATATTCTAAAATAATATTGGTATTCCACGCTTTTCCTTCCCATCTACTATAGCTGGGAGAAATTTCAAGCTTTCACGTCTACGCGTCTTTCGTAAAAAAGGGGTACAAAGTTTTCTGCTCGCATAATAATACATATATAAATGTATAGACTTTTTTATGTACGTGGGCTGACCCGTGGCTTAGTTGCCGTAAATCCTAGTTAGGTCCCTCATAAACCTTCTGACGCACAGCCCAACAAGGTCAAACACACGTCTTCACTATAACGCGGTAAATTTCCTTACCGCCATTATTTATGGACTTGCGCCCTACGGTGTAGGCACTTTTAATAAAAGAAGATGTATTATATTTCATACTAGCTTAGTATCTCTGCAAGGTATCCTAAAAGGATCAAGTAATTGAAACTCATAAATCTCGCAGAAACCTTTCGATGTATTGAGAAAAACTATCATAGAATAGTTTTCCCCGAAGTCAAATTATCTCTTGCCAAATTTCATCTAAATGTTGTTAACCGACATAAGCGTGAAAGAAAATTTCAATTACTAAAAGAGTAGAAGAGATTAGCCTTCACAGGGTTATTTTTCAAGTAGTTTTTCGTTTAACTGAAAACACTTTTTCATACTAACGTGAATAAAGTTATTCTAATATTTTATGTACGACACATTTTCTATACATTTATATTTTTCATACTGGAAACTCTTGGCAGGTACAAGCTACGCCGAGACGTGTGCTGTCCTCAAAATTTCACCGACATCAAAGCGTTTGAAGGACTCTCTTAAAAGAGCAAAACGGAAACGCAAATAACTGACGGAGCATAAAAAAAAAGATGTTTCCAGAGCTCTGTGGTCCTCTCGACATAAAAATAGGATACTTTTCTTTGTGGCGTCATACTTATTTTAGCTGGAAGTCGTTTATTTGAAGAAAATCGTTTCGTTTCTCAAGTAACATTATTATGCTGACACCTACCATAAGATAAATAGTTAATTTATTCATGAAAGTTAATTAATAGTGACGAGCTTTTGATCTAATATAATAACAGTATGAGATCAAAACCGTGTCACTTATTAATGACATGATAATAAACTAATTATTTTGTGTGTATCATATTTTATCCAGGTTTCCTCTTATTTATCAGCTCGTGAGTTTATACTAATCAAAACAACCGTAATTACATCTTAAAATATACTGTATACCACCACTTAGATACTAATAGTACTACTGTCAATTGTGGCGCATTTATAATGAGCTACTCGATCACATGCTCGCGCTGTCGTAAATATTGGCCAAAATATGGTTAAACTCATTTTTAGTTATCATGAATCATAACATTCTGAACTGCATTGAAATTAAAACCCAATTGTAATATATCGACATATTTTATTAATTTTTTTTTATCCATTAACCAGCTTAGTGATATTCATTCTATAGCGGGATCTCATTTACCATTCACATCATGACGAATGCGAGTACGAGTGTCCCGTTTACATACTCTACCCACTTATCTTCTCACTACTCGCCCAACAGAGCTAAGTGTAAATTACATAACTGCACTGTCGCGATATTACCTAGCATCATTATTGTGGTCCGACAGACCACAACACGGCATTAGTATAAAATTTACCAGCCACCGGGTTCGTACATTAGTTAACCGTACACGACCGCATGCAAGCACAGCCGATGGGATATAATTATCCCAACTACTTTAGCGTGACATTAATTATTCATAATGTTAAGTTCCCAAAAGTGAGTAGGTACAAATAGCCCGGGGCTCACACCTTCAGTTTTCGAATTAGATCGTCCCTGAGGGTTAAAACGAGCGCACAACACCAACCCTACCCATATTAGATTTGTAAAACAAATGGCAAAAAAGATCCCTTATGCTCCATATAAATGGAATGGAACAAAGGTTGCGTACATTTTGTAAATGCTAAAATTTTAAAACGGATTTTAGGCATTGAAATATATTTTGTTCATTTTTAAATTTGACTCACACAAAAAAAGTAATATAGTGCCTTTTGTAACATTAAAGAAACATAGACACATTTGGATTTTATGAATTCGAAAAAACAAATCCGCACCAAATCATTTAGCACCTTAAAAGTACTTTTTTTTAATTACCTGAAGGAGAAAATAAACGACATTGAAACTTTCTTTTTTTCTTTTATATCGGTAATCGATATAAAGTAGATAATTTATAACTTATCAAGGTTACTTTAACACACAATATTGTTATTGATTTTAAAATATGGTTCTTAAAACTTGCCAGTCCAGTTGTACTGTTCATATTACACAGCACACACATTGGTTTGAAACTAAACAAAGCACTTAATCATTAAGAACGCTTGAACCCATCGACTGCATAGTCCATTGTCAATGCTCACACTCGTCCGCGTCTCCAATAGGGCCAATAAACAAAATTCATCGCACACAACGTGTCGAGTCGAAATGTGCCGCGTGTCAGTTCGCTTCGAAACAATTATACGAACAAACGGCTCGCGCAATTTGCATAGAGGGTCCCCAGCCCGGGGTGGGAGTGCCGATTAAAATCCCCAAAATATACGTCAACGTGTTGACATTTTGATGAGGCGAAATAAACGCCTCGGGGGCAAGGCCCCAGGGGCGACGTGCTTCCTGAAAATGATACTAATCACCGCCTTTCTGCTTTCGCCGCTTAACGCGTCCAAATCTTAACATCCCGAACAAACTTGACGTCGTCGCTTTGATTTAGCACCATAATATTCGAACTTGCATTAGAGCTAAGGTAATATTATCTTCGGCTTTCTTTCCAGTTTTAAAAGATTGATGTCAACTACCATGGTACTTAGATTAACGATTTAGTTACATACTTGTTGGCTAGTTACATACCTCGTAGAAGTCCAACATTCGAAATCTGAAATCAAAATTCTTAGGCTAATGCCGCTAAAAATATTCTCATTACTCATCTTCTGTGTTTTACTGTTTCTTTTAATTAAAACATAAAAGTTCCGCTCTAATAACTATAAAAAGGTGATGCTTACAAAGATAATAATATTTAATAATTAAAGCAGCCGCGTCTTCAGAGTCGCGCGTCTACATTTATTCGGCTAAAAATAAAATTAGAACTTTGAATTTAATTTAGTTTTTGCTAATTTGTTTATAGCGCAAAGCTTGTACAAAGAGTTTAATATAATTAAACGCTAAACATCAGTAAAACTTTACGTTTTGTTATTTTTATAATAGAAATTATTTTTATAAAAGTTAATTATACGAGAACGAGGATAATATAATTTTTTTTTCTTTTATAATATATAATAATGGAATATATTATTCTGCTCTTATCTTCAGGTTTACTTCATGAATATAAACTGAAAGATAGGTTGTTATAGCACTTACAGAAATGCAGCGGTCGAAAAAAATATTTCTTAAAAGTGTAAGATCCAATTTAGTTTTTGCTATTTAAAAAAATATTTAATAAAAATAAAATAAAAAATTCCATATTTCAGACAATTCCAGTTCAAACTTGTTAGTAACAGAGCTCTTAACCTATGTAACTATACATTCATGTGAATTAAGTTTAAACTTAAAACACAACATGAAAAAACATAGATTCAACCTAGACTAAAAACTACAAGACCACGTTGTAGGGGCTGAAAAATGTTTCCAGCGTACAAAAGGCTGACATTGGTCGCGAGCGCCGAGCTTGCAACTTTGTAAGTTGGTATATTTTCTAACCCCAGGATACCATACAAAGTTAGCACCCGTAAACAATCAAAATCATAACAAGTAAAGTTGGAACAACGTCAAAAGCCCGCCTAAATCAAACTGTTGCGGCCATAATGGAGCCGTCAGTGTCCGACACCTCGTCAACTCTACAATGCCACCCATTTAAAACTTCCCATGCATGTGGAGACCGAATATAAGGTCTATTGCACATTCCCCTAACGGTAAAAGTGTTTGTTTTATATGTGACTATGATGGTATAGGTGTATTAATGTTATTTTTATTTAATAATTAACTAAATTAAAACCTCTATGGCTCTGTTGGTAAGCGCGTTGGTAGCTTATGCCGGGGGTCGCGGGTTCGAATCCCGCCGACGGAGCAAAAAGTTTTTCAATGTTCCTTTTGGGTCTTGGATGTGTATTAAATATATGTATCATATAATAAAAAATCTTAAATATGCGTATAGTATAAAAGTATTAAATATATTTTCGTTGTCTGGAACCTGTAATACAAGTCCCTCGGGTACTTAGCACAGGGCCAGACTGTCGTGGTGTGAAGCGTCCATAGATATTATTATTATTATTATTAAATACATGTCTCTGCCCTGTAGTGGGATAATGTAGTGTTCTTAAAACTTATTCCAGAGGTCCGAAGCCGAAAAGTTTTCTTATACCATTTTTTCATATTTCATTACTTTTTAAGCTTCGAACAGACCTGTGCGAACAATGCGACTGCGATGCTGGAGAGTCTGCCGCACGGTGGACGGTGCCTATGTTAATCAATAGCGCCTTGCACACCTACGCGACTACAACGCGGGGCGGCTGCATCAGTGAAACGGGACACATGCGTCTAGTGTCAGAGACATGTACAAATAAGAACGTTACCTTACACCTTATAATAATATTTTTATTTAATTACCACATAACTCATAAAAAATAAAAAAATATACAGCAGTAACATTAACCTAAATAAAATGTACATAATATTATGTGATGTCAAAATTCACCAAAGTTCAGCTGCTGTAATGCTGTACTGTAATTCTACATGAGGCAATGAGTGACTTTAATAAAGTCACTTTACCACAAAATAAACTGTTTCTAACTAGTGACTGTTCTAACAAAATATGAAGTAAGCGGTTCGCACCGCAGTCCCACAGGTGTTCACGTTAAGTCCCGCAAAGTAGACGCTCCCACACCGTGTCCTGTGTCCGCATTGCAGACGCGCAGATTTGACCGACGCTTTAATCATCGATTGCTTCATGAAACGACAAGATTGTTTTGGGTTCAGGTTCTGCAGTGTTAAATTAAAATAAGAGTATGCCCTAACCCTAACGTGCCAAATGTTTGTGATATGTCACACGAAGTGTCGGCATCAAAACGTGAAAGCAATTTAAGTTTAAACAATGGATGCGGTTGCACCCGCCACCGCACTTGTCATAAACCTACACGTTAAACGGTTTCCGTAATGACGTGCCACTCCCGACACTCCCGACCACAATACACTCATTGAACCAGTAAACCGAGGTTTCGCGCCCGATCAGGCATTAATCTTAACGCCTTTTCCATAAAATCGGTCGTCATATGGTTGCCGCTCCACGTAAAGTAGTGATGCATGAAAAATTTCACGTTCAAGCAATGGACTTATACAGATGCTATCACGTAAACACGTGCGGTATCTATATGCATGTAAAAAGGGCTTAGTCCATTTCAAACACGGCTTTCGAGTCTGAGACTATCGCCAGATTTATGACTGAATAGTTCATAAAAATAATTAGCCTTCAACCGGTTAGATGATTTTATGCCATTTCTGACAAGCAAGATTTTACGAAATTGATTAGTTAGATGTTTGACACGTAACCGTAACATGTCGGCTGGTGCATACTGCGTATTTAGTACTTACAGTCATAATTGGTCAGCTATCAGTTGTGTCAGTTTGTCTGAAGTTGGCATACCGGTTCGTTATGTCTATGGTGGCCTCGACACTAACTAATGACAAAACGCCAACTTTATCCCCGAAAACCGGTGTCGTTATTGAAACCGCCTTCGCTCCAAATGTATCGGAAATCGTTTTTTGTCACGATCCCCGGAAATGTAGCCATAATTTTGAATCGGCGCGGCGCAAAAGACAAAGCGATTTGCGTTAATCAAAAGAATTATGTATTTTTCCTTACATTTTTATTTTCCGTTAATCTAGAAGGCTTTGTTGTGATGCCAGAAATATAAAGGTATATTAATACTAGCTTTTGTACGCGGTTTTGCTCATATTATATTCAGAAATCGTGTAAAAATATATTTTGGGAACATGATGTTTTTCCAAGTCCAAATTTTAAGTAGTCTATATCCACCATCCTATCATCTAAGTCTATTTCAAAAAAAAAAAAAAAGACTCGATAAGATGCTTCGTTAGGACGTTAAAGTAGGGCAAATAAACAAACAAGTACAAATTTCCATTTATAATAATATTTGTATGGATGAATTGAGCACCTAGCTAGGTTCGATGGAGCCTTTTTAGCAATTCTTATTTCCGCCAAAAGGCGCGTAAAATTCTTAGGAAGCGATACGTATATATCTTTTAAGAGGCTTTCAATACACCTACATAACTTACCCAAAGGGACAGGCAGACAAAAGCGTCCATAAATCTTATGTAAATCGAGTGCAGGTGTCGCGATTCGCTACAGCCACATTTCAAGCCGTCTCTACTAATGTGTTTACCCTATTACAGCGAGGAGTTTTACAACCAGACTCACATGACCCCTCCCACTCCGTATCCGAAGGGGGCTCTCAATAAATCTCATCAACGAACTTGCAACGGCAGAGGCCTACCGGGCTGGCTAACGTACTCGAGCGGCGCTGTGGATTTTGGACAAACATCTCGGAGTCGGCGCGTTTGCATTAAGTTTTATTACTTCCCCGCTCTTGTAAATTGTAGGTGTAATATAGAGGCACTAGTGAAGTTGAGATATATTTTTCCTCCTGAAAACGATAAAAATATATGCCGGGGAGTGCTCCGAGCTCCGAGATGTTTACGCTTTCAGTTAGGGAGTATTTGTGTTGTGTATTGCGCTTTTAATGCCCTGATTTTTTATACTTACAAACCGATATTGGTATTTATTGAGCAATTTATATTTCTAAACATTTCTGTTACTAAAACCCATTAGTTTTGAATTACGTTGCGTCGTATTTATCATGCGGGAACCGTACACTTTTGCATAGTTAGTAAGTTTGGTATTATGGTTATTTTCCGGCATTTGAATAAGTAAGATACAAACTGTTGTCGCAAATCATTTCAGTGGCATAATTATTATGAATAGGTTACAACTACATATTTTCGCATTCATAAAAACGTTGGTGCGAATAACGCTAATAGTTATTATTAATCAACCAAATATTTTTAAGTATATTACAATTAATTTTTTAAGCACAAAACACAGGCTTGATTGCTAAAAGTTTGCATTAAGAATCTCAATTTCCCGACTAACGAAGTTTTATTTAGAATTTCAGTGAACATTGGCTCAAACAGATTTAATATGAATATTTGGCGACTATGTTATATGCGCGTTCAAGTTAATTATACATTCCTCGCACGCCGCAAATTCTATGCCGTTGATTAAGTGAGACTTGGACTATATTAATGACTAGATATAGTGTTACAAGCTAACACTGATTCACCTTTTAATCTATTTTAAAATAAGTTAATTTTAAATTTGTGTACTATTAGAATCAAATTAAATAGCGGATTGTCAGTGTTTTTCTCATTTTAATTGACATTATGAAAATATAACAAACGTTAAAGCCGCACATTATGAAAAATTCTAATCACAAAATTAGCAAGTATACCAGATAACTTTCTTCACATCTATTAGAAATTTCTGACAGTATAGGGGATCTACAACAAAACTATGGGCATAGACGTTCTGGTGGGATGTTCAAATTTTTCCTGATTATAAAAATGGTTTAAATTATGAGAGGCCAAAAAATTTCTGATTAGAAAAAAATCGGATGTCTGTCAGATACTAGACGCGATTATAGTACGCGGGGTCTACAAAAAAACGTATGTACAGAGTGCGTTCTAGCGATTTGAAATCTGAATAATGTGTGGTGACAGTTTCTTGCATACAGTTTGCTCTAAAAATAGTATCGCTGAAAGAATAACTTTTTCAAAGTTTTGTGTAAGCAAAATTAATGATGAATGATGCTGCGGGCCTATGCAAATCACAAAAAGTGTCCCAGTGCCGCCGGCGCCACTTTCACAGTAACTTCTATATTATGAGGAATATACAAAGTACAAACTACACGGAATCACCACTTGTTTTACATCCTTAAAATTGGAAAAAAAAAAATTAGTGACTAAGTGGAATTTAGAGCTAGCTAGGTTCCTACGCTAAAAGCACGTATCATCTGAAATTTCTAGGCTAGCTCAAACGAATACACTGACAAGCGTAACCATCCCCGAGTGGGAACAGAAAATAAAACGAAAAGGTTACACGCGAATATTGGTGACGTGACACGTCGGAAAATGTTAGCCGGCGTCGAGGAGAATGTAGTTTCACGATTTTTCACCGCCGCCATGGTGCCAACATAAAATATGTCCAGAGGCCAATATATAAATGTTGCAAGGAATGTGAGAATCTTGTTGCGTTCTGTTCTAGAAATTGTTTCATTTTAGTAGAGCTTAAATTATATTTTTTATATGTGACGGGTGGGATATATTTTTATTTCGAAATTTTAGAACTAACATACACTACAGAGATACGACATTGATAAGACATGCTATAGTCGAATTATATAACTATATGGAGATTCATACCTACAATCTATTGTGAATATAATAATTATGTTTTTGTATTGAAAATTACTATAGTCTCTCTTAAAACTGCCGTGTTCTAAGCAAGAGTTATATAGCTATTTCACGATGTATTATAGACCATCTTTATAAAATAGTAGGAGTCTTATCACTAATGCAATATCTGGCTAACATACTCCATTAAAAATCACCACTATAGTTATTGGTTTACAATTCATTGGTGAACATTCTTATTAATGATGAGCTTAGATGGAAGTGGTCTAAAAACAAGCGGACTTCAACTATGCTATAGTTTTGAAAATAGAGTAAAATCGCTAAGAGTGATAAATATATCATGATACGTTTTTAATCAAAATACATTGCCGAGACGAATATTTACATCGACAATTTCGGAGGTCTCATACACAAATTGTTCGAGTGTGATGTAGCGGACAATGGCTCATTCACACCGTCCGACACAAAGCGTACGTAACGAGGCCGCGCCGGATACGACCGTGACGTGAGCGCGACGACGACGATACTTCCGCCACGCCTTGCGCTACCCACACCCCCATTACGTGTCGAGCGATCTCTTTGTATATCAAGCAGTCGCTTTACAAGTAATTGCTTTGTTCATGCTATCCTTTTATAGGAACCGTAAAATGTATGTTTAAAAAGTAAAGAAAAAAACCTTTTCAGATGCACACGGTTGCCGCGCGATCGCCGTGACGCGTAAAGTCCATGTCCATAAAGAAGTCCATAAAATGGATGCTGTTAAACGTTTATGTGTTATCCAACAAAAAATCTAATCTTCAGTTAAATGCACTATTCCTCTTTAAATCTTAAGTAATAACTCAAAATCTGATTTGCTTGTTGGATAACACACAAAATGCAAGTTGTTTAGCGCATTTTTTTAAGATGTTGTAAACAAAAAGACTTTTAACATCTCCATACATAATGATAGCTTAATCACATCAGCGATTTTGCCGAGAACTGGTAGATAAACTTTAACATAACTCGTTGGTGTGCCAATTTTGAGAGTGTCAGCGTAAGCCAAAGCATCATACACATTTGATCCGCACTCAGATAGTCCGATTCTATTTCCGTGTCTTGATTCTTATTTCGATTCTATGTCAATGTCTTCTTACTGAAACATATACAGGAGTTTGGAAGCAGGTGTGAATCCAAAAATAACATTTATAGCACTCGCCGGCCACGGAGAGACGGCAGGGTTGAGTAATTACCCCGGCATGCGGAATATTTCACTATCATTACCATTCCGTTGGCGAATTTAAGGAATCTTCGGTTGTATTGACGGAATCGTTGTATTTACAGTGAATCGGCGTTGTGAATTGGCTTATTGTTGATCGGTTACTGACTCCATATCTATGTAATTATAGATTTCACGGTGATTTCAGTGTGAATTTGATATAGCCCTACGTAAAAGCCTCCTTGCATATTAAGGGCCTGTTTCACCGTGTACTGTCAAAGTTTTGGTTAGGCTATACAGAACTTTTTTAATAGATTCTCCATACAAAATCTAGCAAACAAAGTTGTATCTGTCAAATAAAGAGACTATCTGTATGCGGTGAAACTGGCCCTAGTCCCATAAAACAAGTAAAACAGTTGACTTACTATATACTAGTGGTATTTTTTTTTAATGCCAGAGATCAGACGCAGGTTGCAGGGGTAACAATTTTTTTCCGATACCATAAATGTCTTAAAATTAATCATGTAGTAAGCAAATGAATATTTATTGTTGTATTAATATCTACTCAAATTACATACACGACCACGACCTCTGTGGCGCAGTGGTTGAGCGCTTTAGTAGCTCACGCTGGGGGTCGCGGGTTCGAAAATTAGAAGTTCGCAAGTCTCAACTCTCACTCAAGTCCTTCGGGTACTTAGCACGGTACCAGATTGACGTAGTGTGAAGTGTCAATAGATATATTATTAATATTACAAAAATCATTACTATATTTAATATAACTTTATAACCCCCAATATTGTAAAAACAAAAGCGATTAAATCGAACAGACAGATTTTCGCATCGAGGTTAAGGTGTATTATTTTAGTTTGTAACGTTATAATTAAACGTTAAGATATTTTGCATTTGCTATTTAGATAACCGTGCTTTTACTGCAATCGTAAGTTCAGTATCTCTGCCAAGTCGGTCGTGAGCTATTTCATAGATCACGCGGCAGTATGCATCATATACAATGTCGTCCGAACAGTGTTTACACTGTCATTTTCAAGTCGTAATTGTGCATGAATAAACACACAATGTAAACACGCAGCTGGATAAATAAGTTTGAAGTATTTCGTTTTTCTCTCGTTTGATACGCGTATTTATTACGGTTTAGCGAAAATTCTTTAAAAAGGTAATTTTAAAAAGAGTTTTTACATCGAACATCGGATCGCTAGCGATGCTACTGTGAAAGTAGCAGCGCTGAAAACGAAAAAAAAAGTTTGTGATTTGTATGGGCAAATTCACGTTGCTTGGCCACACAAATCACAAACATTATTTTCGTTTTCAGCGCTGCTACTTTCACAGTAAACTCTATCAGGGAAACATATAATCCCTGAAGTTTTATCACTTGCCCTAGTTACACCCTGTATAGTTCTAATTACTATCTACACATACACAACCAGCTTAAGCATTTGGTGTGCGTCGTGGGATATTTTGTTGACCAACTGCTCTTACATCGTTTGGCGTATTGAAACGCTCGTTGGTTTATTTTTAACTTAAAGCTTATTATTTCTTTTTATGTGAAGAAAATTAATTTGCTTTGAAAGTTGGTTGTAAAAGTAGATGCAATAAAACAGCAGCTTAAATTACCTGAAACAAATAGAAATAAAAGATTAGTAACACACGCCAATAATGCCCATGGCAATAATAAATAATTAATAAGAATAAATATTCGTTTGTTATTAAGTTTAAATTAAAAATTATAAAGTTGGTAATCCACTATGTATACCCTTTAAGAATAAAAAGAGATGCATTAAACAGATATCTGATATTTAAATTGATTTATTTTATAATTTATGTACACAGAAAAAAATTGAAAACTACTCCACTAAAAAAATAACATGTCGTGTACATAAATTATTTGTTAATTGTATATCACGCGGATTCCCTGAAATAAAAAGTATACTATATGTTGCCCATACCTAATAACTATTAAACAAAAAATATTTATTCAAATCCGTCCAGTAGTTCCGGAAATTAGTGCGTACAAACAGATAAACAGACAACTTTTTTGTCGATATGTGTATAGAACACACTGTATGATGATATGTGTATAGAACATACTGTTCGTTAGCACCCCCCACATTGATTACTTAGTAAAAATATTAATTGTACAGACACTACGATTTTACTGTTTTATTATATGTAATAGATTTTGTATTGTATTTTCGATCGTGAAATATAATATTTAACGTACTACATTAAAAAAAAAACAATATTAAATTTACAGACACTCCAATTTTACTTTTTTATGATATGTATATAGATTTATAGAATGTTTTATGCAAGGTCTACGTTAGCTGCGGTTACCGTTGTGCGTGTAATCGTTTATTATCGGAACAATCACCGCATAAGCATGCAAACAATTCGTAGTACTTAGCGAGTTCAGGTCAAAGGCGATCATAAATGATGATCGGTGAGCAGAGTCAAGTATGCCTCTACACAATCGTGCTCGCGTGTCATCGTTCGTAATCGTCGATTATAAAGACAAGCCATTAAGCATAATAACGTTGCTTTAAAAGATAAAAAAAAATAAATAAACAAAAATAAAAAGCCTCTCAGCGTATTTATAGTAAAAATGAAGCCATATAAAGCATACAACGTGAAGAGCTCACTCATAGCGCGTATGTTGGTTTTATTTAGTGAATATTTTGTTGCTTGTTTTGCTGGAGAGCACCTGTTGCTCGGCGCTGGCTTACCTTATCCTTTCCAAGATGAAATAAACAGAACATTGGCTCGGTTCAAACTCTAAAATTTATCTACGATTTTGCTTATCTTCGCCCCTCGGTCTTCCCTATGTTCTTGGAATCGGAATAAACAAACCAAAAATAACTCAGGTTTAATTTTTTAAAACATTATTATTGGGAATACAACGAAATTTATGTATCTTTTGTTTGTTATAAACGTATTATAACTTTGCACGTGTAGGCAATATTATTTTCAATTATTAATGGAAAAATAAACTAAATATACTATAAAGGCTTTGTCAACCTCTTCGGCTATAAAGCTTTTATGTATAGTTTACATAAAGCAAACATAGCTCAGCCAATCCGACGATCATCCAGCGCTGGCTCGATATTGATCTTGTGTAACAGTCGTTTTTTTCAAGCCAGCACTGTCCGCCCGTCGTATTGGGGGCCAATGCTGGCTTCATGTAAATTATACTTTAACTAGCTGTGTTGGAAAATATGAAATAATGTAAGCGTAAAAAAATGTTCATAGTGGTATTAACATTAAAGTTGGCTAAAAATACTGCAGTTTTTCGTAAAATTAAAAATTTACATTTTTTGGCGGCGTAAAGGTTTCTCTTTGACGTCCCAAACTTATGGTAAATGAAAATTCCAACTGAAAGTTAAAATAATTTGATTTTAATCGCAGCTTAACCGAATTACCTTCGTCCGTCAATTTCACGAGTACTTTATTCGGGAAAATTAATTTAACAGCGCTTCTGTATCATATTTTTCTTAAAATAAATTCAGGAAAATATTCATGTTATTTTGCAAGGTTGTTTAGTTTTTTAGCAAATTTCTTTTAGGGCTTTTTTAAAAGTAAGTTATACGTAAACTGAATATAACGAAAAATTAGTTTATAATTACGTTTTGTAATTTATAAAATTTAGGAACATCTAATTTATTTGTAATTTTACACATCAAACAACTTTTGACGAATTTGATTTTATAATGGTAACATTTTTGTGTAATAATAATGTGTATTGTAGTGTCATAATAAACAAGTATATTCTAGACGGTAATTGAAGACAATTCAAACGAAATAGTCACACAACATTCTTTCAGCGCAGACTTGTGAATTGCAATCAAGTACAAGGGGGTTAACAAGGGTGCCTTCTGTACTCAACGAGCTAAGCTCAAGTAGGCAATTACCCTATTGTCACATTCGCTAAATAACACTTTGTAACATATGAAAGACGGAACGGGGGTAAAAAGACGGTGAAACGGAAGAAAATAAGAGAATTTCTCTTCAAAGCGCTCTGATTTAGCTCAAATTAAAAAAAGGAACGCAAAGCTCCTTCAAGTACTATGACAATAAAACAGAATATTTAACGTTCAAATTACAAAAATGTCTATAAAATTTGACTACGGTATTATTATCGTGTTTGATAATTAACTTACTTCAGTCAAAGTCAAAATATAATACCTAAAGCTTGACCACAACCACTGTACCGCGCCATAGGAACGTTGATGGCCAACTGAGAGAGTAGCACGGCCGGTAATCATGGTAACTTTTCCCAGCCACGCCGCGGTTATACCCAAGGCCTGATATTAAATCTTGTGGTAATGTATACTACAACCAAAGTGTCGGTAAAAGTTTTTGTAGAACACTAAATGCCTATTTCACCGCTTACTGATAAAGTTCTCTAATAGGCAATACACAACTTGACAGATTATCTATACAACATCTATCAAAAAACCTGTGGATATACCCAATACTTATATGTAAGCGTTGAAACAGGCCCTGAATAATCTCAATATGTAAAACTTAAAGGTGACAGACTAATTGATAACTATATCGTTGATAGATCACTAGATCTTTCAACGCACAACACAAAGCACAGGACACGACGGAAACTCAATGTGAATCGGCCTGGTCGAGTTGGAATTTGGAATACAAATTAAAACGGACGAAGCCGCAGGCAAAAACTACTAACTGATGTGCTAAGATAAAATCGTTGGTTTAAAAAGACTTTTCAGCTATAGACAAAACTTATTATGAATGAATCATTAATAACTTTACAACATTCGGAACACAACATTTATTTTCGAGATATGCGGATTGCGGACCCATAACCTTAATTAAATCTCACAAAAGGGACAGCTCCTATCAAAAAGTATGTAACTCTAGTACATAATAGCATGCATTGTGGCCCCTCGTTGAGGGCCACCATTTTGTTATAATTGATTTCCCTTTTTACGGTTCAACGGTCGCCGACGCGTGCCACGGCCGAATTATATAAAATTGGGGGTAGAAGGGACCATGGCTTTATTTTATCTCGGGGTTACATTTTATGGACTGCGAACTTTTTTGAGTGAGATGAAAAATCCCGTCGAATAATGATGTGAGAACCGATAGAATATTTAAAATATAGATACCCCATAAAATATAGGGGTAGAGTATGTGCCTTTTCACATGAATATGGCCGCGGCACGGTCGCCGGGCCGAGTTGCATCCGTATGCATGGGAACGCGTATATACAAGTTCATACAGTAATGAAAGCTGAAAATACAGTCGCCGAGCTAATAAAAACTGGGTAAGCACGGGGGAAAGAGATCGTGCCACCAACATACGGCACGGCGACCTTGCTTTTGCACGGTTGCCGTACCTTGCTGCACCCGTGTTCATGTGAACGCGTCTATATAAGTTCATACATTACTGAGACGGCCGCCGACGCCGTGCTTATAGTATGTAAGCACAAGCGACCAACGGTCGCCAATGTTGAGCTTGTCATGTGAAAGCTCTAAAGTTGCTCATACATTACTGCGTTACGCGGCACGACGACCGTCCGGTGACCGTGTTCATGTGACAAGGGGCTTATACGACACGACAACCGTGCCACGGCCGTGTGCATTTGAAAAGGCACATAGAAATAGATTATTCAAAATATCGATACCCCATAAAATGTAGGGGAGGCTACCAGTATTGTGGACGCACCCGCACACATCAATCACTCAAAATGACACACCGTAATTGCTTCGTTATAAGATTTTTTTGTAGTTAGCGTTTTGTTTGGGAAATAAAAAATTGGGATGTAATGACTGTGAAAATTAAAAGGGGCTACATTGTTTAGCTTTGCGATGAAGATATAAATTATTTCTATTTATTCGAAAGTATATAATATATTGTTATTATTATCATAAGGACCAGTGTTGGTTCTTATGATAATAATAAGTGTTTGATTCAACGCCTCCTGATTAGTATCGAATAGTTATATAACTTAGTTGACAGATTCTCCATACTTTATTTGTCTGATGTACTGTGGATATTCAATACGACATCTACCAGGCTCTAATTAATTTATAGTAACTTCTCATATGATTAGGAAGGATAAAAGTTTCAACCAATTATTAATTAGGCCTTTGCCTAGCAGTGGGACACTATGGGCTGAATATAATAATAATTATTATTAATTAGACGTAGCCTTTGACAGTACACCCGACGCGTATAATTTCGACTTCATTATCCTAATCGCCTTTGAATAGTCAACGGATTGTATGCAATTATACTGGTGCGTGTACATTCGACGGCACATAGAGGCACAATACTCAGAATAAACCAGTATCTCAACCTGAAATAAAGCAACGAAGTGGACAAAGCATAGCACGCTACAGCTGAAACGAATACGGCTGAGCAACGCAATGATACAGCGTGCGCCGCTCAGTCTCGAAGGAAGAAATTATTTTGGAACGATAAAATGCCTGATCTAGTCTATATTAGATTTCATTTTTTACCGGCGTTGGTCGAGCAAACCATGCCGCCGCTGGTCTATAGTAGCGTAGAACAAAATGAAATCTGTAGCCTATCTGTAAAGTGGCATTTTATAGGCCCGAAATAATCGCGTTCTCGGTGATGGGCCGGCGACGGCAGCGGTGGTTAAACGGCCTACTTCAAACTTATTTGCGAAAAAACTTCTAGTCGGCTTACTGGTTTGTTCTGAATGTTATGGTTGAGGGTTGATTCAAATAAATCACTTCGCGTAATTAGGCGGTTTAGGATTATCCATGATACCTGCTAAATTACAGCCTACATTCAATATTATTTAATGTGCACTGAGATTAGAGACAATGACCGAGAAATGCTTAATTGTGATGTTGCTAACATTTAAGTAATTAGCTTAATTGTTAACTACTTAATTGACAGATTAGTAGTAATTAGATAATGTTATTTTGTCGTTCCGTTGCCGATAAAAACAATTTATGCCATGTTTGTCTCATACTAACAAAAAACTCATTCTGCAAAGGCTAATCAATTTCGTCAAATACATGAAAAAATATTTATTTACCATCAATCGAGGTAATCAAGATCCAACCGATATTCCGATCACGCTCACCTTATTTGAAAAAACGTATCCGCTTCATTTGGGTACTTCTAAAAAAAAAACATTTTATTTTTTAATTTATCACCGCAATAGAGCGGCAAACGCGTGCTGGGTGCGTTTAATGTCCACCAGAGGGCGCTAATGACGTCAAATAATTCGTACTTTAAATGTAAATGATGACACACCGACCCGGTACCGGGTTTTATTAAATTTCACCGACGTCCAACTTCGGGATAACGTCCTCGTAACTTATAACTAAATTACTAATTAACTATTCGAAGACTCGCTCGACATTTAAGAGTAATTGTTGAACTTTGCTGTCGTTTCTTCGTTAATGTTGTTAGAATCAATTTATGTTATCGATTCAAACTTATTCTTTGTAGATTTAGAAATCCTCACTTGATCAATGTCGACACGGTTTTTTCTTAATGATGATTGTAATTGCTTAACATACTAGATGTATACTTTTTCGATCACCATAAATAAATGGCAAATTAACCTTAGTATGCGTATAAAGTTGCATACCTAATAGACAACTTAGAAACAAAACTCGGTAAACAAACTCAGATCAATATTCAAATCGAATGCAAATTTCTTACAGAGTTCACCGAGCAAACGGTTCGTATCCATTAAAACAATACGAATTTAAATCACATTCAAATTTCGCACTTCGATTAAAAGCACCAAGAGGTACGCGCATTTAAGTGCAGAGCAAACATCGGACTAGAAACTTCGACCCACACTGGACAGGCCAGTTTATGGAGACCCCGACGCAGTGAACGGGTTAAAAAGGCCAATTACGTTACAATAGATATAGCTCGCTAACTATATATGTTGTAATCCTTTAACAAAAAAAGGCTCAAAATAATTTAATAAGTTACGGGAAAAGGCTAGTTATTTATTAGCAACTAACTAGTCGTGTCGTGGCTCTTTGGTATGGAATTATGAATCACGTAAATATACCAATATTTTGGCAACAAGAAGAAATATCGTTCTTCAAGACCAAAAGTAACCTGTGTAATCGCCATCCTTTCAATAAAGTCTTAGATACAAAAAAATCATTTTCATCGTTAGGGCGTGAAAGGAAGGTTATAATGTAAGATAAATCTAAAAAGTTTACCTATAATATTACTTGGTAGACTTCGATAACTAAGACGATCAATACACGTAATAGTCGAAACCAATCGTCGACGGCCATATATTACTGTGGGGGGAGCGGCGTCTCAGTATAGAGTAGCCAGCGCATGTGATCCCAATTACTATGTGTAGAGCCAAGCCGCTTATGCAAATGACTGTTTCCCGCGGACTCCTCTAATGGGCCGTGAGGGTTGAAAATGCACTTTTGAAATCCAACCCCCAACCCCCCAACGGATAAAAAAATAACGCTCTGGGTTTGAATAATAAATTAATTAGTGTGATCCCGAATAATGGGTGTGGATCTAATCTTCTTTATTGAATCAAGTAATAGGTACTCTAAACTCTTTTAATTTGATAAGTTATTAACATTTAATAAAATTTACCTTTTAGTCGGCATAAAATATTATTACTGACAAGTTTATAATAACAAAATTACTTATAATTTGCCTACAATCTATAATATGTCTACACAAAATAGAAAGAAATTTTTATAGTCGGGGTTAGGTTATGAAAACTTTTCTATTGTTATAATACTTATCTACCTAACATTTAAGTATTGGCAGTAGAAACTATTAAGTAACCATCATAACAAACTATGTAAAATGCTGCATACAAAATACATCCATACTAATATTTTGAATGCGAAAGTGTGTCTGTCTATCTGTTTGTCTGTCTGTCTGTTACCTACTCACGGTCAGACCGCTGAACCGATTTTGCAGAAATTTGGTATAGAGATCAATATCTCTATACCAAATTTCTGCAAAATCGCGGGACTCAATAGTAGCAGGACATACGATAGTTTTTATCTCGGAAAAACGTACGGTTCCCAGGCGATAAACGAATTTTGACGTTCATCATCTAGTATCAATATAAAGAGTATTCAAATAAATCATTATTTAGCATCTCGTTTTAATATAAGACTACACTGCTGATACAAGTAAATGTGTACGTATATAGAAAACAAACAAACAAACACCAGCTTTAATATTATTACCCTCGTATCAGTTACAGCAAACAACCATTCGATATGATTGTTTGCTCACAAAATATTCCGATGTGCGAATACGAAGTTTACTCTTTTTCAATACCGATGCCCGGTCTAAGCCCTTTTTCACATACGTACGGTCGCCGTGCCGTGTTGCCCCCGTGTTCATGTGAAGGCGTCGTGCAGTGTGCCGTGTTAATACTGCGTGGAATTTTCACTAAAGTTACTTCATCCAAGAAAATAAAAGCTAAGGAATTTTTTTAATTTACTGAATTTACGAAGCCAAAGTTCAATTTCCAGTCAACCTCGAAATAAATAATTACGAAGAGGGGAAAATAACATAACATGATTTTATTATTTTGCAGTTATGCGTTTTGACTGTATAGCACATGTCACTCATTGTGAAGCATGGACAAAATGAGATTTAGTTAACTAGTCTAGATTCAAATAATTTTTCAATTTCTTTTAAAAACTATTTCATATGAAAATCACAAATAGGCATAAAATGTGAAGCGCTTTTAATGATAAGGATAATATTGGTGTCACATATATCACTGTAATCACCAGCTTTTGGCAGACACAATGAGCCATAGCTTTATAAATGTACAACAATAAAAGTTATCCATACTAATATTATTAATTGGAAATAGTATTTGTTTGTATTTTCTTCACGTTTTTGAGGTCCGTAGCCTAGTGGGAAAAAGCACTCGAGAGGGTGCAGGTTCGAACCCAGGCGAAGGCGTGTACCAATGAGATATTTTCCGATCTCAAGTACATGATGCGGATGCTCATTTCCGTGGGAGATCCTTGCTTCGGCATGAATGGGCCGGCTCGCCGAGGTAATATTACGGCCTCACAGAAAGCAGGTGTGAAACGGCTTTGTGCTGTGTTTCGGTAAGTGAATGAGTTTACAGATGGCCCAACTTCCATAATCCCCCAACCCTATTCCCACTCCCTTTTCCATCATAAAGGCATCAGGTAGCCCGCCTGCCTGCTTGGCCCCTAAATATTATTAAAAAAATCGGTTGTCTGTAGTCGGTTTACAGACGATAGTTAAACGTTACAACGTCTTAAAAAAATACTAATGGAATGGTAGCATTTTTCAAAAGAAAATTCATTCACTTTTCACTACACTTGATACTCGACAAAAAC
>JAOTAV010000030.1:1787111-1803648 GCA_026546445.1 Cyclargus thomasi | reverse complement strand
AGCTAAACCTTAGTATTTTTTACTTTAGAAATCGGATTAAATTTTTTGCTTGCAAATACGTTAAGTTTCTATACCAATACTACTACTAAAACTTTATAGTGATTTTACCCGCCGTATAATATTTAAACCACTAAATTCATCATTATGGATCCAAATATTTTTGAAAAAAAAATTTTTTTCCCGCTTTCGCTCATGAATACATTACGGTCCGATTGTTGGCACCCGCAATGTGTAATGTGTATGCATACTCCTCGCGTCATACTTGCAGCTTTCATTACAGTTATTAAAAACTTCCATTAATAAAAGGATTGATTACATTGGAACTCGCTACTGATGAGTTCATTATGAGATATTCAAAAATTTACTGCAATTTCGGTAGCACAATTTACGAGTATTTCACAAATTATCGATGATGGAAGATTATTTATGGCGCATTAATTTGTAAATTATAATCTTGATTAAACTGTTTTGAAAACATAACAGTTTCTAATTTTTTTTATTTAACTAAAAGTATGAAGGTACGTTATTGTGCTTTAAATTATTTTATTAATAGTAGAGCCACTTCACAAAATTTCATTTAATTATCATTGAGTGTTAGTAGAAAAAAATATCCAGTATTTCTAGAACAAGTCAAGTCAAGATATTTGGAAACATACTTAGAACTGAAGCAATTTTTTAATCCAAAAGTGTGTACTACATGGGTGTCATAATTTTTCATCAATTTAAGTATGAAAATAAAAAAAATAATTTATGTTATATTATTAACTTGCTGCTGTGAAATCCTTTAAGGTAAGTCCGATTTGGACGTGGCCGCTTTTGTCTCTTACAATCACATAAATAGGAAAAACCGATTCTAGTTTGATTTGCCTTACCTTATATATTATCGATAAAAATTCTGCCCTAGACTGTCGGCGAGTGAACGCTAGGATTCCCTGGTATTTTAAAAGAACACTAGCGATCTATTTTCTCTAAATTTACGTCAGCAACTCGGCAATTCGCGTCGCCCGACTGAGTATCATCTCGACGACCTAATAGATTCTGACGTAATTGAAAACTGAGTCCGTCGAGAAGATCACACACCAGATAACACAAATGGTTACGTGTACCCATTAAGGACCTAATGTCGCGTTTGGATATTTTGGCTCATAATCCATCAATATTGAGTTATCTAAATAAGCAGCCGATTCCACTGAAATGAGGAGATGTGATAAAACTTTAAATTAGACGTGCATCTTTTATCCTCAGTTTTGCCTGCGACAGAACATTCACAAATGATTATATATATAAAATAAAAAAAAAGTAATATGTGTATAAGAAATATGACTGTAAGAAACTTTTCTAGCTTATTATTTTTTTATATGCTCTCGTAACTTAATATCTCAATCGTTGTCTAAAAATTTAGAGATAACCGTCTGGAAATTTATAGATCTTAATTAATTATCTTCAAACTTATCTCAAAACCTTCCAACTATAAGAGTCTGAGTCATATAAATAATTTTTCGTTCTGAATAATCTATACGATATTAGTGCAAACTGTAAAATAAAAATAAATAGATAAGTAAATAAATAAAAGAATTATTTTATCTGGTCGCTTAAATAGTAAATACCCTAACCAACCAAATTCCTATCAACTGTCCAGTAGTTTCTGATTGATGAACAAACTTTCACCGTTATCATATTATTAGTAGTATAATTAGTGTAACAGAATTTTTAGTACGTTGCAAAACTACCTATTAAGTAGACAAAGACGAGAACAGCTTACCAGTTGGTCATAGTTGAAGACTTGTAACGTAACGTAGAAATAGTCTCATAACTCTACGATACTCTAGATTGAGGATATAACTTGTATTGTCTCGTAAAGTAAAAAGTCATGATAGTGGTAACAAGATTATTATTTTTTATGTCGAGACACGAGAATCTTATGATGGTGAACGCACATCATTTAAAGCCGAACAAATCAAGTCAAGTCCTCATATATTTTGACAGTTAACGGACGAATCGGATTATTCAGCTCGAACAAGTGACATTTCTTATAACGAAATCTAAAATTCGTTTTGTTCGCCGCGATGTGATGATGAAGTGTGTTCCTCATTACGCGGGAATATTCAGAAGTAAATCCATACTTCCATACTAATATCATAAATGGGAAAGTGTGTCTATTTCCTCGATCTTTTGTCACGCCAAATAGCAAACAATCGGTTTGATTTTGCTGCGGGAAAAAGCTAGTTATTACTAAATAAAGTCTCTACATTTTTGTGTCCAATGATACTTCCGACTATATCCTAGCCAACTCGGAGGGTTCGCTCATAAATAAAGTTTTCTAGGACCCTCATTTATGTTCAAAAACGAAGACGTTCCATTATATTTGCTTTGTTGTTTAATTTGCTTCGAACGTAAAGATAGCCTTCGATGCATTGCGGGATTTTTGTGATGTCGAGCTATAACATTTAATCGTAGCCACCGATGTAAACCCGACAAAACGACAAAGCAGAGAAAACGTTCCTTCTCGAATCCCCTAATAGCATAGACTTTTCAAGTGCCTACAAACGAGACTAGCACTAGCGATTTATTTCATTGTTACTTTTGTAAGGAATTTTTTAGAGAACAGCAAATTTTTCCAATTACTGTAGGTGCTACTTGTGCGCTTCAACATGATGAATTTTTTATAGACAACATTTTCCGTTACATTTTTTAAGACATAAGTGGAAGAAGCGGATAACTAACAATTTTGCAACCTTCGAGTATATTCTGATTTTTTCTATAAAATTTTGACAAATCTTGTAATTTACCTAATTCTATTATCCAGCTAGCTTATCTAGTTATACATCAAATCCACAATATTTTCATCTTATTTAATTTTTCGGTTTCAAAAGGGTCCAAAAAACCGGGAGTTTTTAAAATGTTAGTTATCAGCTTCAGCCACTAATGTCTTCATTTCATCTTAATAGTAATTTTAAATTTTGTATATATCTAAAAATTGTACAATCAGGCAAGCTGAAACAGATCCAAAATGCGGATATAAGTAAGTTGGCCGCGTTATGTCAAAACCAGCCGAAACATCACAACTAACATATTGACTTATTCCGACCAAATAACCTAGGTCCGTCAACTGCCTCTTATTCAATTTTTCTCACCACATAATGGAAAAGTATAGTGAATATACTAGTAATTTGCTACTAGCTAGTGTATACTTGTAATTTAGATGTTATTATAACCTAGGCATCTGAAACGTGCCCGGGCAACACTATAGGCATACAATCAACTTCCAAACTACCTGGGCTTTTAGTTCTAGTTTCAACTCGATCGGCTTTACGTGGCAGAGTTTTTACAACGTCAACGCGTATACAAACCGAACTTTGCTGCAGTTTGTTACGTTTGCATTTTTTAAGCTATGCTCGGGATACACCAGGCTAGATTTTCCAGCTAGAATAGTTAGCCAGTTCTCTTTTAAATCTTTCTTATCCAGCTGATCCCGATTGTCAAATACTTACTAGTTTACTATCTTACAAATGAGACTAGTTTTGCTTACACGAAACTAGAAGTACTAGCTTGTCGCTGAGGAACAGCATAAATTCATTACTATATAAATACATTGAAGATTTGAAATAGGACAGTGTTTGTTTGTTCTAACAAAACAACCAATCGACATGATTTTTGGTATAGACTTAGTGGAAAATGTAGGCTTGGAAAAACATAACGTCCCGAAAATATTAGTATTTTAACTGATTTTAGAATTCAGGCGAGAAAAGCCGCGAGAAAAAGCTAGCAACATATTCTTCAAAAATTTTCAACACAAGGAAAAATAACCTATACAAATAATATATCCAATTCTAATCCTAATGCGTTCAACGGTATTACCGTCTTTTATACGGATTATCTACGGGTTGATATCAAACGTATGTTGTATATTTTTGTAAATATCAAAAGGGCCTCGATCGATATCCAATCAGCCGCAGCCAGTCGAATCAGGAGCTATGATTAGCCACCGTCTCAGCACTATTAAGACCGACGATAAACTTCTACTTCGGCGTCTGTATTAAGTCCGCCATTGCGGCGATTCGACTGTAACGTCCGTCGATATCTTCGGATTCACTTGCGATTGTCTACGATAATTCAATGCTTATAATATATCTTGTACTATAGCTTGACTACGAGCGCTATACCTTGCCTTGGGTATGAGCGCGGCGTAGCGGGGGAGGATTATCATGGTTACCAGCCACACTACTCTATTAGTTGGCTGTCAACGCTGACGGTGGCTTATATATATATATATATATATATATATTCGGTTATAGCTTTCTAACTTCGCTGCACCAAAAAGCGGTTAAAATACTGAAACAGTACATTTTTTGCGAGATAAAAATTTTCTTATTCTCTTTCTCGGGAGTCAAAGTATGTCCATACCAAATTTCAGTAAAAAATTCAGAGCGGTTTGAGAGTGAAGAAGTAACAGACACACAAACACATTTAGCATTTATAATATTAGTATGGATGATAGTAATTGTAATTAAATTCAAATCCCCAACCAATAATGCCCAGGTCGCGATAAACCACTGGTACCACAGTTCACGCACGCCCGCCTGTCTTTGAGCCGGCCATGCGTTAGGGCTACCACTTCACGCCCGACCGGCACGCCACTGAACCGGGGAAACTGGGCTGATGCTATTCTAGACACTCGCCTCTGTCAACCCTATTAGCCAATTATGTGTAAAACGTTCGACGCTTAATTAAATCACAATCAACCCAGTTATCCGTCCTCTACATAAAAGATAATAAAAGAAAAGCTTTGTATATCACGTAAATGTTGAGCATTTCTGTAAACTGAGATGGTATTAGTCCATACTAATATTTTAAATAGTGTGTTTGGGTGAATCGACTTGTGCTAGACATATCTTTGAATAAAAAGTCATATATAATCAGCGTATTTTTCATCGATAAAATAAGTTTATTCGATAGCAAATGAAATATCTTAAACGATAATTTACTAAATAAATACTAAATCAAAACATTTCTATGTATAAAGTCGGTGGTCCAGGGGACTAAACCATATTTTCATACAAATTCTGGGACATTTATGTCCCCGTTTTTGTCTCAGTTATAATATTGGTCTATGCATTATATTAGATTTAAATTGATATGATTATATTAGATTTAAATTAGGTATTATTAATTAGTAATTATTGCGGTTTAAACTCATAAAGTTGCGTTACAAAAAAAAGTAACCCGTTTGTTTATTTTTATTTTTGTTTGTCTTTACGCCCTAACGAAGCAACCATTTTTGACATACACTTAGTTGAAAAGATCGAAAGCAATATAGGCTGCTTTTGGTCTTGGAAAAATGCAGTACAAAAATACAGTACATACACAACGAATTTATAAAATATGATAATGCCAAATTCAAATTCCGCAAAAGATTCCAAGTTCATGTAGTTTCATGAACAAACTAGGGGGTAACTTTCCTAGTAATGGAAACTTTCATGAATGTTGATAGGATTTATGGAGTAAAAATAAAAAGTTACCCCCTAACTCACGTAGAGTCTACTATATTTTCATAGCCAACATCAACTCTAGCCGTAAAGTAACTTTAGGGCAGATTTACATTGAGTCAGTAAGTAACGTTAGTGCTGGCGCCGAAAACTGAACTATTTAGACTTAGTACTTCGTCAGTAATTGACTACTGAAGACACTTACTGACAGCTTGTAAATAGTATGAGTCACTTACTGACCGTGTGTAAATATTATAAGACTTAAAATCAATTACACGATGGCAGTACCAGGTAGATGTGTTTACATTATTTTTCTGACGTTACCAAAATAATGGCGATCCAATTTGGCCTAACACCTATGCGTGCGAACTTTTAATGGAATTAAACACATGCCCCGAAAAGGCTGCAACATAATACATTTGTTACTCTCTCAAATCATATTTCCAACAATATCATTTCGTGAGTCGACGTACCATGAAATACGTCTTGAGTGACTCGGCACAAGATGCCGCTACTAAGCATCAGATGTTTGTTGCACGTTGTTAGCTATGATATATATATTAATATTAATTGATGAAGCTTTTATTTGTGAAAAACATAATTTTTGTGTGTATAAATTTTATTTTCACGGAGTTAGATTATTAAAATGAAAATATTGCAAAAGAGCACAATACAGAAAATTATCAAGCTCTCGAAAATCGATTTTTGTATGATATATTTTGTATGAACTTTCATAATTTAATGTAATAAACATTACTTGATCAAAATTATAAGTTATGTGTACGACATATAAAGAATATAACATAAATTACGGCTATTTTATTTCTCAGTATTAGTATGCATTGAAATGAGTTTGCTGAGCTGCGATAAATTTTTCGCATTACAAAATATATTATACTTATAATGCTCTTTAATTGTCTCTACTTTTATTACTATGTTATATAATGTTGTGTAGGAGAAAAAGTAAATTTGTTCTTATTCTGTTTTGTTTGTAAAGAAGTTTATTTTCAATATAGTAAATCATAAGAATAACCTCATGCATCGTATAGCTGCTATTGGACGATAGCCCTAAAGCAACTCGTCCTCCGGCGAGCTAAACTTTCTCGCTGTAATATTTTATCCCCATTCCCTCCACCCAAATCATGAAACTTCTTTTACAGTGATTTGATGATATTGCACTTTGACGAATACACGGTTCGAGACGGGAGAAACAAGAAAAACAAGATGGATGACGTTGCCGGGATAAAGGAATCTCGACTCTCAAGAGATTTTCCTCACTACGTCTAGTGATGATCACTATACGTATTCACAAATTGCGATTCATTGATTCAACAGCGAAAATGACTCTTTTCACGTGCAACATAAAAATTCAATCGAACAATACGTCTGCATTCTGAATGGAAGCGAATGTGAAAGCAAAGGTGTATGATAACTTTATGTTTCGTTTCGCTTTTCACTCTTGATTCCTTTGACACTCTATTTTTATGCGTATAAAATGTATACCAATAAACGAAAAAAAAATAGGTTTAACGCTTTGTTATACTCATTTGTTTTCAATAACTATTCAGAGGAGCTTCGAATTTGTAAACCCTAACTTATAAAAAAAAACTTTAAGAAAATACTTTTAATGTTTTACAATCAGTATTGGAAATTTTATTACTACACGGAGTAAGTAGAGAGTGAGGTTCGCTGATGACGTACCTAAGTGGATACATTACATCAAGAACATACCTTTTACTTTGATTAGGCTGTTACTTTTCACGAAGGAATACCCACCCGTATGTAATAAAATATGCAGTACGTACTTATGAACCACTGATATTATATAGAAACAACGAAAGTAAATACATATGATACACGCACCATTATTGCACCAAATTCGTCTATCGCGCGGGAACCGTACGCGCTATGTCCTTTCAGAGAAATAAAGTATGCCCATAACGAATTTCAACAAAATCGATTCAGCTATTTGGGTGTAAAGAGGTACCAGACAGACAGACAGATGGACAGGCACGCACTTTCGCATTTATAATATCAGTATTGATAACCGACTTAAGAGGACTACTAAGGCATAATTGTCGGTTTCATAATTTATTTTGGTGCTTGATAATAAATGCACGCACTGTTTTTTTTAATATAGTACGTATAAATGTTACATGGCAAGTTGGCAAGGCAATTGTTGAACGATAGAAAATACAATAAGAAATCTATTATATATAATAAAACAGTAAAATTGGAGTGTCTGTACATTTAATATTTTTACTAAATAATCAATGTTAAGGAACAGTAATAGATCACAATAAAAATCGTCAATAAAAAGTTTATCTGTTTATACGCGCTAATCTCAAGAACTACAAGACGGATTAGAATAAATCTTTAAAGTCTAGGCAATATATAGGAAACTTTTTATCCCGGGAAAATGTACGGTTCCCGCGTGATATACGAATTAACGAATCAACAACTAGTATATTATATAAATTTGAATTTCCTAAGTGAAAAAACATCGCAAGGATGCATCGAATATAATTGTCAACTACATTTGAATATCTAGTAAAAAAGGTGTGTAATGTACTTTTTATCGACAGTTTAATAATCAAGTAGTTAACCTAATTCACAACGCCTACCTAACCAAACCTAATACATATCTTATATTTCAGCTTATCTTATGATAATCTACAACCGTCTAATATTGTATCAATCTTACATACAAGGTTACCAATTAATTAAACAATATCTTGGCTCTGGTATAATCGTGTAACAACACGATATTGTAGTGTGCTGAATATCGTGCGATCTCTGTTTGAACTACAAGCATAGACAGTTAATAACTCAATTAAGATCAAACCAAGACACGTGGCGCTAACAAGGCTCCAGCTATTGCGTTTACATGGTTATGTATTAAGAGGAAAGTGGTTAAGATGGTCAGTTTCACAATTTATGGAAATAATAATTTCATTTCATCTATAAATTAATACGCGAGCGGAAAACTTTGTTCCCCTTTTGATGAAAGACGCGTAGATGCAAAAGCATTAATTCTTTCCAGTTATAGTTGATATGGAGGAGAAGCGTGGAATACCAATATTATTTTAGAATATGCTTTTATCTTACATATTTTTAACAAATATAACGCAACGCACACTACAACACGCACACTTCAATATGATACAATGGCATGATACAAAAATCTTACACGCAATATATAATTTAAGGTTGACGTCCTAGCTTTTTTAATAAAATTTAATGGCCTAGGTACCGAGGTCTTTATGCCAAATTGAAGTCTGGGATTGAATTGAGAATAGTTTTTTTCTAGCTCTTCAATAAAACTTAATATCTTCTTCTATCTATACATAAAAATAAAACTCTCTATCTGTACATGAAAGTAAAATTGGCGTGTCTGTACAATTAATATTTTTACAAACTAATCAATGTTGGGGGCTTAAGAACAGTAATAGAAAACAAATAATCTCCGGAACTACTAAACGGATTCGAATAAATATTTTTTTTATTTTATAGCTATTAAGTCTAGGCAACACTTAGGATACTTTTTATCCGGGTAAAATGTACGGTTCCAGTGATATACAAATTTTCGCGCAACGAAGTTGGAGGCATCGGCTAGTTTAAATATTTAGATTTTATTATCAATGGTGGTTCCGATTACAACCTATTTTCGTACTTAATACATAATATGTACAATGGGAGAAATTAAAATAGAGCCAGTTGACGGACCTGCGTCATTTGATTGGCATAATATGGCAATTCCATGTAAGTTATGATCTACCGGCCGGGTTTGAACTATTCGTTCCACCAAAATAGATTTTAGAGACTTCGCTTAGATCTGCAATCTGGCTCTGTTTCAACTTTCCCGAGTGTACACCCCCTAAATTATTATGATTGAACTCCCAAGGAAAATAGGAAATATTCTCTATTGCTCATATTATGACACAACCTAAATTGCTAGTTATTTAGCCAATTATGATTTTTAGTACTTGTTCTCAAGAACAGAAGAGCTACATCAATTTTGGTCACGTGTAAAAACCCTATCGAAACCCTTTTAAAAACTCCTATTAAAGTTTGGTAACTGATCAAAGGGAAAATTGCTTTAAATTATTAAACAAAAATTGACAAAACATTTAGTTATATTATATAAAATTTTAAGACGTGATCTACGCACGCTAAAATTCGACACTTATCAGTATTGAGTGGTTTTATGTTCTTTTGCACCAGACCTAAAATATATCGTCGTATCCTACGAATAAGGGCGCAATTGCAAAAAACGAACTTTACTGGAGAAGGTTTTTCATTTTTTCGTAGAAAAAGCGCTATTCGAAAAAATGTATGTTTTCTAGGTTTTTTTTTCGAAAGCGTCGGGTTTTCGCGAACTCCTCGCTTCTGCCCGCGCGTCCTTTCACGCACTAAAATAACGGTCACTGTAACCTTTGCTGTTTAGTCGCCGAGGAGTTCAAGAGCTAGCGAATATGGCATTTTTTAAAACTTTCTTTAAAGTTAACTTTTAAGCATTTCTTACACTGAAGGTTATAGATAATGAGCTGCCAATTCACGATAATATGCGCCGCTATTAGTAAGATACGACGATTCATATCAGGCTCTAATTATGTATGATAATAATATACATAGATAGATTATTAAAATAGACGAGGATTACGTCAAATAATAAAATATAGATTAGGCACGAGTCACAACATACGTACTTTTTTTTGGATTTAGATTTTTGCCGAGCGTTTTCTGGATCTTAATTCAACAAGCTATTTCAAATAAGTCTGGCCAGCCCTAAAAATGTGAAAAAGCTGTGTCGGGATTTGTACAATCATTAATGAACCAACCTGTCAGTGACTCCGGATAATGTCTTATAATCCATCTCCATGTCTGCGATGAACTGGGTAAAATCTGTAACAATAGGAGATTGGACATGAATTAGAACAATATTTCAACAAAAACTATAATCACTAAATTTGTTAGATAGTTGCTCTTTTATACTAAAGTTGCTCAATAGAATTTTTGAAACTTTTCGATACTTCAACCAGTGTAATTTGTTCCATTCTACATCCTGCAAACCAAATGCTGGTCTTCGCAGTTCCCTTCGTCGCTTAGTGGACACATTTAACAAATATTTGATTGATATAGATATCTTTGTCTTTTTTTTGTGATATTTAGGGGGTAAGCGAGAGGCAGACATCCCTAGAGTCACAAGTGTATTGCCGGCCTTTACGAGGGAATAGGGATAAGGAATTATGGAAGTTGGGCTACCGGTAAATTCACTCACTAAACGAAACACAGCACAACTCCGTTACACGCTAGCTTTCTGTAAGACTGTGGTATTGCTCCGGTCAAGCTGGCCCATTCGTGCCGAAGCATTACTCGCCCAATGAGCATCCGTATTATGTACTTGAGATCGGAAAATGTGTCAATGGCACCTCCGGGGTTCGAACCTGCACCCTCTCGATTACGCACCACAGGTCTTACCCACGGACACCCTAAAGTTATCATTTTTAGGTTTTAGGTATAACATTATTAAAATGCGTTACGTCTTACGTATTCAATTTAACAATATCAGCAATACATATTCAATGCTTTCATACTCGCATACACCAACCACATTTAATCAACCAGCATTCATTGTCTTAACATTTACTATAATACTATACAAATTATTAACAACAATTTCAAGCTTTCGAATCTTTTGGCTTCATCTATTTGCTACTAGAATATTTTTAGGGTCCATATAAATTAGAATGCATTTTACCCTATTTCCTCAAAAATATATGATTTACATATGTTTGATGTTTTATTTCATTGACGCATCACAGTCTGAATTACTTTGTGGATTTTTCCACAGGATGTGTTGTTAGATTTTTTCTGATAGCGCGAATAAGGAAGTTTCTCTACAGTGGATTTTAATTGCGCGAATTTAAGCGATTTTTTTTCCGTCAATGCGTATATTTTAATATATTTCAACGACTCACAAAACAAGCAAAAAACCGCTACAATTAAAATTAAACATTCGAGGATCTTTCATAGACCAACGTGAATCTTTTAGTGGGAAACAACCGAACCACTTCGCATAACCTACGAAAACAATTAGGAAGCAATCACTAACTTTTAAAATCACCCACCGCAATATTTACCCCCTTTTCGTGTGCTACTCGGCATTCCCGTCACGCCGCCCTTCAGCGCCGACGGGCAGCGACAAATCACGCGCCGAGCGGCCGCGCGCTAAATGAATATTGACAAGCGACTAGCTGCGAACGAGGTGAATTGATAATCGGCTACCATGAAATGCCATTTGAAATCTAATCAGATGTTTTGTATCCCGATCCCGGGGGCTCCCGATTCAAAAGAGCCGGTACTCTGATTCTGTTTGCCACATCACTGGAGCTTCAGCTTTTAGACGGAGGTTAAACGCTCAATCTGGCATCAATTTCTTCCACCAGCCTGAGATTGACACAAGAATTGTCTATAGTAAAAAATATCAGTCCGTCAATTAACCGCTTTGACGATCATTTTCCCGTTTTCCCTGAAACATCTAATGGACGAAACCTCAGTTTAAATAGGTCGACTTGTATAGGCCTCTTGCATAGTGCATATTTTGACAACAAATATCTTGTTGTCAGTGAGCGCTCACCATGCCGCTTTTGTTAGTTGCTTACAAACTTTTTCAAATTATCAGTTTATTGAGCTGCAGAGATTCCTACATCTTATATTTCTTATGGTAATTTCTAGTACTATACCTCGTACTTCTATATACGTCTTACATAAAAGCGCAACAAGCTCAATAAGTAAAACATTTAAGAAGTACAAACCTCTGCATCACAGTATCCATATGAAATTTATTTTATGTAACAGAGTAACAGTGTTCAAATCGGTTTAAAATTACATTAATGTTGGATTAAAATAGCAGAATCAGTGTACAGACTTTTGTATCCCGACCTCGAAAGCTCGCGATTCAAAGGACTAAAATCAGTCCCCTCTCTGCAGGGTTCGATTTATTTACTAGCTGTAGCTCACACGTAGCTCATATAATTCAGGATTTGCAGCTTAAAGCTTTACTTCTCGTACATTAAGAAAAGAGTCTCGAAATGAGGATAACGACCTCGTTCGTTTTCATCAGAACCGAGTAATAGCTTAGCAAAAGGTTCACCAATTTTTAGTACTTTTACCAACGAGCTAAGTTGCTATTATAAGTCGATCCAAAAATGAAAGGATGATGTAAAAAATATTTCCAACAAAACCAACCCGCGCCCAAAAATATCGAATGTCAATTATCGAGGATAAATTATTCATTAAAATTCCTGTTATGAACCTAATTGGGTAAAAAAACTCAATAGCGAGAATAAAAGTTTAATATAGACGCCCAATAAAACGTCGATCAGTGAATTCAAGTAAAAAAATTTGGCGATAAAAATTCAGCGAATCCGACTCTTGTTCGTCGTGATAAATTGAATAGAGAACGGGAAGCTATCGCTCCGAGTAAAATTGAAAAAGATAGCGTCATCACTCATCAGTCTTTGTTTCATAATTTTCAGGTATATACTTTGTCCCCCGTAATAATAATGTGGAAGTCTGGCAGGTTAATGAATGGGACAGATTTTGCATAATTAAAAAGGGGTGCTTGGGAAGATTACCTATTTCGATGAGTAATGGTTTCATAACGTCACGCCGCCTCGATTCTGTCTTTGTGTTTGTTTTAATTTCGAAAAACCTTGAGATATTACGAGCGACGAAATTATAATAAGTTTTAATTGTGGAGAATAATCATTTCTTAATAATATTTTTTTATTGTTTTGACTACAATAAAACATTTTAAACACGTTTTTTATTTTCTCCATGTCCTCGCCTTTATGTATGCTACCTGTATACCTGCAAAACTAAGAGGAAATCGAGACCGCTAAAGGAACTTACTAACGAAATGAACCTAAAAACCTCAATCTTCAGGAAATTCTGTCATTCGAGCGCGACGTGACGGGGGAAATAGAAAGGAAGCGAAAATCATTGCACATGAACACACTTATCGTTTCGATTCGAAGGTTTTTTTTAAGACTTGGTACATTTACACGGCCGCGGTACGGTCCCCGTGCCGTGTAAATAAAAAAATATATAAATTGGCTTCACAAGGCCATGCAAGATGTTTGACGACTAGTAAGTAATAACATAATAATTATGTCATTTTAGAAAAAATAATTATGTCATTTTCATACATTTTGTCAAGCACCACAGGTTTAATGGTGAGATGAGGTGAGTCTCTAGTGTTTACATTCTATAAACACGGCGACAGTCTCTGTTATGTATGAACCGATATAGACGCGTTTATTTGAATACGGGCGCAACACGGCACCGTGACCGCGTCACGGCCGTGTGCATATAAAAAATAAATAATTTCATCAATACAGTGATGGTGTTTTTGTGTTGTATTCACTATAATGCTTTCTTATATTTTCGTGGTGTCTTTCAAAATATTAGTGAATAAAATATTACATTTTTATACGAACTTCCTGTTAAATAACATTAAAGATTATCTGTGTAATTTCCATTAAAAATCGTTCGGTACCCTCTAAAACGAACGGTATTTTAAAAATTCTAAATTAATCCACGCACTTCATAAATGCGAGCTCTTCTCGCTGACGTTATTAAATTCATAAACCCATAACTCCGAGTGAAAAATAACTTACTTCGTAGTCGTGTCGCCGTAAACAACGTACAACATTTTTCATCAGCGCGCAATTTCTTAACGCGTCGAATGTCATTACAAATTCTCTTGGGCGGGTAAAAAACCATGGAAGGAACAAGTTTGGAGGAAATTTGTAAAGTTTCACAGGTTGCCGCGCCCTTTCTTAGCACTTTCTCAATTCGCACGTGCGAAAGTCGAAAAGTTTAATACGACAAAAATAGGGGCGTGATTGTGAAACGACGGGGGCGAGTTTACACATTTTGTGAAATTTTCCATAACAACATTCTGCAGCTTGTAGCATACCGTTATAAAACTTGATTTTACTCAACTGCGCCAAAAGCAGGGTTATGTTTTTCTGTATGTGTAAATTTTTGGCACGCTCTGCAGTGTAAACGGCTTGATGGATTCAGACTTGAGAAATGTCGTTAGATTCGTGTTAAGTGTGAGAGTGAAACTAGATAGATCAAAATATATTTCAAACAAATAAAATGGCAGATTTTAGGTGCCTAATTCAAATACAATATTTGAATTAGTTTCAATCGCAACAGATCCTGCAGTCGGGTTTTCTGTTTTTTTGTACCGCAATTTTTGCCATTACGAGTTTAAACCGTAAAAATTACTCATTAATGATACCTAATTTAAATCTAACCATATCTTAATACATAGACCAATATTATAACTGAGAATTTTAGAAAAAAATACAGTTCTTATAATTTTTTAATTTCATTGGCTATCTATCGAATAAACTTATTTTATCGATGAAAAATACGCTGATTGAATTTTTATTCAAAGATTTGTCTAGGACAAGAGAAAGTTGATTCACCCGTTTACACCAATGATTCTAAAGATGCAACACTGACAGTAGTCCGCTATTCTTTAGTTTTTCCAAGCTAGGGTAGAAAGCTTGTACGGATAACCTCTAGTCGCGCGTCGTTTAGACGAATCTAGATTCTTTTCTCAACTATGAAAGTAAATAAATAATTGCCAGGAGACAGTATAGGAGGGATATCAGAAAATAGAATGGTAATAATTATTATGATTCTAATATCATTTTTGTCATCAATGGAATGCTACGAATTGTACGTTATCACAAAAGAATTCATGCCCTTTTGTAATATATTTCAATGATGAACAAACTGTGTTCCGATGAAAGGTTGTCCAGTCCTTTATCGGTGAATTCCAATATCGTATGTATGGAGTTCGGTTGTATGGGCGCGGGGCAGGACTCCCTTATTCATATTACTCCATTGTTAATCCACGGACGCAAAGGTCACGTGACTGAAAAAATCTAATCCATTTATCTTGGCATCATTATAAATATGTTTCAGGGACTTTCATTGAGCCGGAGCAACTATTTTGTGAGGTTTTCCAAGCATGATAATATCACAAAATATATGATTATATTCGGTTTTATTTTTATTTTTTATTGTCATAGCTTCATCGTAATGGGTGAAATAAAAAAAATAGTTCAAAGTAAGATTATAAATTTCTTAATTCGTATTATCAATGTTAAAATTAGTATACTTCGATGTTTTCCTGTCAATCACAATGTATATATTGTATATATAGAATGCAAATAGAGTATAAGCTAACTTAGTAGGATACTTTTTTATTCCAATAAAATGCCATAGAAATAATAAACAATTTTTAAAGTTTTTAAATTGTATTAGATACCTAGCTTTTCACTAAGTAGTATTTAATAAATTTTCTGTAAGACGAAGTCTGTTTGGCGTGAAAATCGAATATTTTTGCGGGGCAAAGGACCTGTGCGGATATTTTTTACATCAAAACACTCCCCTGGGTGAGTCCTTGGCAGCGGTCGGAAATGAAAACGCGCCACCTTTTACTAGAGTAAGTGTTACGGTAACAGATAATACTTTTAATGGTATGAAATGTCTGGATTATAATGGAAAGTACACTCATACCGTTAAATAATAATTGGTCTTTATCTGTTATATTGGGAAAACCGGCCAAGTGCGAGTTGGACTCGCGCACGAAAGGTTCCGTACTAGTACAGAGCAAAAAATTGGCAAAACGTATTTCCGAAAGTTTTAAATGTATAAAAAGTTTTGAATTTATAAACGAAAAAAGACGCGATGGGATTCGAACCAACGCTTCCGAACTTAAGCCGGTGCCTTAGACAACTCGGCCACACTACCGATAAACAGCGTGTGGAATTTTTCAATTTATTATCAAGGAAAAAGCAAAACTATTCTTATCCCATAGCTCTCAATATTTGATTTATTTTGTTTTTACCCGACAACGCTAGAAACAGCATTAAGTTCTTCGAGTGTATGTGTGTATGTATGTATGTATGTATGTATGTATGTATGTATGTATGTATGTATGTATGTATGTATGTATGTAT
>JAOTAV010000030.1:1764630-1787011 GCA_026546445.1 Cyclargus thomasi | reverse complement strand
ACAAGAAAATTGATTTCCCGCCTTTACTTGACACTGGCCATGGTTTTAGCCAAGCGCCATATAAATAAATAAATAAATAAATAACCGCTTGGTATGCTTTTGTATGGGATTGACATAGACGAACGAAAATTCACGTGATCTAGTCGAGTTCGAATATGTCAATCTCATACAAAACAAGCGAAACGATTATCGTAGACGTTATTCGCTTGCCACTTGTCTAGGGGGGCTTTACGGCTTAGATTGGTAGAAATCACGATAAAAAACGCTTAAAAACTGGGAATTACACACACATTCCAACGACAAATAAGCTGAATATAACAAGTAAGGCAAGAATCATGTAAAAGGAAACTCATGCGTTTGTTTATGGACGTTTGTTATGTTACCCCGTAAGTAGATAACAAGGTAGCTGTAAGAATGTGCATACAGTTTTATAACTAAGCCAATTTGTATTCCGATTCCCGAGGCTCCGATAGCGAGGTACGGCCATCTCGAACTATCATCGATGTCCCGGTGCTGCTAACGCATTTGACTTTTTGACGCATTCACTGAAAGTTAATCCAATATAATTAATAGCTAGACAAAAAAGTATTTACCATCAAAGGAATTAAGCCAGCAATAAAACACATAAGTCAAAAACTATTGTACCACGGAGACTACGTCATTTGGTCGGAGTATGTCAGTTTAATATAAGTCGTGATCTACCTACCTCGGTTTAATTTAAAGCGACGAACTTACTTAGGTACATACTGATCTAACAAAATAAAGTGATGGTACTTGAAGGGGGTGTTTCATGTCTATGTAATCCTTACATAGATTTTACGGTAGAATAAAAAAACAAGTTATATTGATATCTAATAAAGTGTTGATAGTAATAGATAATTGGTAAAAACTTGTAATACTTTTTTTCTGAAGCAATTTTCTACACAAAATACTTTGCCTTATATACATCCAAATTATTTTAATCGCAGTTTTGCCTATTTAAAACTTCTTCAACTATGACGTAAGCTCGTCACCGCAAATCATGCCGTATTATGAACGCAAACTAGGCAAAGATTTTGTGGTATAAAAATGTTGTGTTTAAATACTCCAAAGTAATGTTAAATTGCGGTAGCTTATAAAGTTATGTGAAAAGAAATAGAAAAAATATAATCTTAATTGCAAACTTTGATTAGTTAACTCTGAGTTGAATTCAAATATTCATGTAGAAATTATGTTATACATCTAATTAAATGTTAATAATAACCTGTGAAAACTTAATAACGCTACGGAAACATTTTTAAAAGTTGCGGATTTCACACAAAAACCAACTATGCAAAATTCTCAAAAAATTATTTGGTAGCTATTCTAACATCATTAACGGTAATAGCAGTGGTCGGAGCTAATACGGGGGGAACGGCAATAGGAACAAATATCTGGGAAATAGTTAACGATAATGTATTTTCAGCCACTTACCTTTATTGCCTTCGCAACTTTTCAATTATCAACGTTTTAATAAACTTCAGTGTAATAAAATGCTCATTCCAATTATTTTTTGTTAATATGAGAATTAAGAAATACATCTAGTTAACATCTTTATGGTTCTCCCGCGATGTGTGGTCTACCGTCTACATCCATGGGACTACATAGAAACATTAATCAGAAACAATTTAAGTAACGTGAAATTTAGAAAGAATAAAATATAAAAATTTTCACATAAAATATTCTTTTAACATGATTTTGAGACTGAAAAATATAAATAATCCTAAAATTAAAAAAAATGTGTATGTATATGATATGAATACAGAAAAATTAAAACAAAAAAAAATATAGGAAAAGCAAAATCACTTATGTAAATATAATTTGTATTCTGTGCGTAAAGGTAGACGCTTACTACCGATCCCCGATAGTTGGTGTTCATCACGTACATTAATAAAACAAAAATAACATTTTCCCTATTCATGTAACGGGTATGTATCCATGTATTCATGTAACGGGTTTCCCCGTTTGTATTTTTTTCCCCTGTATCTATAGAGCAGTGGTTCTTAACCGGTGGTCCGCGGACCACTTTTAGTCCTTGGTCTCATCTCAAGTGGTCCGCAAGCCCGGCATGGCTAAATTAATGATAGAGTGAAATAGCATACAACATTACCCAAGCACGTCAACGCGTGGCGTCGGCCTGGCGATGTGTCTGAGGTGCCTAATGAAATTCACGAAGAAGTTATTGCAATGCAACATGTAGATTTGGTAGTCCGCGGCGTAACTTTAATTTTGTTAATTGGTCACTCAGAACCAGGGCTCCTTGTTCCGAAACTTGGACCGACGTAGAAAAGCCGATGGTCGCGGAGTCACTTCGCTCGCGCTTTTTGTAGGTATTTAGGAATCATCATTTGGAAAATAACACTAAATTATAAATTTAAGCGAGTTTCATTAGATAAATATTTAAACTATGGAATGGTATTAAAATTAGAACCATTAGCTTAATCATTTAGCTGTAGATTTGAAAATGATTTCGAAAAGAGGCAACTTTGGATTTTTTTAGTATCGAGCCAAGTTATCACTGGTACATTTTCAGATTATAACGTCAATTTAAAACTGATTTGTATTGATTTCAAAAACGGCATTAAACGGATAAGGCGTTCTTAAGAACCGCAGACACAGAGTCACAAAATTTTATACACATTTTGACATTTCATAATGTTTTTATGCTTCAATCCTCTTAGGGCCAAAATCAATCAGCGATAGAGAAATATTACTAAGAAAATATTAAACTTGCGCTAATAGTTACAAAACTTATTTTTTTTTTATAATATAGACATATTATAAAAAAAAATAAGTTTTGGGGCCCTCTATGTGCGGGTTTCCTCACGATGTTTTACTTCACCATACGTAAATCTGTATTATATACTTGAAAGGTTTTGTATTGATGGAAAATTAACGTTCAGCTTTAATAAAATGATTTATTCATGTACTGGAGATCAGAAAATGTCTCATTGGTTATCCACCCGGGAGCCTCCAAAGTCTGCTCACTATGCTACGGATGCTACTAAATTTAAACTCCGGAACGTCCGTGGCCTAATGTGCACTCGCTCAAGATTGGCGGTATGGTTCATTAACCTTTTGACAAATTTCTATACAGACCGCGATTGTCAACAACAAAATTACAACACTTTACTTTGTTGACAACCGCGTTTTGAAATGACAATAGAAATGACATTTTTTTTGACAGAGCGTTAATGAACTATACCGCCAATGTTGAGCAAATGCATAATTGTGGGTAGACCCTTGGATCGTACCCGAGAGGGTGATAGTTTCATACCCAGATGGAGGCATGTACCAATGAGTACAGTACATTTTCCGATCCTCTGTACATAATAGGGACGCTCATTGCCGTGGGAGAGCCATGCTTCGGCACAAATGGGCCGGTTCGACCGGAGAGATGCCACGGCCTCACAGAAAACTGGCGTGGAACGGCGATGTGCTGTGTTTCGTTCAGTGAGTGAGTTTATCGGAGGCCCAACTTTAATACACCCCATATTTTGTCGTAGCGTCGATTCCGCTGTCACAAGTGTCCATGGGTGTCGGCAGTCGCTTTCTTTTTTTGTCCCCTAATTCTCATTAAAATCATTCAAACTTCTAAGAGTGTTTAATTGTATATGGTCAGTGCCTCGTGTAGTGAAGGTTACGGTCACACCTGTGCCTATACCATGAGTTTGAAGTAATACTTGTCGAAATTCGATAACGACTACGTGAATTTTTGGCACTTGAGGCACTAAAATTCCCAAACTAAAAACTTACGTAGTCACTATCGAGTATGGACAGATACTATTGCTTAAAACTCATGGCAGACGTACTAGTCACACTATAAACAAGTTATTCACAAATCTAACAGTAAAAGTAACTGTAAATATATGAATGATTGCCTAACAAAAGATGACATTAGTGTAATCCGTTACTTTCTATGATTAGGGACCATCTATAAAGTACGTACGTATAGAGAAAGAGGGGGTAGATGAAGTCGAGAAGGGGGGTAGTCAAAGAGATATTTATAGTAATATAAGTATGGAGTATGTTGATACAGACATATTAAAAACTGATGTTTTTATGATACCCACGTACTTGCATAAATTTGTATAAATTCTTCGCATTTTTTTGAGTGAATATAAAAAAACTAAATGATCGGGACGTAACGCAACAAATTTTAGTAGTACCATAGAGCAATTATTTTATAATTATATAGGTATAATTTCTCTATGGTAGTACATACTTTTTCTCAACGTCGAAAAAAAGTATAGCATCATCTTTACTAAAATAAGTCATGCCAAGTGCCGAAAAGTTAGATTTAATTGTAATGCTACGCAAAAGTAGAAATTTTCAAATTATAAAAAAAGAAATATTATATTAAAATATTTTTAAGTAGTTGGTGCCCGCAACTTTATTGCGCAAAAATTTGTATATCACGCGGGAACCGTACATTTTCTCGGGATAAAAAGTATTCGACATGTTGCCCAGACCTAACAGCTATAAAACAAAAAAAGATTTATTCAAATTCGTTCAGTAGTTCCTGAGATCAGCGCGTACAAACAGACAAACAGATGAACAGATAACTTTTTTTGTCGATATGTGTGCTATTACTGTTCCTTAGCAGTTCAGTAGCAGTCCCCTACATTGATTTTTTTGTAAAAATATTAAATGTACAGACACTACAATTTTTCTGTTTTATTATATGTATAGATGTATGATAGACATGTTTTCTGCTACTGCTCGACTACATACAGCGAAGAATACTATTATTATAATATTTTGAATATTTTTGTCGCAAATCCCTTGCGCCAAGTTACGGTCTTGCGGGCAATGTCTTATTCGTCCAAAACTACTAACGCTAACTGGAATGATGCAACTGACTTTTACAAACTGGAAACTATATGTCTTAGTGGTAACAATATTGAGTTTGTACCCTTGGCTGTTAGTTTGGCGTTGGTCCAGGGACGATATCTGGTGATACATGCTACCAACACAAACGTTCATAACTTAGTAACAACTTTTCGTTTCTTTTTTCAAAATGCCGTCCACGTAAAAGTATAATGGGTACTAAACGCACCTGCAACTCCTCTAGTTGTTGTCGATTGCGGATGTTGTAGTCATTAGGCAAATGTAGCAGCTTTCAACAATTAACCCGTTTGCTCGTTTGCCCCCTTGTTTTATGTAACAAAATCTAATTGTTTGATTGCAATCACATGCTAATTGCAATAATTCATAGAATCTCTTAAAAATACAATATTGAATATTAAACAATGAACAGTTAAATTTATCGAGAGTATGAAAGCCCCAAAATAATTGAACCCGACTACAAAAACACGTCCTTCAAGTAAGAAACAAGAAAACATAGTGATATGGACATGTTTAAAGGATAGATAGGTGGTCGTATGACCCTTTTATTTCATTAATAACAATAGTAATAAATTTAACCAGAATAAGTTTCTGGTTAAATACAGAAGGTAGGGGTATATGTCGCGGGCAACACCTTGTTATTTATGAAACAATACTAAAGTAATGTTTCATAAATAATAAAGTCTAAAGACTGCAAAATAAAATTCCAAAATTTCAATAAAACAGGTGTCAGTTTAATATCCTTACTAAATAATGTAAGTACTACCTGCACAAATGAAGAGTCGCACAGAGTAATACTTTAATGTAATAAAGAGGGATTATGTCATACGCTTAAGCGTTTGCTAAATATATTATTTACTAGGTTTGCTAACGTGAAAATCGAAAATCGCGTAAAATGTGAATATTCTTCGCGAGGCATCAGCCTATTTCTGTATGTATCTATAAGGAATCATAAGTTCTTTTAGTACCTTCGGCACCATGGTATACCTTGGTACCAAATCATACTTTTTGGTAACATATACCTAAGACGTTTCTATGGATTATCTCTATGATAGAAAAAAAATTCGGAAAAATTAAATTTTTCGCGAGAGTTCTAGTTGCCCCCCAAAGATTTCTACAAAATTTATATACGGTTTATTTTGATCATATCGAATTGAAGCTGCTATACTTGAGTAAAAATCGATAAACAAATTTGATAGAAAAAATTTTAAAATTTCGGAAAATCTATTGCCCCCCGAAGAGTTCTACAAAATTTATGTACGGTTTATTTTGATCCTATCGAAATTGAAGTCGCTAAACTCGAGTAAAAATCGATAAAAAAGTTATAATAATTTTCGGAAAAATCGATTTTTTGTGTGAGTTCTTACTGCCCCCATAAAGTTCTACAAATTATTTTCATAGTATTTTTTGATCCGATTTATTGAGATTTTGGTACAAGCCGGTGAAAATCACATATTGGAAGGTTAGCCAACCATTATTTTAAAAACGTTTTTGATGTATGAAAATGACAGAACTATTTCTTAAAATACCAAAGAACTCCAGAACTATGTGGGGGGCGACAAGAACTCATTTAATTTATTTTTCTTTCAATTTTGGGGGGGCAACTTCACACGCCCCAAATAATATACTTAAAACTACACTATGTTGCGTGTTGCCGGCAACACGACACGCACTTCATTCCGGAGTCTCCTCCGGAATCTTCGGTAGATCACACCATTCGGCCAAAATTCCTCCACTTCAAAGGTCGATGGGAGGTTCTTCGGTACTCTCACCACAAAGGAACTAAAGTTGACCTTGTGGTGAAAATGCAAACGCTCGACCCTCAAGTGGAGTGACGTCTTCGTACTGCTATAGCTTCCATAATTTCATGGCTGGATTGGACATACTCGACAAACTTCGTTTCAACTTTCCCGATTGTACATAACTTGGTTCTTCGTGCAGAACATTTTGTAACGGAAATATACGTTTCCTCCGACATTCCCAAATAAGGAATTTTGTTTATCTGTTAACAAGCAACTTGAAGTGAAACCTAAATGATTGAAATCTTATGATTATTTTAATTATAGTATAGTTATCATTGCATGCGGTATACACGATTGCGATGAGCTGTAGAACTGTAAAGATACGTACCTCGGTACTACATAAAGTTATTTTTGACTTTAATTGTCAATATGCAATTTTTATTTTTGTGATTTTATAAACAAGTTACAATGCATTGTAATATATGTAACATATTGTTTTAACTTACAATTATTTATGTAACTAAAAATAATTATTGTTTGTTACAATAGGTTTAAGACAATATTTCTTATTTCTATACTTTCCATCTTTTAGGTAAAAGATGTACCCGTGCGAGTTTCTTACGCCTGGTTAGTTCCCGAACCGGTGGTAGGCACTGCAGTTTTGACGTTCATAAAGTGTACCTAAAGTACTTGTTTTGAATAAAAAGATTTTGATTTAAATTTTATTGAAAATATTACACTAGTTTTTGAAAGCTTCTTGCCGTTAATAAGAATCACTTGGTGAGCTGGGTCTAGTAACATGTCCCGTTCAAATGCGTAAACCTAAACTACTTCATGTCCCATATGTAAATACTACATACAGGTAGGCTTTATTATACGTGTTAGTAAAAATTTCAATAAGATCGCGTTTGACGAAGTGCTAGATTTATTTAATGCCAGTGTTTCCAAAATGAAAAAATTTCTTGTTAAAAAATTCTTCGCACCTTACCTCGCACTGTATTGTAATTAATTGTTTTATATTGCTACACACCGCTTTAACATAATTTGTAAGCATTTTTTTAACCACTGACTCCATATTTGTATCTAAGTTTTTACTTTTTATGTTTACCTGCGAAAACTTGTGATTGGCCGTCTTGTTTGTATCATTTGTATGTGTTCTTGTGTTTAGCCGTAAGTTTCCCGAATTTTTTAAAATAAAATAAAAATAATCCCAATAACAAGGTCTTTTATCATTAGTTGAAAACCGAATAGCTTTCTCATCTCATAATTATAAATAATGATTATGTTATCTTAAGAGAAAAAGAGTAGCATAAGTTAATTATCGTAACAAAAAAAACTTTTGTTACAGCAGAGCTATTACATGTCTTCAAATCGGCTAGAAGTATGTGTTTGTACCAAACGCCAATAGCCCACTCACCTCTCGAACAAGCCGCTCGTAAAAAGCGTCGATCATAAAAATATTTGATTAGTCTTTTCCCTCCGACATCGCACCAATTTGCCATCTTCAAACTTTCATCAGTAACGCACCGGTTGAATTATGTATTGTACAGCAAAACTTATATTCATCTTTCCTCACGTTCTTGGGTATTTCTATTAAAATATTTACGACTTTTTGGGACACAGCCTGCGTTATTCAAATGTTGAATGCTAGGAAGATTTTCAATGTCTATTGCGAGATATTCTTTTGACTTTGAAGGACTTCTACGTCTGTACTTTTATTAAACATTATGTTATTTGATCAAAAATATTTCACTTCTGTGATTATAATTTCTTATATTCTTAAAATAATGCGAGAAAATAACAACTAGGATCATATTAAAAATTTATTAGTAATCTACAAAACTTATACGATTTGTACTTATTTCAGTAACTTTAACTACGTCTTTAATTATAATAATAGTTGAGCGGAACATATTTTATTTGTAACATTGCTGAAAACCATTCATAAAATCATAATTAGTGATAATGCCAGTCACATCATCTGTTAGTTACTCTGTATTCTTACCAATAGTTTTAGGATTCGATAGGTTGAAATCTTAGCCAAATATCTGTATCTACAACTCTTTTAAAGTTATAGTCAATAACTGGAAGCGAAGTTGGCGTCTTATCAGTTTTTTCTATTTTGAATTTCTTTAGGATAGCCATTGCGACGCTACGTACTATCTTCAATGCTAGCTGCTCTCCTGTGGACAAAAAAAGTATGTTAGTATTGACTAAAATAGCGTTGATATTCACCAACACTATGTTACTCATTAAAATAAATTCACACATATTCAGTTTTATTAATGCTCTACAAAATATTGTTCAGCAAGTAAAAGTTATACTTTTGAAGATTACTAATACGTTGTTTTCATGAATAAAAATATTCTCTTCCTCGTCTTTAATTTTGTAGTCAAATTCAAATTTAACAACAATCTAAATTCTAGAGTAAAATTATTTTAAGCCCTACCTTTAAGAGTTGAAGAAATACATTATTGTGCAAGCCTAGCCTGAGTCGTGTTTGCTTAAAGTTTGCAAAAACAATGTCAATAATGTTAAGATAAGATTATTTTCTATGAAAACAATAACTCCTTATTCTTTTGTTCACTTGCCAATGCGTATAATTCCCATAGTTTAAGAGTTACGGTAAAAATAAACGTAACCTACATAGGTTACGTTTATTTTCACTGTCACCGCATAGTGACAGTCGGAATCCCCCCACTTTTTATATTCTAGAAATTTTGCTTAAATATACCTAGGCGCAACCTAGAAACTAACGTACTGCAGATTCTCATCTCTTAAAACTAAAACGTTAAACCTAATCGTTTGGTGTTTAAGGAATTTTAATAATATCAAGCATATGTTTGATATATTTTATAGATAATATTTTCGGTAAATAATTTACTACAGCTGCAAAGGAATAACTACAATCTTTAAGGTTTAATAAAAATATTATATTTTCTGATACTCATAAAATTATTCTTATAATATATAAAACTATTAGTATCATGAATTGTTTCAATCTGTTTCAAAAACTAATTGGTTTATATTATTATGCATGCATAACTAGATGTTGTGTAAAAGCCGTACATTATCTGCGTTAAAAATTACCCTCTTAAGCCTCATAGTATTTTAATGCATCTTTTAGCTTAGAAAATATTGATACCAGTTCTTTAGGGATATGTAAGGTAGGAAAGTAGTTACCTATACATTGTCTTGGTCCTAAGCCAAAAGGTAGAAATGCCGGTATCTTTTCAGATTCACTATCCGCAAACCGGTCTGGAATAAACTCTTCACTTTTCTTGAAAAACGCTTTATCTTTATGTAGATTAGCTACAGGCACAGTTATATTCATACCGTTGTTAATATGAAAGTCTTGTTCAGTAAACGTATAGGTTCTCGTACATTTTCTTGTAATCACTGAATATGGCGGATGAAGCCTCAAAGTTTCCTTGATAACCCTGGTTAAATAATCATCTTCACTATTAACAACACATTTTCTCGCTTGATTCTGAATATCCTGGTGTAGAGCTAGTTCGTATAACAGTGCTACCAGTACATTATAACAGGGAATATAGCCTTCACTGATCAAGAGTAAAAACGACGAGTAAAAATAGTCTAATTCCTGAAGCTTAATCTTTCTGCTCACATTAAATTCCTCATTAGTAAGAACATCCACTTTCCTTATACATTTAAGCAGCTTGGACGAGCTCGAATACTTGTTCAATTCTTTTAAATCTGCAGCTGATACATCACTGAAGCCAAACAAAACATAAACGGATGGGAATATATCTTTAAGATAGCTCTTAAGTTTTCCGCCGAGAGATCGTTTTTCCATTTTTTCTCTTATGTTTTTAATAACAGACGTATCTACGTTGTTATCGAGAAGTAAATCTTTGAACACAACGTCTAATATCCCGGTCAATATCTGCTGAACCTTCAAATCTCCGCTGCTTCCTGACACACAGTCGTGTAAACTGTCTTGAATATCATCGCTCATGTGCTTCAAAAGTAGCTCGTATTTTCTACGCAGGAAAGTCCACTTTTCACCTTCCGCATAAAATAGGTTGTTTCGTAAACAAATATCCCTCGATTTGTCCAGTTCGCAGCCTCGGTAATGGAAATTCGAGAAATCTGTTGACAGCGTTTTTCTTACTGCTTCGGGATCCTTAATGATTAAGTCGGGAATTCGGCTCTTGATGCATCCGACGAATTTTTCTTCTGGATATTTTGTGTATAGTGCGTCGATTTCGTCCGTTGTGCTCCTCAATCCGAGAACTCTGTGGTAGTCGCTGCCGAAAAACGGTACTGGCATTTTGTACTGTACATGTCGGATGTACCAGTAGCTGAAGAACTTGGTCACATAGTCGAATATTAGCGCGCCGATCAGCACGAGTAGGACTGACACATTTAGGAGTACGCTCTCGAAGAACATTTTGGCGTTCGTACCTTACCAGCACGCCGGTAGACTGAGGCGCTGCGGCTTTTGTAGGTCAAAATAACGGTACGGAGGCTGGTTATGACTTTCAGTACGATCTCTACATTATTTACCCGAATGAAAAATCGACTCTACTGCACTGCCATAGAATGCATAATTTAATAACGTTGATTGCAAAGATTAAGTGCACTTGAAGAATCTTCGGTTATACATTTTGTGGCCAGTAGGTACAGTATGTAGGATGATGTAGAAATTTTGATAGGTATTTGCAGATGCAATAAATTATAAATACCCAAAGGTACAATAACGACCAAATGGACAGGCAACCGCGACTGTAGGAACATTATTATTTTTAACAAAAAATTAAAATCGACTTCCAAAGGAAAAAACAAAAATAATAAAAAGAAACTAAAAAGTATTAAATAAAATTTATTCATTAATAGTGCCTGTTTCAGAATTCGGTGAGGCATTAGTCTATTTCCGTACACAATCTTCAAAATTTTAAAGTCGCAACCGGACATATAACCTCTTCGTTTTTTGAAGTCGGTTAAAAAACCAAAAACATCACTGTATGATTTTGGTCAACAGGCAACAAGCAATACAATGCAGCGACGTCATGGATAGCTAGACCACTGTCATTAGAAAAAGAAACTGCTTATGTCATAAAGTGGCATTGGATTTTTCATTTGTCGCGGCTGCTGGCAGTTAGGATCGAAATTTTAATTTAAGAAGTAACTTAGTATACTTTTTAAGCGATTCGGAAAAAGGAGGATTGGGGAATATTATTAATTTTTGTTATTGTGTGTAGACTCATACTAAGTAAGTTGGTAACAGCCAATATAAGATATAAGACCTGATTAATGATGATGATTTTATGATAATAGAAATCATTGAAGTAGTAATATTTTAAGCGAATTATAAATATTGCATTACGACATTTACAATATTTTTTTTTTGTAAATTTTAATTAACAAGTATTACATTACTCGTATCAGCTATTAAATACCTAGTTCAATAATTTTAAAAGGTTTTAGTTTAAAACTAGTTTTAATTATTATTCTTAAGTGACATCTCTAGGCGACTTGTAAAACTACTATGTATAGTTGCAGCCTTGAAGACTGTAAGCAATGACGTTTAGCGATGTAACGTTGCTTTCAAACTGTTTCACTATATATGATAGATGGCGCTATCGCTACATGGAGACCGGAGCTGCTAGTTCATGAACCAAACTCAAGCCGCCTGCTTTGGTTACAGTAACTAGCTGTTGAGTTAGTTACAGTAGTAGGCAACAGATGTCACTATATATAATATTTTTTAACGTAACATTTATTGGAAAAAATAAGTTTCACCGCTTACTAATAAGTGTCGGATAGTCTATCCACAACTTTTTTTGACAGATATGGTATGGGAAATCTGTGAAATAAGTTATCAGTAAGCGCTGAAACAAGCCCTAAAACTTTTTTCGTACAGTTATTTTGCGCAAATGGGCCGGCTCAAGCGGAGATATAACAAGGACCTACTGAAAACCGGCGTGAAACAGCGTTGCTCTGTGTTTTGTCGACTGCCTGAGATAACTGGAGGCCGACACTAACGATTAGGCTCGACCGGAGAAATACCACGGATTCACAGAAAACTGACTTGAAACAGCGTTGCGCTGTTAAAAAAGGCTGGCAACGCTCTTACAACTCTTCTGGTGATACCATTGTCTATGGAGACATCGCGGCAGTCGTTTTCCATTATTTAACTCTTCTGGTGGCTAATCGCTGGCCCCTTTAATTTTACAACAAAAAAAACTCAAAGAGCGGACAGGGTTTAGGTTACTGTTAACGTAATTATTTTAGTTACTAGATAGTGGATGTTTTTGATATGATTTTGAAGTTTGAATCATGACTTTTAATTGAAGGTTTGCTATATTAGTTTAGAAGTCGTTTTTAACTGCAAACATTGTGTTTCTACCATATTTCCACTTAGTTTATATAATTGTTATTAACTTTATTTATTTAGTAACTAAATTGTCGTAATTCTTCTTATTTGATGGCGTCAAGTAAAAAACTTTTGGAAGATTTAATTTAAAACCTTGTTTTGAACATTCGTGACGAAGATGAAATGTTGTTTGGAAATACATTAGACCTCCAGATTCAGTTCATCACTGAATCTGGAGGACCAATATTTATAGAAAACTTTGAGTATCTACAAATAAATATTAGCGTTATGCATAGAGGAATTATACCTATAATTAAAATAATTCGTCTATGTGTTATGTAAAAAAAAATAACGACATTCTAGTGCATCATCCTTTATGGATTTACTTAATCATTATGTTTCAGGTCAAAAAACCGTCAATTACGCACTCAATGTGAACACTATAAAAGTTATCTATAATAGTTGTTCTATATGTTTGTGTTTGTAACACTAAAGAAAGATTTGCCAAAATTTTAAATTAATTATGTTTATATGTCACCTTACACTGTAAAAAATGCTATAAAAATATGTGTACTTTAATTTTAATAAATGACTGCTTTAATGTAAAAAAATAATTTCTTGTTTGGGGTACTCTGGTACCTAGGTAACCGTTAATGATATTTCAAAAAGGGTTATGGTTCTAGGGTTAAAAAAGCAACCGATTGATCGAAGCGTCGTTTGATATATGAGAATCAGGTTATTTAGCATACAGTTAAAAACAAACTGATCGGACTCGGCTGACAGCCCATACAAAAACGTCCGCGACTTACGCCTTATAGTTTGCATACTTCAATGTATGTCCGTAAGCCGCGTCTAACGTTGGTCGCGTCCGTAAGCCGCCTCTGACGTCAGTCGCGTCCGATCAGTTTGTTTTCTGTTTAAAGCGGAAAACATACTGATCGGACGCGACTTACGTACGCGACTTACAGCCGCGATCTAGATAATATTTGTGCATTGAAGTTTACAAACTATAAGGCGTAAATCTCGGACGTTCTGTATGGGCTGTCCGCCGCGTCTGACGTCAGTCGCGGACGTTTTGTATGGGCTGTAAGCCGCGTCCGACAAGTTCGTTTTCAGATTTAAGTCGTTTGTCCACCAAAACCGTCAACCGTGAACGAGATTATTTCGGCCCTATAAAAAGCAACTTTATGATCTGAGCTGTAAGTTTCATTTTTTAGCGACATTGCTCTGTCGTCAACGTCGTTTCGTCATTAAAGGCATAGAGGAAAATGAAACGTGTAGTCTATGTCATAAAGTTGCATTTTAACCGGCCGTAATATTCTTTTCCCCGGTTGACGGTGTTGGTGGACAACAGACCGTTCTATCAATTCTTAAATAGCATATTTAGAATCGACCGAATGTTGTCGTCCTACTCTTACAAATATAAAATGGCGTTGTTAGAGAAGGACGGCAGCATTCGTTCGAGTCTGAAGATTTGAATGTGTCGTTTTCTGCCTCTACATAATCGCCGTTGTTCGTTGTTCGTTATTCGGCGCGATCATCATGAGAGCGTCCACATAATCGCCCGTAGTACTGAATCAACACGCGATTTTGATATAATATAAATAAGTTTACGGGTTCGATGCTGGTGTGAACGATAAATTTGTCTTTTGACAAACGCATGTTAGGGAATAGAGATATCATTTGTCGATGTCGACAATTATGACTAGGCTCAAGAGAGAGAGAGATATCAGGTTGGTGCACCTTAGCCGGGCAGGAGCTCTACTCTTAAACGTCATAATCAAATTCGCGCGGATGTTGTCGTCCTACTCTTACAATAAAGACATAAGTGGAAGTACGGGCAACTAACATTTTAAAAACTCCCGACTTTTTGCGTAAATGGACGCTTTAGGACTTAAGGAACGAATTAAAACTAAAAAAAGTGAATTCGACGCATAGCTAGATAGACTATCTCAATAATAAAACTGCAAAATTACAAGATTCAACAAATTTTTATAGGAACTATAGAGTATTTACTCGAAGGTTGTAAAATATAAGGTGTTCGCTTCTTCCACCAATGTCTTTAAATGTGAAATGTTGTAAGATATATACGGTATCATTTGAATGTGTCGTTTAAGAGTTGGACTATTATGTCGAATGTAACGTATTAATCAGCTACAAATAGATGCCCGCAAGCCTGCCCGCTCTATAATCACGGTAGCACGCATCGCTATGCGTCGCTGCTGGCATCAGTTTTATGAATGCCTAGTACTGATTACTGTTGAATGAGACTACCGCCGTTTGTCCACTAACACCGTCAAACAAGACCGAGATCATTTCTGCCCTATAAAATTGGTGGACAATCGACCTACGTCATGCCTACGAATACGTTCTCATCTCTTATTTTAAGAGGTCGCCCTATCGTGTAAAGAACCTATAAAAACTATAACCTATTCTTAATTTAAGCACAGACTTCAATTTGGCTAAAGGTCTCTTAATGAAGCCATAAATTTTTATTTAAAAAAAATCACAGACTTCAACCATAAAAACAATAAATAACTTCGTGTACGATTACTGCGCCATGTCAAAATATTGTAGAGTGCGTGTTTTAGTGTGCGTAACGTTTTATTTATTATAAATATGCAAAATTAAAGCATATCTCAAAATAATATTGGTATTCCACGCTCTTCCTCCATATCAACTATAACTGGGAGAAATTTCATGCTTTTACACCTACGCGTCTTTCGTAAAAAGGGTCACAAAGTTTTTCGCTCACGTATTAATATATAGATAATTATCGACGCTGGGCTCCTACTGCCTAGTGGGCATAGAAAAATGGTCGAAGCGTATCTGTAGTCGTATCGTCACGTACATCGTTCAAGAGATCATTTAAAAATCGGGATGGTAAGCTAACGACATTTTTTTACTTTTCGAATCATTAATTACATGTTAAATTATACGTTTCTCGTTTGTAAGAGTAGGAGTTTCGGAGTAGGCTTCTTATCTAGACCCTCTTTTACGAGACACTGGCATAAACGTCAAATTTATCATCACCATCATTACCTATATAAAAAATCCTTTGTCCTGAACTATATGAATTTTGGAATCATCGTACAGCTTAAACCACTGATTACGGAACGTAATTCTGGGGGGAGTGTTTTCCGTATGACAAAAGTGACTAATTGATGTAAAAGGATTTTTTGAAACTCGTCTTATAAGGGTTAAACCCTCCCCGATTAAAGTAAGTGGGAGATCGTGATTCCGTGGTCCGATCTCATCCAAAATTTGCTATACCGTTGTTTGATACCCGTCATGAAAGATGATTTGTAGTTCTTTAAATAATATATTTCACTGACTTTTCGGGAAATGACCTCAATTCTAATTATTACTACTGCCTTTAACAATTTTACATTTTTTGGACTACCTGCAAAATTATGTGTTATAAATTGTATATAAAATCTGTAATATAACATTCAACATTCCTATGTCCTTAAATAGTTAAGAACCGATCCATAATCGCGTCTTTCAATTAAAATATTTGATACACTTTTTATGAAACTAATCAACAACAAATAATAACTCTTTTGACAATATGAGCCAGCCACCCTCGGTCTAATCGACATAAGATCGATTCCGTCTAACAAAAGATCTATAGATCATTGATCGATCTCTCACTGAGATCGGGAAAGTGGTCTTTTTGTACGGGTTATTGATTTTAAATCGGCCGTGGCGGTCTCATTGTGTGCGCCATGAATGTTTACGCACGTGGTTCTGTAAAAAATAATAGCGAAATAATTTGAACTTACCGCCAATTCACAAGACGTGGAATAATTTTGCGATCGTTGATTAAGTGACCATTAAAATGGCCATTAACTTGTCATTAAAAAGACTTTGAGATGTCTATTTAGGCAGTGATAAATATAATTAGTTTCTAATTTTCGTAGATATAACACCATTCAATGCCATTTTTAAACTGTTGGTTAGCATCGTCTTAAGAAATGCAAATATAGTATAGTTAATAATAATAAAAATATATATAGTATAGTTAGTTTCATCAATATATATATATTACAGGCAACCCTGGTGTACTTTATTCTACCAGAAATTTATCTAAAGAAAGAAAAATAAATTTCTGGTAGAATAAAGTACACCAGGGTTGCCTATCAAAATTTGGCCGCAATAATCTTTATTTCAATATTAAATTATTTGTTTTTGACCTGAAATTGCATGTACATTATGTTTTTTAACTGAAACATCTTGGCAATGGGATCTCGGAATATTTTGAGCTTTTGGAATATCCAAATTAGTTTTTGAGGGTTAGTCGAAGTACACCGCAAAAACACTGGATAAAGTGGTTGAAAAACTGCAACGTCAGACTGTAGCTTGACCACAACAGCTATACCACGCCTTGGGTATGACCGCGACGCGGCGGGGGAGGGTTACCATGGTTACCAGATATGATACTCTATCAGTTGGCCGTCAACGCCAACGGCGGTAGTATTCTTCTGTCCTCCGCCCGTTCCTACCGCGCGGTACAGTGTTTGTGGTCAACCTAAAGTACTTGATTACTTTAATGTCATATTGTATCGTTTTTCGCATTTCTATATTATGCAGTCTTTACATAATCGTCGATGTTCGTTATTCGGCGCGATCGTCGTGCAATCGTCCACATAATCGCCCGTAGTACTTTGCCACTTGGCGATCAAATGCAAATATAAACGAATATCGGGCGAGGCGAGTATGCCATCTACACAATTGTGCACGCCTGTCATCGTCAATATACACATATAATAAAATAGTAAAATTGGAGTGTCTGTATGTTTTTAATATTTTTACAAAATAATCGATGTAGCACCCCTACATTAAGGAACAGTAATAGAACACATATCGACAAAAAAAAATAAGTTTATCTGTTTGTACGCGCTAATTTGAATACATCTTTTTTTGTTTAATAGCTATTAGGTCTGGGCAACATATAGGATACTTTTTATCCAGGGAAAAAAATTTTTTGCAAAACGAAGTTGCGGGAACCAACTAGTGTTTAAATAAAATAACCAGAGATAGTAAAATTAACAATGGACCAGGTGTAAGAAGTTAAAATCTGACGACTAATGATAGATACACCATCAAAGTATGAAAACGTGAATAATTCAATGTCTGGCGACAGAGAGACGCACCTGAGGCGATCTGGTCTAATGACCCCACCATTATGGACCTGCCATATACTCACGTTTATTAGGGATAATAACGCTAACGAGTTTTTTATTCCATCCATCACAATTTTGGACCCCAAAACTGCGCTGATGTCAAATTACATCTAGGATACGTTTTTTTGCCGTTCTTTATGGGTCAAGTTAATTCCGATCCTTGTGATTAGGTACTTTAGTCCTGTAAATTACACCCACATTAACATAAGTGTGTGAATCATATGAATTTTTGCCTTGTTTAGGACTGCAGTTTGCTTTGGCGTTTTAAAATATTTTAGGTGGATTTGAGTAAAAAAGTCTGAACTTTTATTATTACTAGATGCAAAATTTGCAGAAGATAATAAAATGTTCACATATTACTCAGTCCTCACAATACACTTTTCCCAAGAATATACTCGACAGTAAGAACGTAGTTGATTCGCTATTTCCAATAACTAGAGGTCGCCCGTGACCTCAACTGTCAGAAGTAACGACTGACTAAATCCGAAAACAAACTGATCGGACGCGGCTAACAGTCCGTACAAAACGTCCGTGAATTACGCATTTTAGTTTGCACACTTCAGTTATCTAAATCGTGGCTGTCAGTCGCGTCTGTAAGTTGCGTCCGATCAGTATGTTTTCCGCTTAAAGTGACGATATACGATGGATATACATTAAAAAAAATAGAGCACCAGATTACAAGACACGAGACCGCATGCTTAAGCGATTATGATTTTTCATTCTATTGACATTCCAATTAGTCAAACTTTCTTCGACATAAGGTCGCATTTCGTTCGAATCGTTGCTTAGTTTTAATGATTTTTTTTGACATTCTATACGGCCATCTCTTTGACACTCGTGCGCATCGCTTCACTAGTTATAAAATTAAAATTTACGTCAATCACGGGCTATCTCGATTGACATATCTTTCTAACGACATGTTCGGTCCCATGTTAATTGAGTGTCATATGGTAAGAGCTTGTTTTAAGATTGAGGTCGTTTTAATTGCTCCATATTTATCAAGATTCAAAGGGCTTGCGTCTATGCTTTGTAACCGTACAATATTCTGAACAAACGAGCCGCCTAACGTCATTATAATGTTGGTAAATACGAACAAAATGAAATTGTAAATATATTAAATAAAAATGTAATAAAAAACGTCATTAAACTTAAGAGCATTGTGTACCAAATGGTTTTTATGCAAAGGGCGATAACGTTTTCCACCCTCTAAGCCCTTAATTCAGTGGCGTAGCGTGGGGCGGCAAAATTTCACAGAAAAAAATAAAATAATATAAATATTTGTCCATTTCATATTTATAATACAACTATAAATTCGGAGCCTATAAAAAATTAAGACGAGAATGAATTCTTTGTATGAAAACCATTTCACAATCCTATTTACGACAAAAAGAGTTATAGAAGATACTACAAACGTATCATCTAGCTTCATTGTTTTTATTCACCTGTTACAAAATTATTTGAAAAACAAACGACAATCTCCCACAATCGGTAGTCGGGCCTCGTGCAAAATATCCAGACAATACAAAATTAAGGGAAAGTGCAATAAATAACGTCCAGGACGAAACGGGTCCAAATGAAAGTTGAGGACGAGCAAAAAGCGATTGGCTCTGACCTTGCGGTCTTAGGGACCGTTATGTTCTACCTTTTTTTGTGAAACTTTAGGGCGCTGCTATTCCTCTGATCTTTTGACCGCAAAGTGAGCGGTGTAACGGAGCATTCACATTCACACAGAAAACACGCAAAACTTTGTATCCATCTCATAGCTTGGGCTGTGAAAATAATGGCATAATATATTATTTTTGAAGATGTTATGTCACTACCTAGCGTTAGCTGGGTATGAATCAATTTCTTCGATGGTATTTTATTTTTATTTTTATATATTTTTAGTCTTTACTATCCCACTGCTGGGCAAAGGCCTCCCCCAGGGTCATCCAAGGGACAATTTTTTTAAAATTTCATTTATTAATATGTAACAATAAAAACATATTGTGTATATAACGTTTATCTAGTCAAGGTACGGCACACATTAACACATATCGATTTGTCGGTCCCTTTGATTACAGGCTTCCAAAATAAAAATGTGTTTACGACGAAAATAGAGCCTTGGCCTTCAAAACTTTTAAAAATGTGTTTTCGACGAAAATAGAGCCTTGGCCTTCAAAACTTTACCAATGCGCAGTCCCCGTTACATCGCTGGGACGCTATGGAGTCGACAGTTTTGACTATAAATAAGTGTTGTATTGTATTCAATGTATGCCGCTACTGTGCGCTCGGCGGCGAACCACAAAAGAATTTGGAATCTTTATCGCTCCACTATGCATCAGACCGAAGTTCGTTTATATTATAGATACTAGCTCGTGTGAATCTGTTCGCAATCTTCGTATAGGTACTATCGGCCCAATTGAATTAACTGAAGCCAGGTTTTAACAACAACAGAAATTCTGGCATACATGCTATCTGACAATGATGTAATCATGACATCTGGTTTATGCTTTTTGAGAGTATTTACTATGTAGGCACGTAATGTGTATAATTGCTTAGCACGCTCTGTAGCCTAAATGGCTTCATGGATTTTAACGTATGAGTTGTCGATAGATTCGTCTTAAAAGCGCAAGTGACACTGGGTATATTAAAAAATCATAATCGCGAATTTTTTAAGTCAAAAATGTGAGTTCCAAAAAAAATTTTTCCGCCCATTTAGGTCGAGTAGGGTATCAAAATTTAGGATGGATTTAAATAGCCATTCTAGAAATACACATAACTTGATGTTTAATTAAATTAAATTGCAATGGATTCTGCAGTCGGGTTTTCTGTTTTTAACCGACTTCCGAAAACGAGGAGGTTATATGTTCGGCTGTGGTGCACCAGTCAATAATTTAAATTTAGACAAATCATGACGTATTAGCTGGTACCGACTTAAAATAATGAAGATTGTGTACGGAAATACGCTGATGCCTCACCGAATTCTGAAACAGACACTATTAAAGAATAAATTTTATTTAATACTTTTTAGTTTCTTTTGTACTATTTTAGTTTTTTCCTTTGGAAGTCGGTTTTAATTTTTGGACATTTAGCTGGATACTTTGACACAATTTCCGAAAATAGAATCTGACGGAACACTTTATACAGTGTGCCAATAAATTTTCTGATCACAGACACTAGTGATCACAAAGAGATAATATTTATACCACAGAAGTCGGTGTGAGTGATGTGACAGAGAGTCCGTATTAATATACAGCGCAAATAAATTCATAAAGGTCTCTTTATTATTGACATCAGCATCCCAACATTTCTTCACCATGACCCTTAAAACATATTAAGCGGGCCATAGAGCCGTAGTCTGATCGCACCTTAAAGTCAAAGTGGCACACAGAGAACAAACATCCATATGAAATGTGAAAATTTATATACTAACTACAGATACTAACTAGTGGATGAACATAATTATAATCATAACCTTCCATTGTCTTATATTTTTCTAAAATACGCCTAATTACAACTTATCGAATAAATAAGAATAAAGTTTATAAAGATTTAAAGAATAAAGAATTTGTAGAATACAATATGAATCATCTAAAATATATGGACTGGAAACAGATAAGACAACAATCACAGTATTTTACATAACAGGCCTGTTTAGGCTCTGCGGGATTTAGGATGGGAGTCGGTCGTTTTTTGCCGGACCAGGACAAAACGGAATACAGTTAGTGTGTTTTGTTTCGACCGCTTATGCTAAAATGTAATATTATAGCGGTAACGCCTTCTTAAAACTAATACGTTACTTACTAACGAAGCTATTTACGTGGTATTTTAAAAAATAAATATTCAATGTATCTCTCTTTATCAGAGTCCATCGCCAAAACGTTTTCACGATATCGCTTCTTTATGGAATCGCTACGACACGAGTCAAATGAAGACTACATAATTAAAAAAGCTATTATTTATATATAAAAATATATTTATATATATAAAAAAAAACAAAAAATCCGATTGCTTAAAAAACTAAAAAGAAAAAATATAAAAGCTATACCGCTGAAATTAGTTTAACTTAATAATTTAAAGTGCCGCATGCGGTGACAAACGCAGTTTTGGTAGATCTTTCTAACTAATTTAAGTACTAATTTAAGTATGGTAGGCTCCTATTTTTTTTTTCGTTTTAGTTCTTTAAGGCTTTTGACGACCTCTGTGGCTCAGTTGGTAAGCGCGTTGGTAGCTTACGCCGGGGGTCGCGGGTTCGAATCCCGCCG
>JAOTAV010000030.1:1703564-1764530 GCA_026546445.1 Cyclargus thomasi | reverse complement strand
ACTTTTTAGTTTCTTTTGTACTATTTTAGTTTTTTCCCTTGGAAGTCGGTTTTAATTTTTTGTTAAAAAATAATAATATGGACTTAAAAATAACACTGGTAACTAATTGCTACTTATTCTTAGAGATTAGGAAAAGTATGTAATATAAAGGAAATATATTTATAATATTTAATACACTGCCTGAACGCATTAGGCCTTCTACACATTGCCTAGGTATTATATAGAACGCCAGCGTCATGCACATTTCCGGTAGCATATTATATATAAAGAAGATAGTAATTTCAATAAGAATGCTATGAGGGTGTTAGAACAACGTTTCTAAATCCAAGTCCATAAAGCGACTGCCGGCAACAAATCTCATGGTGTCAATTAGGTACCGTCCACTAAGATGGTTGCGTTTCCGTAAATATTAAGTCAAGTGCAGGACTTAAGAGTGTGGCTACATATCTCCTTGCGTTGCGTGGTCGCATTGGTATTACGCACAAGACTGACTCACGTGATCAGGGTAACGTATCTTTGCGTCTGGTACTCGAATATATAAAATCCTACTTTGCTGTTGTCTAATTTTGATATATACATACGGAGAAATGGTCCTCAGCTAACTCATGTAGTTGAGATCTCTGGTTTTCATTGCATTAACATCTCGAAGCGTATATAAATAACAATATTTATTTCGCTGAAGAATAATCTTCTATGCTAATATAATACACGCGAAAGTGTGTTTGTCTTTTACCTCTTCACCCCAAACCGTTGAACGTTGATATTGCTAAAACTTGCTATTGAGATACTGTTTATGCAAAAAAAATTAAGGTTCCCGCGCGATAGACGAATTTTGTCAACTGAGTTGCGGGCATCATCTCGTAAGGTACATCAGGAATATCTGATGTGATATGAAGACCACAACAGCATTGGTCATGGTCAACCTTTGCTTTGTTTGTCATAGGAATGTTCCTTCTCTGAAAAAATGTTGAGGAATTGAGTACGAATACGCAACGCACTAAACGACCCAGCGTAAACACAACGCACCGCACCTGAGCATGGCTACGCTCTAACTAGTAGTCCCCTGCGGTTCGCCTCGCGTGTTACCAACAAATTAACTCCCGCTGTTCACAAGCAATATGTCCATTCTGCAGATATTCGATTACATAAATTAATGGTCAATTCATTAAAATTATAACGACATAAAAATATTGTAGCATAAATCGTATTTAGATAAATCTCTTATCGCTACCTTATCCAGATCTTATCTTCGTAAATCCTTATAAATTAAAATGTATGTTTGTTTGTATTTTATGTGCTGTGAAACGGTTTACGGTTCACAAGAACACTGACGATGAGAGTTTTAAAATTTATTATGAATTACCTTCGGAGGTGTTGTTAATTACTAAACCCCATTTCACATGTACACGGTCGCTACACGATCGTCATGCCGCGTAAATTTTGTGTATGTATGAGCAACTATGAGAGCGTACACACGTCACAGGTCTCTTCTCAGTAATATTCGTCTTAGTAATCTATGGACTTTTAAAGAAATTTGCCTTCCCATGAACACGGGCGTCACTGCGAATGGTCGCATCAAAATGTGTTAACCACCCTCTTCGGACGTATCCATATACGTTAACACATTTTTATTACAGTGTGACCAAAAATATAAAAAAGGTTCTCGTTGGACCAATATTGATGCCCATGATTAACACCACTATTGCAAAGCTTTGACATTCGATTCCTATGATCAACGGTCATACACAAAAATTATACTCTCCAGTCCGTGTAGACTGTGTTTTTTGTTTCTTAAGCAACTCTTTTTTCTCTTTATCGTTTTAAACGAACATACATTAAAACTCCAGCAGCTAAAATCATTACTATCATTACTTTTGCCAGATAATAGTTCCTAATGAATCATTATTTAGCGTTCCCTAATTAATTGTGGCTTAATGAATTTCAATTCAAATGGCAAATGCATCCTAAGCGCCAGCACACACAGCCTTTGTTAGATTTTTTAAAATTAGTAAAAAAGTATTTTTAATTACGAATACATGAGTAATAAACGTGAACGATTATGAAACAAATTCGTTTATTTTATGTAAGATTATTTTGTAAAAATATTCAATGTATAGACCTGCTTATTTTATTATAACATGTATAGATTATAGTTTATTTATGATAGTTGCATAATATGTTAATTATATTATACATAAACAATAGTCTATGTCCTTTTATATTAATTTTTTTTTTATTCTACTCAATTTTCTGCGATTATGTTTGTTATCAATATATTGTAAAATATTCTTGTAACGTTATATAACATTTTAACGCTCTTTTACATTTTATTTAAATACGTGCAATAATTTCTGGAAATATTTGGTGTCAAATATTATTTAAAACTTGTTAAAAATCTTGAAAAATTAAAAAGTATGTTAAAAGTTGCGTGTTATTAGTATAAACAGGAATTGCAACCAGGAACCGACATCACACTCAACTAATCGTTCCTGTCTATAGTGTGCGTAGTGCCAAACAATCACTAACTTATTCACACACCTTACAAGGATAAAATGTAGCAGTTATCTGAGCGTGTACGTCCCACAGTACTGCGCATGCGCCACGGCAGGACAATTAAGTCTTAATACTCCCAGTGAAGTTGTTTTATGCTAATGCATTGGACGCTCGCGTGTTGGGACGCCTACTTGCGAATGTCCCCATAAATATGGGTCTGATGGGGTCTTTTTAGTTTCTAGGAGGGTGAACCTGAATGTAGAGGGCACTTTAGGGTTATTAGCGATCTCTATATGCATTGTTTACGTTTAGCGAGATTTTATAGTCGTAAATCAGGATTACTCTATGCTGGTTACTAGAACTTTTTCTGATTCATATTTTAATAGGCTGTAGACGAATTAAAATTGCCACGAAATTTCATACAAGTTTTGACACTTTTTATGAAGTTGCGGCGATTGAACTACAGTCATATTAGAAAAATATTAATATTTAGAGAATATCAAAATCATTATATTTTCTTAAAGGTTTCTGGAAAAAGGTATTGTCTATAAACATTTTTTTTGACGACTATTGACGACCTCTGTGGCGCAGTGGTTGAGCTTTGGTCGCGAGTTCGAATCCCGCCGACGAAAAATAGTTTTTTAATGTTCCTGGGTCATGGATGTATATTAAATATGTGTATTATATAATAAAAATTTTAAATATGTATATAGTATAAAAGTATTAAATATATTTCCGTTGTCTGGTACCTGTAACACAAGCCCTTCGTGTACTTAGCACAGGGCCAGATTGACGTGGTGTGAAGCGTCCATAGATATTATTATTATTATTTTAACGAGTAGTAAAATAAAACTGCTGAATGCAATAATAAACGTTTATTAAAAGTTTCACGTCTTATTAAATAATATAAATATTTTTCATAAATTAATAATTCGATTTGAATTTTGGACGGAGAACAATCACTAGGAATGTACGTCATACACATTACAATATACATACACAATGTAGGTATATCAAATTTAACTCTACATAAAACTATGTAGTGATGCCGCTGTTAACTATGATACATTAATTTTGGTTAAATCTTTATAAATATTTACAATTTTAAAACTACATTTAAATAAATTTAAGTAAATAATAAACTTACACTTCTAATTTTATACCAAATCATAAGTATTCATCGTTTGCATTGCAAAATTTTTTTTACTTTGAGCACAAAAACAAGCATTCTACATGCTCTAGACAAAAGATCAGACCATATAACCACATAAATCATTCGTCATTTTTCCGAGAGCTGTTATTAAGCTGAAGGTTTATAGAAATATAAATTAATGACAGATTTTTATTTCTCTCTCTAGATCTACTCAATGTAATGTAACATATTACTGATGAAGTAATTCTGAATAGAGGGAATATGATTATCAATTTTTATGCCTTTTTACCGCTATATACAATTTAAATGCTACCTCGAATATATTACATAATTATAACATTAAAATTAAATATTACTTTAAGTTTTTTTTAATAACTAATATCACACTTTTGTTTTATCTGTCATTTGAGATGTCCTCTCACGTCGCATCCCTACTAGCGCTGTTCCTCTGGTGTTTTGCTGAAACAAAAAGAAACATTTTCAAAACTTCCCTACTTCCAATTACGCAGTAACTACAATGTGATTTCCGATGATCGCCGAATTATGAAGTCCTCTTCTTAGTTCGGCGATCTCAAGTATATAATACTGATACCCATTGCTGTGGGAGAGCCTTGCTTCGGCACGAATGGGCCGGCTCGACCGGAGTGATACCACGGCCTTACAGAAAACTGCCGTGAAACGGCGTTGTGCTGTGTTTCGTTACATGAGTGAGTTTACTGGTGGCCCAACTTCCCTAATCCTCGTGTCCCTATTCCCTCGTCAAGGCCGGCGACGCACTTGCGACTCGATGATGGGCGACGGTAGTTGCTTTCCATCAGGTAATCCCAGGCTCGCTTGCCCTCTTTAATGTTATTTAAAAAAGCAGTAAATCGGAACTATTTTACGCAGTCTACTAGATGTCTTATTTCTGATACATCTTTTAATAAGCTGTAGCCAGATTAGAATAGCTTTTGGCCGGCCATTACGATCACATCAAAACGGCCATCATCCATACTTACTGATTTTATAAATTATACGAAAATGTGTCTGTCCATCTATCGATTTTGCTAATTTGGTATGAAGATGTACCGTAATAATGGAGATGTACCTTTCCCGTCCGATAACGAATTTTGTTTTAAAGAAGTTGCGGACGTCATCGTATATAAAGCTCGAAAATGTTTTCAAAAACATAGAATAACTTACCAGTATGTAGGAACAGGTGGTTCTTCAGGTTGGTGTGTTTCGAGAACCCTCTTGAGCAAATGTGACACTTGTACGGCCAGGAGCCGCTGTGGACGTACATGTGGGACTTGAGGTCGCCAGGCGTCGGGAACGACTTGGAGCAGAGGCTACACTTGTGAGGCTTCTCCTGAGAAAAAAAAAGATAGAATTGGTCAGGAGTTCGCAACCATTAAAAGAGAATTTGGTCCGTGCGAGTTCTTAACAACATTTTGGGTAGCTGAATATACTATAATTATACTTGATTTAAACCTAAATTGCGGATCTAAGTAGTTTGGTCGCGTCTTATCAAACTTAACCGATAGTTCATGACTTGCATGGAATTGACATATTCTGACCAACGACGAAAGTCTGTCAACTGACTTAGTATCCATTCCTTCGAGGGTACGTTCAGTTCCTAAAGCTATCGATAGAATACTATAGTTATAAGATCATTTCACACACTATTGAAACACAAAGGTATATTATCTCGATCGATCTAGCCATTCTTGATAACATAGCATAAAAATCAATGTTGGAAGACAATAAAACGGCTAATAATTATCATCTCCAATGTAATCAAAGTCATGACTGTGCACATCGGGTGAGGAACGTGCAAATGAATTTATAATGAAAGCTTCGGACGAACCTGTCCGCTTCGCAAGTCACTCGATATAGGGTTGTCTATAAAATCTTCTAAGAACATTACACGATTCTAACTAAAACAAACTTATGAAAACTAAGGCTCTTTATGATAGATTAAAAAAGCTTGGCTCAAAGAAATTTTTTCTTCTATGAATATTATAGATTTCTAAAGATAAATACTAGGGCTGCCTCTAATAAACTATTTTTTTTATTTGAAGATAAAATCAGTAATGTTACATCTAATGTTGTCTATTACTATCATAAAGACATTTATAAGTATTCATTTGGTTAAATGTGTAATGTTCTTATCAGATTAAAACATAAGCTGGGATTAAAATTGATAACGTAATAAGCGGGAATCGGGTCTTGTCGGAAGTAAAATCTCAGCCATTTTAAGGCAGGTGAAATATTTTTTTATCAGCCATAAGGTGAACAATCTTAGGCGCTAGGTGAATTTAATTTAAATGTTTGATGAGCAATTTTTTATAAATTATTTAGACAAAAGTTTTCATAAAGGTAAAGACGAATACAAACTTTAAAAAATAATGCGACAAAGTATACGCGAGCGAAAAACCCCTTTTTACGAAAGACGCGTAGATGTAAAAGCATGAAATTTCTCCCAGTTTAAGTTGATATGGAAGAGGAGAATGGAATAATAATCATCATAGCAACTTTTCAGGAGAGTGAAACTATTGAATTTTGTATAGATCACCATACTAACAGATTTTTACAATTTCAAAGTTATACAAGTTTTGGTTAGCTGACACGTGTTCCTGATTAACTTATACGATACGTTTTTCAATTTTCTGGAAATCGGCATCAAAATGACGAAATAGGTAAAAATTGACTGACGTGGTGTTAGAACTTCAACGACGAAATATGATTTTGAAATGTCCTTTAATATAAAATATTTTTATTATTTTTATTAAATAAACGCTACGCACAGTACAACATTTTTGACATGACACGATAATCATACACGAAATACTCTCTTGTTCATGGTTTGTGTTTGTGCTTTTTTTTAAATAAAATTTAATAGCCTGGTAACGAGGCCTTTATGCCAAATTAAATTCTGTGATTGAATCAAGAATAGATTATATTTTAAGGGCTTCTCTACACGATGGATTTAAATAAAAAAAAGAAAGAAAAAAACTCTAGTTTAAATGAAACCACATATCACACATTACTATATTTAGTATTGTACCTTACTTATGTAGTCAGTAGCTATACGTCTAGCAATAGCTATAACTCAAAACATGTAGAACATTAATGACATTTGTAATCGAGTTATTTTGACTATCTAGGCGTGGTACCTCCCATCCAATTTTTACTATACCGCCCACTGTACGGGGCCAGATAACACGTCTAAATTAAAAAGGTGGTTATACCGTTGTTAATGATCACACGTACTCCGTGGCCCGAGCAGAGTAAAAAAGGTATAATTTTGACCTCACTCGCTACCGAATATTGCAATATATCAATAAACAAAGAGCCATTAGTTGTCTGACAATTTCCGTTGGATAAATCACAGAGAAAAAACCGGTCGCCCGGCTAATGAAGAGGCGGGCACTCGCGGCGTAACTTATTTTTAAGGATTTATTAATAAAAAAGTTTTTCATTTATTTTTTTTAAACGTATAATGGACACGTGTAGATTGAAGCTGGGATAAAGTTAATTTGTGCAAGAGTATATTAGGTTTTTGATGATATGATTCGTGTGTGTTACTGGAGAATTAGTGCCAAGTTTCATCGTATACATCGCTTTTTATACAGTGAATATAATATTCACAGGTATTTTAAATTTTTGTATTAATACAGTAAAAGCGAAAAAACTATATTATTGACCGATTATAAAAGATTTGGTTAACTAAATTCTGAGCTATTGTGACTTGTCCCATGGGGGAAATTGAAAGAGAGCTAGATGACGGACCTACGTCGTAATATAATAATAATATCTACTATATTTATTACAAATACAAGACCCAGGAACATTGAAAAACTTTTGCTTCGTTGACGGGATTCGAACCCGCGACCCCAGGCTTAAGCTACCAACGTGCTTACCAACTGAGCCACAGAGGTCGTCAATTCCATGTAAATCATGATCTGACGGCTGGATTTAACGTAACTCGACCAACTTAGATCCGCAATATGTATTGGTTTCAACTGCCCTGATTGTACCTACACAATATTGCAAGACACAAAAAATATACTTTCACAGAATATTTTGCCATCCGCCAAGCTTCAGTATTCATCAATTCCCCCGAGTTTGCAGTTCGATCACGATCCCATCTGCGGCCGTATCTCGAACAGTGACGTATGGCTCTGATACGTTAGCTTATGGAAATCGTATGCAAATACCGCTTAACTAAATACACGTGCGTGCAAAACGTAATAGAGCCTTAAAACATGCGATGTTGATAGACTTTTTAGGGTTCCGTACCCAAAGGGTAAAAAGGGACCTATTACTAAGACTTTGACGTCTGTCTATCAGTCTGTCTATCAGTCTGTCTATGCGTCAGTTTGTTTTCAGCCTGTATCTCAAGAACAGTTACAGCTAGAAATTTATACAGAATAATACTAAAAAACAAAATAAATTAAATATTTAATAGTATCTCATACAACAAACATGTTTTTCTTAGTTTCTTCTTCTTGGTACTAGATGGCGCTACAGTACGTCGACATCGCGCTATCGCTTTTTGAGATGGGTAAAGCTAAGCTGTTTAGCTTTTAAAATCAAATTAACTATTTTTTATTGTTATTCAAGGGTACGAAACCCTCCGGGCACGCGTTCAACTAGCAATTGGTTGATTTTCTAATTAAGGCAAAACACACGGTTGTAAAACTGCCAATGTTCTAGTTACTGCCCACATCGACCTACACGTTGCGCTGCATAGGAAATGTTTTTGCCCCGGATTTTATAAAGTACCGATCGTTATATTGTCTTTAATTAGGTGTAATTAAAGTAAAACAAAAATAAATGATTAGTATAGCTTGCTTTGCATGTAAGCTATTATAATATTACAGCATTTTATTATTTTTAAAGAAATAATTTGATGTGTTGTCAACACATCAGATTATTTCTTAACTAGAGTTTTTTTTTTATCGAACTAAGCTGTCAAGCGGCGCCACTGTCGCGTTAATTAAAATCAAAGTCTAATTTATAACAAAAACTAATTCGTAATCTATCCAACCCAATAAAGTGTAATTAATAACCATCCACCAACTATCGGAGTGTTCGATTCATCAATTTCGTAGTGTCGGCTAAAACTCAGGCCATGCATTTACCACCAATTAATATTGGTCTTCATATATCTTTTGATAGCGCTTAGATTACTAGGCCTTAAGGAGTTGATGTATGGGTATATTTTCTAAGCATTATGTCCATTTAAACTTAAATATATTTCAAAGCCATTTCTGAAAAAAAAAAAACATTAAATTGTATCAATTAAAGGAAAGTCGATGTTTATGACACTAGTTTTTGAACAGCCTGTATAACAATTTTTAGTAAGATTAGTTTTTATCGTAGATTTTTTTCCGTAAATTGAATTAGCACCTTATAAATGAATGCGAAGTGTTAAATTTGAGATAAAAATATTCGCGCGTCGGAGCCAATCAGCACGTGATTGCGGGTACACAAGAATAGATAAGAGACATTTAAATTGTACGGCACCGTACCGAGATAATACTGTTATGGTCGGACTAAGTGAATCGTTACTCGTTAGCATATTGTAATTAACGGGTTCATTGATTAAAAATAATATTCGCGAGGAACTAAATATAGGTTTTAACCATCGTAAAGTATCTTTTTTCTGATCGGTCGGAAGTAATCATATCAATCGAATGCGTTGCAAGTCGATATTAAAAAAACCTGAGATCAATGTTTACACTTATGTAAAATAAACATAAGCTGACGCTAGTGTAAACACGGTTTAACGTTGTTTCATTAAGTCACATCACTCAAATAATTTAATCAGTATAGGATGCAGCAAAAAGACGATAAAATATGATTGATAGTGGTGCGCGAAGATGCGATCGCCCGTCGCGTCTGCGCTTTGTGCGACATTCTCACTGACGGCCGATCGTGTAACGACGTTTTTACATGGCACAGGGTGTTGTTTTTGAGAAGAATTCGAAAAAAAAAAAAAGGTTTAAAAAGTAACGTGTGAGCATACAGAGTATAAAATTATGTTGTGATCGATATAAAATTAACTTGGCATGGAATTATGTACAAATTTTGATGATTTATATAAAAATTATGTCATAATGTAAGAATATAATTTTAACGGATTAAGAAGCACTTTCCTTAATATATATGGTGGTTTAATGGGAAAGTTTACGAATTTAGTATCGAACCTACGACAGTAAAAGATAATCCTAGCACCTTTCGATATACCACCAGTGCGATTCCGAGGCGACTTGCAAGTTATGTATTGTTTTATATGCTGAACTATAAACCAAAAGACTTTAGGATAGTTTATTAGTTTAAAGAAGCTTTCAAGTTTTGTTCATTAATAAATAACTGGTTCGACAAGACGTGGCGCTTCCATTAATGGTTCTGCAACTTTGTTGTTAATGCTAATAATAATATTATAGCTTTAATATCGTAAATAATGTTTTATTGGTTGGAGGAAATTTTAATAGCCACTTCCGTTTTGATGTCTCAGTTCCCACATTATGCTTTTTCTCACGACGAAATTATTTTATTAAAATAACATCATAGTTTATACTAATAAATAAATTGCATATCTATCTATACATATAATAAAACAGTAAAATTGGAGTGTCTGTACATTTAATATTTTTGCAAAATATACAATGTGGGGATGCCAAGGAACAGTAGTAGAACATATGTACATACAATAAAACAGTAAAATTTGAGTGTCTGTACATTAAATATTTTTACAAATTAATCAATTTGGGGGTGCTAAAAACAGTACTAGAACACATATCGATAAAAAAGTTATCATTTTGTCTGTTTGTACGCGCTAATCTCAGTAAATACTGGACGGATTTGAATAAATCTTAATTTTTTTGTTTAATAGCTATTAGGTATGGGCAACAAAATATACAACAAACAAGCAAACAAAATATACAAATTATTGCGCAACGAATTTGCGGGCATCAACTAGTTTAAAAAAGATTTTAGTATGCTTACTTAAAATTTAAATTAACTTAAATACACTCACTTAGTCGACCATCGTAAAATAAGAAGAGAATCCTGAAAATATTGACACTACATTATTGCATTCTATATATATTGTTCTGTGTTTGTCACAGGAACTTAAAAATGTCTTAGACTCAAATACGACAGGACAACATCTGTTGGGTCCATTAGTCGCGTTATATAAAAATTATTATCGTATTAAATGCTGGTATGATTTTTATGGAAATGGTAGTTGTGCATTGTGCTAGGAAATAATTGTGTGGAAGAGTATTTACCTGCACGCGCTACTAAAGCTTAGAACTCACTAATAGTACCTCTTATACTATTAGTAGATTGTGGTCTATTATCTTAGTTTCGAACGTTTTAGTCTGCGTGTAAATTTTCTTGGGGTTTTCTTTCTTTTCTTCTGACTTTTGCAGTATATTTCTTGTATTTGTTATATTAATTTATTTTGTTTTATATTACTAAAAATAATATTTTTATATAACATGTAATTTAAAAATTATTACACATTCGACATCTAATTTAAAACTTAAATAGAACTTACGAAATTATTTCCCATCATATTTTTAATATTTAAGATTTTAAATTGATAAAGTTTATAACTTTGAAGTTACGATACGAAAAGCAAGTGACGATTGTTTTTAGTGTGTTCTAAACTTAACATGTTACTGCAGTCTGTTTTCATCAGGGTGATGTTCGTTAGCGATACATCATTGGTCATTATTTGTAAATTAGTGCATTGTTGGGTTTATTACCAGGTGTGGTGGCACGCGATGCCATTGTATAACTCGATTGGTAGCAAAATCAATATCGGAGGTTCATACAATACCTTTATTAACTAACATTCACACGTACAAATCAATCAAAATTATTATTACAGTTATCCGTAACTACAAATGTACTGGCAATGCATTATATGAGAGGATAGGTGAATTAAAAAGCCATACTAAAAATCGAAAAGTGTGATTGTTTTTTGTACCTTCCTCCGTGCCCTAACGAAGCAACTAATTGACTTAATTTTTGGTATAGATTTAGTTGAAAGAATAACATAGACTAGCTATTTTCGATTTTGAAGAAACATTATTAACAATAATTTTGTATTCAGGCAAAACCTAATGCAAACTTTCAAAGTTTATAGCTGTAAAAAAAATTATTTGATCGTCATAACATCAATGGTTGAACTATTTTTCTGCCATCTATACTTGATCAGCTCAGCATAGCCTAAATCTCGTGATCACTTAAGTTCTCTAACCAATGTTTAATATTAATTGTACAATTATTTTTTCTCAAGCTTTTCATTGCATAAAGAATGCACAACTTATTTATAGAAAGCAGTTTCTGATTGAATCGAAATAACTGGTACTTATTTCATTCAGAGAACATTGTGACTCAAAACTGAATTGCTTAAAGTATGTTTAATGTATAAGACCACGTTATGAATGATTCCGATCTTGCCGTAATATTTATAGAAAAATATACTTGACATTTACAGTGATGGCTTTTCGTCAAAAAATTTTAATAATACCCTCAAAATATAGCGTAAAATTACTATATGAGTTAAAACTTAACAATAAAATTTATACGATTCGCCATGAAGCGAAACCACATAAAACCTCCAAGACTAAACACATACAGTGATATTAAATTATTCGTAGGAAATTAGTCTTTATGTTACCTCTGAGGCTTCCAATAAAATATTTATTGGGAACTATAAATAAGGTCCTTTATTACCTAATCAGTAGCTCTTTACGACCTAAATGAAAATAGTTCCTTATCACATTGCTCGGGGAATCGAAACTTAATCGCTTATTTACTACGTACTACTGTGGGTTTACAATGAGTTTGAAGCAAAAGTATTTGTCGATACTACGTAAATGTTTAGTATGGCAAAATTTTACAGCGCCTCTAGCGTTCACTTGAGGCATTAAAATTTCCAAACTAAAAGCTTACGTAGTCGCTATCGGGTATCGGCAAATACTATTGCTTAAAACTCATGGTAGACCTACGATTCCACTGAGTTACATAAAGTACAGTTAGTGCAGAATGCGGTAACTGATTCAGCAGGTTTAATCCGTCTTTCACATAGCTTTGATATAGTCGAACTCGAAAAGCTAAATCTTGTCATAAATAAAAGAAGACTAAATTAATGATAAACAACGAAAGTCGTAAGTGAAAAAATGTTTGCCTTTCACCTGATCTGGGTAGTGGTTTGGGCTCTTCACTGATAGATAACTTAGTCAGTTAGTCAGTCACTCTTGTGTTTGTATATTCTTAGTATAATTTAAGACATAAGTGGAAGAAGCGGATAACTACCACTTTAGAACATTTGGAAAAAAAAATCAATTTTTACATATAAATAAATCTCGTAATGTACCTAACATAACGAGATTTGTTCATTATGTAGCTCGTGTATCTAGCAATATGTCAAATCCACATTATTTTAGTTAAATATACTTTCTCCGGTTCTAAGTGTGTATTTCGATTTTGAGCACTTACATCAAAGCCAAGTAATAATAACATTTTAAGATAAAAACGTAAATAATATTTTCCTTTAACAAACAAACGTTCAATGCTGTAGGTATACCTACTGCAGTGAAGTTCACAAAATCTTCAATTAAAACTCTTTTAAGTCTCATTTCCTCTTCTTTATTATTATTTAATTTAAAGTAAAATTGACTCATGACGTTGATTTTATGCCAGAATTTTGTACTTAAAGGCAATTAAATGCGTCTTCCACGTAGCCGATTTAAAGCCCTTATGGGGCAGGTGCAAGAGACGAGTGCCGTCGACTTAACAACATAAAACAATATGGCGCCGACCGTAAAGCGTTTTTTTAAATTTGATAATGATAAGTCTCATATCAAAGGAGGTTTTTTTCATCTTTTAGAAAATTCCATAAATGAACACTTATATTATATTATTCTTGTGTTTTTTATATAAAACATTTGAAAAATATTTACCCTACAGTGGTTTCCAACATTTTACAGTCACATTTCTACCTCGTTAACATTTACATGTGTGTGGAGAATGTACGGAATCTCTTACCAATTGTAGGGACAATGGTTCTTATCTGTGATGGACATTGACGACCAACATACGGGGCTAACGAGAGAAGGGTGTCAAGTGATCACGACATGCAAACGTGTGAATTTGCATTACATATACCTTTTCCTCCAGAAATAACGGGAGAGAGATGTAAAAAAAATAACAATTTTTATAACTACATTCATAACATGAATTGTAGCAGTATAAAATGATATTCATTAGATTTCCTGTAAAATTATATTAGGTATACTATTTCTTGCATTGCATTTCTTGCAAATGCTTCTTTGATCTATTCTTATATCACAAAAATGTAATCGCTAAGTGTATGTATGTGTTTTGAAATAAAGTATGTTTTCGGCGGTTAATCTCTAAGCCTACCGAATTAATTTCAAAAATTCGCTCACCACTAGAAATATAGGCATACTAAAATTTATTTTGGCATATTTTTGTTTTGAAATAAAGTTGGTGAACTTCCAACGGGCCAGGCACGCGTCAGCTAGTAAAAAATATATTTCATTGGCAGGATTTGCTTTTACGAGGATTTTCATAATTTGGCTTAGTTTTATTTTTAATGCTAGCCGACCCAAAAGACGTTGTTTTGTCGGTCTCGGTTTGTTAATCTAAAGCCTACTCCAACCTCAAGTGCCTCGTACGAAAATTCCATCCAAATCGGGCCAGTCGTTTGGGAGGAGTTCATTTTCAAACACGCAAGAATAATATATTTTTAATATTAGTTAGAAGTTGAAAACTCACAATAAATATATCACATTCATTCATTCATCAAACTTAACAGTAGAAATGAACAAAAGGTAAATATATAATAGCCACAGCATTGTGCATCACTCAGAATCGGTCTATTGTATGCAATGGTTTATTATTGTACTTGTCAATATGGAACTATCTTGATACTGGCCGACAACCTCAACTCTCAAGATACAGCGTCTGAATCACTCAGATACATAATTGACGTGAATATACATTTACAAGAAATATAACGTCAAGTATAATCAATGTAGCTCGATTTTAAGAGACACGAAGCGGTACTTCTATATAGGCTCTATATGTTTGGCGGTGATCATTCATCGGCTAACACGTGCTGTTTCATCATCATCGTTTAAATATTCACATAGTCCGTAGTACTTTGTCAACGAGTTGATTTAAGATCATGGACGATGATCGCAGAGCAGAGACGGGTACATAATAGCGCTCGCGTGTCATCTTTTGTAATCACTGATTCTGTAGAGTAGCCATAAGATATATTTAAAATTAATTCCCGAGTTTAAAATGTTTGACGTCACCGGTCGACCCAGCGGAAGATCAGCGCGCTGCTTCCTAATCAGCATATGCTGAGCTGCGTCGGCTTGTGCTTTTAAGATAGTTTTTAAGATTTTTATTGTTATATTTTTATTGTTATAAAATAATGTATGTTTTCTTGAGCAAATAGTTCTATTCTATTTTTAAAATATTAAATTAAACCATTACTTATATGTACAAATGATATTTATTATACGCATGTATTTTCTGATTCATAATAACATATTATATAAGTTATATTAGTATATATATGAACAACACTTTTCTTGGTATATATATACCAGTAATTAAAATGATTTGCGTATCTCTTTGTTTCCTACATAATATGACAATAATATTCACATTTTTTCTTATATTTTATGAATAATCAAAACATGTTATGAATATAAAATTATATTTTATATAACCATGGGAAAATCTTGTGCATATTGTTTTGTTTCTTGTTAACCTAAAACGAGTTTATTGGAATACGAAAATATCATTATATACCTTATAATTTATACAAAAAAACAAAATGATGTCTATGAAAATATTTTTTACACGAAATGGCGTTTTGAACAACTTATTTATTAATCTACTTGAGTTAAAGACTACTTGAAGGTACCTATTTTAACCATTATCGTTAAGTCTTAAACTGAAGGTACAAAAGTTTTTACTGCCGCGTTCAGAAAGTATATTTTGTCACTTCAATATGTCCAGTTATTTAGGTTTGAGTAGTAGTATGCTAGTTATTTAGCAGCTGATTTCGAGTTTTAGCAAGACAAACAAAATAAAAAAAAATATTCATTTCAATTTTGAAAACAATTGATATCGTTAGTACGTCCCTGACAAGTTAAAAGACCCTGACGGTATCGATACCGGCACTAGAATTTTTCAGATATCAAATTTCGATAAAAAAAACCCCATACAATACGCCATTAAATGTGTGTATGAATTTGTGACTTAGTGGTCATCTTGTTCGTTCTCATACGACCGTGTGAAACTACGGTTCGCTGGGCGCGACGTCTTCAGTATCGTCTCAAGACACGGTTCCTTGACTACATGGGAACTCGGAATTTGGACTTATTTAATATTTATCATGTATCTTAATGTTAAGGAGAAACATGATTATTATAGGAATCAAAATAGAGAAGTTATGAGGAGGCTGGTGATGTGTTGCTTCCTATAATGTTCATAGATATGCAGTCACGTTTTTTTGTCAATATTTTTATTATGACGTATGTTAAAAATTAATCATTATTAATCGTGGTTTATATGTATCTTACATATATGTTATACATGTACCACTATAATATATAAACCCATATTATGGCAGTACTACTCGTATCGAGATAGAAAACTGTACGATATTAAGTGGCTATATACATAATACACTATGTAGTCATGAAAGTCCATTGTTTTCAATAAGCTCCTTCACCCATAGCATCACTTCCCACATGCGCAATAAATCCAATAAGTTCAACGGTTTTTTTCCAACGTTTCCCACGATGACCTAACCTGGTAATTTATTAGCCCCTTAGCTTTTCTGGCCTGTGACCGCACCTGCGTCTTACAAATAAGGGCTGTCTTCTTCATATTTTTAGAGACTATTGTCTGTTAAAAAAGACAATAATTTTATTTTCAAATTGATTTAAAGATTTATTTGTTACGCATGTTTGTGTGGTCGCTCTATTAATATTCATTCTGTAATTAAATTACCACTTAATTAAGTACCACTACAAAATTTCAAAATATTAAAAAAAAATCTATAGAAGGCTTTTCAAACATAAAATATTTATCGTTAATATTCATAAAACTTGAAATTTTCGAATAAATATTAGATACAGAAGAAAAAAATTCACGAAAGTGGCAACCCTACCGTGCGCACTGAGTGTGATTTTCTTAAGTCGCGGACACATGAGGTCATAGTTAAGTAAAAAGTTAAGGGGGCGTTATGGGAAACGAGCACGGTAACACTACCATGTAATGTTCCAACGTAATATGGCACTTTGAATAATTAAAACACATGAAAAAGTTAATTGCGCACTAACTATACTCGGATTTTAAATTTTTACTGCTATGAGAAAATTGTAATGAAGCTAAATTTAAAATCGAAATAATAAAAGAAGCTTGATGATTTGTCTTTGTATAATTTTGCCGTGTAAGAAGACAAATATAATAAAAAATAAATATCTGGCACAAAGCGTAAAAATTTACAGTACTACAATTGAATTTCTATACCTGCAATGAATATTATTCTTTCCGGACGTAGTAAAAAGCAAACGGTAGAATATAATGCAAATAAATAAAAGCTCTGGTCGAAAAGATCTCAACGCGTGCGCGACTCATTCATATTGTACATTGCACACTGGTCAGATTATCTTTACCATCCACGACAAACTATTTCATTATTGTATGTTAAAATTTGATTGAATAATAAAATAAATTTTGATTGAATTTACTGCCTTTAGTATTCAAAATTTTAAAGAACGTCATAAAAAATTAAAATAAAAACTTCATTCCATAGAATACCTTCTGAATTCACGATAACAATACAAGTACCTATAAAAAGGTAATTAAAGGTGGAATCATAGAAGGATATAGCCGCAAGTAATATGTGAATTATCAATAGAAAAACTTTAATAATCGTCCATTGTCTTGACAAGGATAACGAGTTTTTATGGAACAGCAGATCGATTGTTTTACCTTGTTTCCGTGATTGAGAAAAAATGGAAGTACGATTCGTCGCCATTTCTTTACTCGATATCACTGGCTTATGTCTTCTATGCGGTGTGGTACTCATTACGTAATACAATCTTTTTATTTGTAACCTACTGCCATTATTTTGTATTTTTTTTTATCTAGCGCGTAACAAAACATTAAAAAAATATCATAAAACATTTATATTAAATTAATACCAACAGTAAGGGTATTTAGTGGATAAATTAAACAATACACCAGAAAAATACATTTTAATATGATAAGAGACGTAGTACATTTTCAGTATATACCTCGTTATTTCAGCATACAATGCGCGTTCCCACAACGGTCAAAGGACCGTCGCGCACCGCTGAGCAACAATAAACAGGAGTTACAAAGAACAATTTAATGTAAATATATGAGATTTCTTTGTTCCCTCCCTAATGTTACTACGTATATATTTCAATACCTAAAGTTAGTTATTTTTCGTTGCGGTTGTTGGTTATTGCTTCGAATTCTTCAGAATTGTATTAATTATTTAATAAATTTTAGTCTCGAAAAGTGGGTCATGATATATTTATTTCATTTTATGTATATATATAATCTTAGCCAAAATAAAGATATTCTACTTAAAAAAAAATGAAGAAACTTTACAGCCATTTGCCTTCTGTTTTGTGATAACTAAGAATGATATCGACAACATCAAGAACGATGGCAATGAAAATGGTGACAATAATTGTGATAATGACAATAGAAGGAGAGAATAAGCGTACCTTTATATGCGTCATCCTATGGTAGTAAAGGTTGGAGCTGGCGGTGAACCTCTTCCCGCAATGCTGACACTGGTGCGGCTTCTCACCGGAGTGGATGCGTCTGTGTGTGTTGAGACTGCTAGACGTGCTGAACCCTTTGTTGCACACCATACACACGTGAGGCTTTTCACCTACGAAATACACTATGATATAATAAATCTGAAGAAAATAAAAATGGGGATGATAATTTAAGTTGAATTCCAAAAGGAAGGTATAGGTATAGGTACAAAGGTAGACTAGTAAGGCTTGTTGTGTTTATTGAGGTAATTGTAACAACAAGAGTAAATACTAAAATATTAAAAAATGAAATGAAAAGAAAATATACTTTATTATGCACAATCAAGTACATGGAAACATTAAAAATAATAATATTATTTAAGCAAGAAAGTACACAAAGGCGGTCTTATTACTAAGCAGCAATTTCTTCCAGACAAACTTTGGAAGAGATATACTAAAATATACCATAAATACATATACTAAACTATATAATATAACATATTGAAATAAAAATGTAATAGAGCAAGACATATATTATGTATATTTATTTATTTTTCTATTAAAGTACTTAAAATTATAATGCAATTATAAAATAAAGGAGCATTACCTGTATGCGTTCTCATATGTCGCTTCAGCAAGGACGGCCTATCGAAAGCTTTCCCACAAACTTCACAAGGTAGTAACGCCCTTTCCGACTTTGCTGGTCTTCTTTGGATTTTAGGAGTCATGTCTAATAGTTCGTTTGATGAACCGACTGAGGATGAAGTAAGAGAGTCTCCTGATACTGACTTGTGTTCATCTTCGTTTCCTGATGGTGGTGAGATCGGAAGGAACACTTTTGAAAGAAGTGATGTCGAGAGATCTAAGGGTGAATCTGTAAAGAAAAACATTATCTACAATTGTGCTTATTAATCTAATATTAAATTAAGTAAATGACAATAAATATAATATTAAACTTCCTTTCTTTAAAATGTTTTTATTGAAAACATAACAAAGGTAGCTCCTAAATTTTAATCTAACGTCGATGTTTGTAAGCTTTTAGAAAATTTAATGTTCTATAACCAACACGAAACCCGCATTTACCGATTTAAGAGTAATTAAGAACAAACAATACAAAACACAAAGTGAATTAAAGAATTAAGTGAACATTAAAAGTCAGCTTTGTATCATAAAGAAGCGTGGTAAAAAGAGACGTAATTTTTACTTGAAGTCTCAATTAGAGTTAATTACGAATCCGATACAATTTTAACCTCCGTAATTGGAATCTTTAACGCTTTTAAGATACATTAATTAGCACCGAGTTTTTTTTACCGAGATACCTGACTGCGGCTTATACAGAAGTTATTTTGTTATTTCCTATTTAATATTATTATGAAACAAAAGTTTTAAATGTAGTATATAGTTTTGTTTCGTAACACTTAAAGCATTTTGCTTAATTTTTATCAACAAACGAGACAAAATTGGAAATGTAATTTTTACAATATTAATACCTATCCTAAAACAACCGATCTTCTCACTATCTGGTACAGGTTCTCTTTCAATAGTTAATTTCTACATTGCTCCTGATTGTAGCTGTAGAATATATCTGATGCTTGAGCAAACAGATAACATTTATTTTGCTGACAGACGAATCGGTAGATGAAACGAATTAATTATTTCTTATTCGTTATCAGAAGTACATTCTTGTGGCGATTAATGCCAAACGCTGTATATGGATCGACGAGTGTCAGCGAGATACCATCAGAACACAGGAGTTATGGTAAAACTTATTAATGTTTGTTGTTCTAAATCAGTTCAATCTGCAATAATTTTGCTGAGGTATTAAGCATGGGTTTCTCTTTTGTTCTACATATAAAAAGTTTTATCAAAAATGCTTATCAGGATTGGTTTTTTATTAAGGTAGTTATCATGTTACAACAAATAACTCACTGTAATCCAGACTATTCCATATTTTTGAATTCTTTCTAATTTTGAAATATAGTGATTTTACTGCCAACATAATATGTCTAATAGGTCAACTTATTTCACTGTGAACTGTTGACTTTTGTATAATGTAAAGTCCTTACGTTATACTCGTACAATGTGGCAATTACACAAATACAGATTGCAAGCTTTGATTTTAAATCCAAAAACTTACTAGTACATACATCAATAAGGTACGTGCAAAACCACTTTAGAATTTACCATTAGTGATATTTTTATTCTGCTTCCGTCGACAGCTGCGTATCGCGACGATCGGATCTACCTTTGCCGAGGCAAACGTGCCGCTATCGATAACTTACTGGTTAGTTAAGGCGGTACAGTTTACATTGAGGGATCATTTTCGCAAATCTATAAGTCCTTTATATACACCGCCTTTATTTATCAGGAAAATAAGAGGCTGCCTCTATCTTTATACCATTGGTAATTGTGACAGAAAAGAAAATTAATGATTTCTACTCTCATGGCCTTTTAGGCATCGGCAGCTTTTAAGTATTATCAGTAATTTTACCTAATTTCAATTTTTATTTCAAATGCCTCAAAATTAATTCAAAATGACCTGACCTTTTAATGTTTCAACACTAGACGTAAATCTACCGACAGCCGACATCACTAACGACTACCATTTACAGATGTCACATTGATCACCACCGCGAGATAAAAAAGTAATCACAAACACTCGACTACCGAACCGCCCTTTGAAGTGCCGCGGTTCCGGACAGAAGAAGCCGCGTTGATATGAATGATATATTTTCGTTACATTCACTAGGAGCGAACGATTCTGGTTTATTGCACCTTTGTGATACACATATAAATGTTTGTCTGGACGTTTACTATTTAGGTACTATATAACTTCATATACATACAAATACAAACTATTAATTCAATTCAATTGTCTGTACGTCTATGTGTAACTAGGTCAAACTGAATTGTAACTTTTTTTATAATTGTAGATGCGTTATTAATCCCCAAATTTAAAAATAAAGTTAAATAACTATCTTTTTTAATAATTGGGATTTTAATAAACAGTTACGCTATTTGCATTAGCCGGATTAGTTTTATATACTAATTAATTACAGTTATTACCCATCTAAGGATGTTTATTTTAAAGCTAGATAGACAAAATACGGTGAGAACTGTGTGACGAAATCCGGGATGTATGTGTGAATCGGACAGCATCATAATAAAACACTTTCCCATCGTTTAGCCATTGCCGTCAATAAAGTCGTTAAGACACGTGTAATGTGTGTGTAACTACTAAAATACATTATTAACTACTTTCACTGGACTATTTATAATTAACTAGTTGATGGTTATGATTTCCTTTATGCTTAAGTAGGATCATCTTATCTGCTAAAAATATGATAGTCGTTTTTAGAAATCTTATCACTGTTAATGTTTATAATTCTAGACAAATATGTCCAAGCTAGTTCAACTCCTTAGTTGAACTAGCTTGTACATGTTTCAAGAATAACAAGTAGAGCTTTAGAAATTAAATGGAAACTAAAGTTAGAAATTCTGTGTATTCAAATTTTGGCACAAACCACTTACCTTCTAAAATTGAGTCCATAGTTTGTCTATACAGGTTGTTCCTCATCCTCACAAAGAACAGTTCTTCTGGTCGTTCCGGAAGGTAGTACACGACCAGTTCCGTATGAGGTGACACAGGCTTCACAGTTTCGTACACTGGCTCTCCTTTAACTTTTGTACAGACTAGGTTTACCTGGGAACAAAAACATGCTGTTTACAACAACAAAAATTAGTTGGATAAAGTACGATTGAAAAAGGAAAGAATTAAAATTAATGAACATTATAACACACGTTTATATTTTGATAGAAGTGAGAGGAGAAGAAAAAAATAAATCGTCAATAAACTAAAGTCCATTTTTTTATATCTGGTAAATCCAGAAGTTTGTATGATTATTTAGTACCGGTTGAATTGGTGTTATACTTACTTGTGGTCCATAATTTTCCGACACCCGCAGAAACCGCACCCAGTTGCAATGTCGCACCTGCACTCCGCCTGACGTGCATACCTCGTCAAAAAGACCAAACCTGTGACGTATCTGGAACAAAAACGAAATACATGTACACCCAATACTATGTTTTTTAGTATTAGTAACATCCGTATTAATACTAATAGGAATGTTACTAATACTTATTTGATAATATGAGGAGTTTTTTTCTTTAAACACGCCACGTTTCCATTGACCACGGAAATATTTTCGGGAACGGGAATAATTTATCCGTAATATCTTCATTTTTGTGGATAGAGAAGCCCGTAAAATTATGAAATTATATATCGACTATAAAATAAGCTTTACGGTTGTAAGATAGACGAGTAATGTATGATCAGGTTAACACAATCACAAATCATATACCAACGATATCTATTAATAAACATAAATAGATTAAAAACTGTACGCCCATAATGAAAATATAAATTTTAATAGCACCGGTAAATCTAAATATAATTAAAATGGAACCCAAGCAGGAAGCTGAATATGAATTTCTATAAGACCGTAAATTAATAACTATCTAGAACTTTATTGTGCATATTCCGATACAATTAAATATAATGGCCGATGCGAAGTCTCCATGTAAATATCTAAAGTGCAATATGCATAACTGGCCTATCAAAGATGAAAATTGCCTACATTTCTCTAATAGGGCCTCTCAAAGATTATTTAGAATAGCTTAAAAGGCCTTAACGAGAGTTCGCTATAGCCAAATGACGTGTGATTGAAAAGCTTGATGTATCTGGATTCTCTTTGATGTTTACTCTGATTTTATAAATGATGATTGATATGATTAACATTTTGTTGCTCATTCAAAATCTTTTACGCTTATTATAATTTAGTTTTATTTATTTTAGAGACTAACCAATAGAATAGCATTTATCAAATTTTTAAATGATTATACGTGAAGTTTTGTTTACAGTGAAAATGAGTTCTAATTAATAGTACATAAGAATTTGAGATGGAATGAGATGATTTTTTTATGATAAGACTTTTTTTATTGTTTTTACAAAATTAACAACTAAGCTTCGATATTAAAACCATATTAACGGATAAATGACGGATTAAAGACATTGGTTTGCTGTGACTGTACATTTTATACAATCATTTGTAAAGTCAAAACGAGAATGAACAATGAGAAAAACCAAAACCTCAAAAATTATTAAAATCTTGAAATAAAAAGTTTCTTGAAATTAGTTTTCTTTTTATGAAATACTAGTTTTTATTACTGTTTTTACTCAACCAACTAAATGTTATATTGGAAAGGATTTATCTGTAAAAGAGATCTATCTACTCTATGGTCGGTCCTTCAAGTGACCGCCAGATCTCGCTATGCATAACGACGTGAAAATTACAACAAATATGAGCGAACTCAACGCAAGCGGGCCGCAAAATTCAATTTGCGATTCCAATTAATGGATAAGATATGAGATTCGTACTGCGAGGAATTAAGTAGCATTACTTAAGAGATATTACATATTAGTATGTGCTTTTCATTTTGAATATAGAGTTGCTTAGCATATTTTACTATTTTAGTATCTTTTGAAATCCCTATACATAAATGAGATTGCTAAGAAAGACTATAACTAAAGTTTATAAGGAACCTATAGAATAATTATTATAACATTCATGCAGCAAGTTTATATAAAAGATTGAACACTCGCTGTATTATTAACGAATGATTAGCTTATCCACGAGTTACAGTTTATAAACGAAATAAGTAACCCAATCTTACCATTAAAGTTTCTAGGAATTAAACATGTAGCATGAGAAAATATTTAATAGTTTTCTAGAAGTTCATTACAAGCGCAATCAGCGACTATTATTGATGAATATTCAAAGAAACAACCAAAGATGCTCAACTTCTGGCAATCACGGTATAATGATGCAGGAGCTAGCCAGAGGCGTCCAACCGTTGGAGTTCCTTGAAAAGACGGTAATAATCGGATGGGCGCAACAGAAATCATTTAGTGATCATTACCTGAGCATTACCAAGGTTTTATCGACTGCTAAGCTTTTTGTGACCAGCATGGACAAATGAATATGCCTGAGACATCATGTGTATGATTGTTTTAGTCATGGTTCAAAAGACAATAGAATTAAATCATAATAAAACCGGAAAAAAATAGAATAAAATCACATCCATATTTTCATATTATCACTGATTATACGTATATTTTGGCCTAATTAAAGCAAGAAAAATGAAAATTTAAAACTTAAACAATATTCATACTCAAATCAATAATAAGGTGGCCTCTACAATTTTGTGCCATTACAAAATTTATCAGATAATTTGAAGTACTTAGATTATGATATACATATAATATAGATACAATTTTATGATCGCTTTCTTAAACAGAAGCCAAAATTGACGTTTGCGCCTCGGGCCGTTATTATAGCGCAGTTGAGCACACGCTGTGTTGGTATAACAGATTCAATTCGATTGTTGCTGGAATATAAAAAAAATAGTTTTTCAAGTAAAAAGTATGGTGGCTGAGTTCCTTAATATGTTAATATTTTAATATTACAGACTATTTCAAAAAAGATTAAGGGCCTGTTTCACCGCTTGCAGCTTTTTGATAGATTCTTTATACAACATCTGCCAAATAAAATTGTGAATAGACTAATCTGTAAGCAGCGAAACAGGTCCTAAAGCTTTTATTTTGAAGAAATGCTAAAAATTGGGCAAAATTTGATGTATCTAGATTTATTCTTCGACCTCTGTGGCTCCGTCGGTAAGGACGTCGGTAGCTTAAGCCCGGGGGTTCGAATCCCGCCACGGAGTGAGACGGAGCAAAAATTTTTTAATATTCCTGTGTCTTGATCATATAATGAAGATCTTTAATATGTGTACAATATAAAAGTATTAAATATATTTCCGTTATCTGGTACCCGTAACACAAGTCCTTCAGGTACTTACTACGGGACCAGACTGACGTGGTGTAAAGCGTGCATAGCTATGATTATTCTTTTTTCTATTGCTGTTAGCTTAAATATGATTTTGCTTGTCACGTCTTAATTTAAAATTTAACGAGACAGTGGACCAAATAGAAACAGCAATACAAAAAATGTTTTCCCAATTTTTGGGTATACTAAATGAAATAAATAATGTATTATTATATTGAGTCGTAGAAATATTGTTATAATAATAATAAATAGTTACTATTATACACAACCATATGGCATGTGTATGTCAGGTTGCGTGCCAGTGGCAACCCGGCGGTTGATTGCGGGCCGGCGGCGGTTATTTGCCGCACTTCCACCAAATTGCGCTCGCTTTGTGCGCACGCGCTGTTATTTTAAAACATTCTTTTAAAATTCATAAGTCTTGTTAATTTTACGACTTAGAATTTGAATAAATGATTTTTAGATTGTTCAAGTGGCGAAAAATTTTGCAATTTTGATAATTGCATGTGCATTCATATTAATGAAAGGAAACGAAGTTTAAATTTATAAATTAAGCAAAATTGTATAAAACCTTTTAAAATTTAAAGCCGCTTCTAATTTTCGTACAGATTACGTAAGCTTATGTATAAGATATTCAATCCTATATTGTCTAAAACAATATAAGTTAACGAATCTCAGACTGTTTAGAAACAATACAACAATTTAGAAAAACATTAAAAAAAACAGTAAGACGTTAACGCATAAAGTCAATATAGAAGTTACTAGTACTTATTGAAAAACTATTATAAAACCTTTTCTGTAATCTATCACGTGTCCGGCATCAAATGTGGAGAGAAATCCAAGTCGTGAAGGCCGGGGGTAAACAGTAATAATAGAACATTACTACAACTGGACACATCGTCTGTACTTTACTTGTAGTATAAGACATGAGATTTAAGCTGATATCACTTTTCTTTGAACGCATTTATTCATTAATAATAAATATTTGTTTAATACAATACGAGAAAGTCCTTTTTTGGCTTTTTTGTTTACCCTTTCTTGGCGTCCTAATTCATTAGAACGCCAAGAAACCGACTGACCGAATGACTTGATTTTTAGCATAGACTTCTTTTAAAGAATATGGTAACTTAGTTAAAAGAATGAAGACTAACATAGGCTTCCTTTGGTCTTGGAAGAATATTATGTTCCCAAAATATTATTTTAACTTTTATATCGACCTTTAAATATTACAAATAATAAGGTCGATGCAAAGATAAAAATAGTTTAATAAAAAGTAGAGATCCAGGCTAAGAAAAATTTGATCAAAATATTTCTTAACATAATTGCTGAAGTTAGTCATTTGTGACTACTGAGTTTTTATTCAAAATCGCTAAAGCCTATGCCTCAAGCCAGCATGTCTGCAGGGCGTCCAAGTGGCGCAGTCATGCCTCAAATTGCAGCTCATTTCGCGAATCTACCGGTTGCAATGATTGTGTACCAATTGACAAGCGCTGCGGTCAAATGATAGTGTGTAAACATCGGCGGACGTGTTACATGTAGGACGAAAGCGGGACGCGGACTTTTCAGATATGATTATAGGGGACTACTGCATTATCGTCATTCATTTATTTGTATATTACAGGACTAGATACAGTATTGTAACAGTAATTCGTAATATTATGTAGCGTGTGTCTTAATATGCGACAGTATGTCTGTCTGTGACCTCTACACCTGCTACGTCTTAACCGTTGTACCGAATTAGCTGAAATTTGACGGATACAAATTATAAGTTCCGGGGAAGGAGATAAGGTACAAGTTATCGCAGAATCTAATTATTAGATAATTTAGAGCGTCCGTAGAATAGTGGGTAAAACCTTAGGTTCGCACTCGAGAGGATGCAGGTTCGAATCCTGGTGGTGGTTTGTACCAGTGAGACATTTTCCGATCACAAGTACATAATACGGATGCTCATTTCCGTGGGAGAGCAATGCTTCAGCACAAATGGGTCTGGCGTAAAACGGTGTTGTGCGGTGTTTCGTTCAGTGAGTGAGTTTACCGGTGGCCCAACATCCCTAATCCCTTAACCCTATTCGCATTCCTTATTCCCTCATAAGGGCCGGCAATGCACATAAGAAGCCATTCGACAGTTAGTCGTGACCGTTCATGGCCGACGGCAGTAGCTGTTCACTTGCCCCCCTAAATGTCATTAAAAAAAACATTAACGGTTTCCGAATGATTACCGAATTTTGGCGCAGTGGGTTGTGGGCGTCGGCTAGTTTATGTTTTGAACATTAATATGTCGATTGAGAATAATCTTTGCATATTTTTAAACTTTTATGGATTTTCTTGAAGATCATAAATTGCTGTCACTTTAAACGCTTTAAAATTATAGTTGACAACCATGAAGGGGGGTGTTTGTGTAAAAACGCGGTTTTGATGATAATGTGATTATCTGCTCTGTTGCGCACCCTACAGTATAGCACAGGTAGTGCACGTGGTATGCCGGAGCGTGTCGAATGTAGTGATGTGCCTACAAGTTATCGATACCTACAACAAAATATCTGTAAATCCATATACCTTGTTATAAATGGGATTCGATTTAACCTCCTTATCGCAATAAGTAAAAAAGCAACCAATCAACTTGATTTTTGCCTTAAACATTATACTTATATACTTAGTTAAAAGATGAAAATAACATATGCTACTCCTTATTGTAGAAATGAAATATATATAAATATTTAAGAATACTCGTATCATTATGCGATTTTCCAATTCCATGCGAGTAAAGTCGCATGTAAGTTATTTAGTTATTTTTTTCGAATAGAACAGACAATTTTTTCTTGTAAGTTCTTAGTATTCTAAACGCAAAACAATATTAATTTCCTTGTACTATTTTTTTATTAATAAATAGAATAAAATGTAGGTTCGTTTACCATAATCATGGTTAAATAACACCTTAGGATTTATCGATATTAATAAAAACTGCACAACCCTAGCTCGCAGTACAACACAGTAACCGTCACGGTCGGTATTGCACGCAATTACCGTATAAAAGCTATAATAAAATGTTTTGTGTAAACGGCAATAAAACTATTAGTCAAATTAGCATTGACATTATTTTTTATCATATAAACGTAATTTTCCTCATATACCTGTCCGAGATTATATTTTTATCGATATTTTATTGAAGTCATTGCAAAATAAAAAATGTATGTCAAAGTAATGATATGTGTACATTACCCATAAGAAGTGATTTTATAAAGCATAATATAAAGAATTATACCCTAATACAGCGGTCGTGTTGGTCGTGTAGCGTATGTTTATAACAATTTAAATAATATTTTCATTTGTTTAATGGAATTTGATGGTATCTATATAATTCTGATGAACTATATAGGTACCATGGAAAAAATTGAGACAGACCAATTGAACGTTTGCTGTTTGGCGAAATATTTTAGTTAATTCCATGAAAGTCGCGATCTGACGGCTGGGCTTGGCAAAACGCGACCAACACACTTAGACTCGCAATATGGCTCTGTTTTAACTTCCTTGGTAGTACATTCGTCTTTGTTGGTTTATATTACAAATGCAGTCAGTCGTTAGGTTTTTTTGCTACCCAGTGGCCCTTGCCTGCCAAAACGTTGCCAACCGCTGTCCTAATATATTGCATTTATAATAATTATTATTTGATTATCTTGTGGGTACATTTAATTATTATTTCATGACTTTATCTGATGCGAAAAATACATGACTCATTAGTGATTATCAATGCAAAGGAAATCCTCTTTGTAAATATTAATTAGGTGATCGTAATATTAATAATCACTTATACTGAGAAAGCAAATACCAAATACAAAATCACAAATTCATGATAGCTGCTAATGCACACGGCTCTATTATAAATTGGTGATTACAGGTTCATATCTACATTATTTTAAACATCACGTCACTTTTTTATGAGGGGTTACTTAATCTAATAAATCACTCAACTATTATCAAGTGCAGACAAGTGCAGAACACAGGTGTAATACTAATCGAGTTATACGCCTCGACGCTCACCCTTCCACGTGGTATACTGGACCGTAGAAACCTCCCACCGTGACCAGTAAAGCACACGCAAGGGTAAAACTAATTAAATGATTTCATTCACAAAACCGCCTGGGACCAGGAATAGATTTTAAAAGTCGATAAAATTATTGATAAAATGGCGGCACATCACTATTTAAGAATCAAAATTTAGGTTATTAGTTACTTAGGTTTATAATAGCTTTCAAAAATCATTAAACAAAATAATATGACTTAATAAACTGTTAGAAGTTGAAACTATGTGATATTGTTGTTTCTTATTATTTATAGTGGTATTTTTTAATTGAGTATTAAAAATAATCCACACCACTATATTTTCACATTGCTGATAAGAAAGATTAAAGCTATTGGTATCTTGTACACTCGTGTGCTAAATGTTTTTGCTAATAAAATATTTTATGCTAATAACATATCGCATTGGAAAATCTAAAAAATTGATTAAGTAAATATAAAAAATTGATTATGTAATAAAACGGTAAGACCTTAAAAGTCTTAAAATAAGATACGTATAAAACACGTAAATGAGATATTGTATTTAATTCGAAAAAAAAATTAACATATCATTAGCAAGGTCGTGTTTGTTATCATTTTAATTTGCGAATAAGTTTTAAAATTCATTTTTAAGTATTCTAAATAATTTTAGACAGTGAAATGCTTAAAAACATGATATGAAATGCAAATTTCCTACCCTATAGACAAGGCCCGTGCCCTATATCTATGGTAGGTGAAGGTAGGAAGGTTTAGGGCGAAATATGATATACTCAAATTTACGTTACACCCATGAAAAAACTTGATGATGACCCATCACTAATCGTGGTGGTAACAGTGGTAGTTGCTCCTACCGACCACTAACGGCTTTGGGCGTTAAGTTCATTGTTTTGTCCCCAAATTCCGTTCCGCTCGTGATTTCTGATCTACTCAAAACGTTAGTTGGTGTGTAATTTTATAATGCCTACACATTTTTTATGCCAGTAGCTATACAATGATTTTGAAGCAACAGTTTTTGTCGATACTCGACAGTGACTACGTAAGTTTTTATTATGGCAAATTTAGTTTCGCAAGTGACCGCTAGAGGCGCTGTAAAATTTTACTTTACTGAAAATTTATGTAGTCGTTATCAAGTATCGATAAATACTATTGCTTCAAAGTGATGGTAGAGTTACTGGCAAGGCACGCTAAGGTGATTTTATGTGTGTGCGTGCAAAGGAAAAAAATAATACTAAAGCTCGGGCTTGTAATGCTGATTTGTAATTTGAATACATCAGATACTTGTATGTCAGATCAGAATAGAATAGAAATCTCTGATATTTTAATAGAGATAATTACGCGTACAGTTTGAGAGCCTCTGGCATAAAAATACAAATGGAACTCCGCGAAGGATATTTCACAATCAACGCGTCACAATTTTAATCAAGGGCTCGAGTCTATCGCTTTTTGATTCCAGATTCTTTCGAGACGTAATAATTGCGCCAAATAACAGGGCGGGGTCGCCCAGTTGCATTTCGGGAGGCAGTTTTATAAAAGCTTTCGAATAAACGGTTTGACCGACAGCTTGTGGAGTGTTTTGTATTAAGGCTTATACATGGGCTAGACGGGTAAGTGTAACCTCTTAGAAGTATGTTAAAACGTCAAGCAAATTATTCACATTAATGATCTTCAATCTTTTAATATAAGCGAGGACTTTTTCTCTAAGCTTATTGTCAATCAGAAAAACAAAATGTTTCGTGAACAACGATTTTTTATTCAATACAATATAAATAACATTATACTCTCTAAGGAGGAATTATTATTTCTTGTTTATATTAATTTTATATTAGTTATTTTCTGTTAGCCGGGGAGATTTTCAAAACTCCGAATGTATAGTGAAAGCCGTTGGCACGTGTACTCGTATTCCCTTAATACTAAATTGTATAGCTCCTTCAACCTAAAAGATGACTTATTACAGAATATTGCTATAGTTATTTGGGAAATTGAAAATATAGATAATTTAACTTTTTTGTTGATGATATTTTATTAATGGATATATTTTAGGAACTCAATAAAACTGATTGCATTATGATTCCATCAAAAACATTATTTCCGTTCAGATCAGAAAATGGCTACATAAACTATAGCATTTAAAACTAATATAAACTCTAACTACCGTTTGAAACAAAACTACTGTATTTCAAAACCTCCTTTCACTTAGTATTCCATTATAGAAATAAATAAAACAGAATAACTAGCAATTAAAAAGAAATTTGTAGTAACCATAGGGGCCCAGAACCATAAGCTTTGTAATTATTTCATAATTGGTAGTTCGGATGCGGTAGCCGATACATCACGCAGAGCTAAGGCCTCGTTCGCACGCATGCTATTACGTGTTATAAAGCATACCACAATAACTAAAGAAAGTAATGACAATAAAGCAGATTATATATCGAATATCTGAAGCTATAGTTATGACATGAACGTGATAATTTGACACATGAAGTGAACACGAGTCAACACAGTTTTAATCGGTTAATTCAATGTGTGTTAGGTTGGCTTTTAAAGATATGATTGCCTTAGGATTTAAGCCAAGAAAACTAGTGTAGGTTTCTCAGTTCTCTGAGGAAAATGGAGACGTTAAATACGAGGAAACGGGAACGTTATCCTTAATCCAGAGGTAAAGCTTAATTATTATTGATAATGGATTTATAACCGATTAATAATACAAGCCCAACGTGAAAAAAAATTAATAAGCGTTTGTAAAACTGCAAGTTGCTTAACAACTTTTTTATTCTTGCGAGGAAATTGACACCAGTTCAAATCGGAAGCCACGTCTTAGTTTTACTTATAATATTATAAAAAGTGCTTGTTTGTTCTTTAACTCTATCGACTTTATTTTTGGCACATACTTAGTTTAAGGAATGTAGAGTTAATTAACCTGTGTGATTTTCACATTCCATGCAAGGTAAAAGCAAGTTTAGTTTATAAACATTAACTAAGCAGCTCTAATCTGGAAAACCAGAGTAAAATGACTCAGGGAATTCAATTAAAAACTTTATAGAGCAGTGCTAATGTCTACATGAAGTGGGCATGTTGGGAAAGATTATAAAAAGAGTAATTTATTCGCCACGTCTGATCAATTATCAGACACGAGAGAATCACCCACTTTGATATGCATTACAGGTTTTCAAGCGATGTCGCCAAAGAAATCGCTATCGAGGAGGCAGTGGATCGTGAACGCATCGATCTTACCGTTACAGCGATCGAAATATTCGCTGTCATATAAATCAATATCGAACGAGCCGTAGCTTAATTTACTTATCGTATGAGTCATCATTATTAGGTAATATCTAATCGCTTGTCAATGAGACATAAATGTATAATAAATAGTTTGGATTAATTATGTATTCCAACAGTCTTCATTTTATTTAAAATTAATCGCTCATAATCCTAATATCCGGCAACTAGTGCGTTTGTAGTCAAATTAGGTAATATCATGTGTATTTCTCTATGTTTGCGTCTATGCTAGCAATGGTCTGACGACTACATTAACTTTAGCACTCCCTGTCGTAACTGCTTATTGAGTACGTTCAATATTTCTAATCTTCATTCAATGCAACTCAATATCCATATATTACGTTTTGACGTCTATATTAATCACTCGTAATCAATTTCAATTCATATCAAACCAGTTATAATTAAGAGTACATAAAGATTATCTATCGAATTATACTTGCGCCAGTTGTGTTTTAAGATAAATAGGAATAAGTACAGCGGTATTAGCATTCCGGATTTCACCGTTATACGATACAGATTCTTTGTCGGGCTTATTAATAAGCAAATCTTCTAAACTTGTTCATACACTTACATTAAATTTATAAGTACGCCTTAGGGGCGTTTATCTCGCCGTTGGTGTTTGTTATGTCTTTCACACTGTCAATAGTTGGTAGCAAGATCAAACTTGATTCAAAATTCAATTTAACATTTTCAGTAATAATTTCAGTTGTAAAGGTTTGATTAAATTGACACTTCAGATCAAATTTTTATTTCTGATGTATAATTAGAGAAGCGAAAGAGAGCCAGATTACAGATATAAATAAATTGGTCGCGTTATGTCATACCCAACCGATAGATCTCGATTTGTATGGAATTGACTTATCCCGTCCAAATGAGGCCCGTCTACTGCCTCTCTTTCAATGTCCCCAATCAGAGAAAAACAGATACAGATCGTGGATCTAAGTAATTTGGTTGGATTATGTCAAACTCAGCCGACAGATCACGGCTTACATGGAGTTTACATATACCGACCAATGACGTAGGTCCGTCAACTGGCTCTCTTTTAATTTCCCTCATTATACCATAAGACTTTAATATTTTATTCTTCCATACGTTTATTCTTAAACGCTAAAGAAAAGGCTAAATCTGGTCGGTTGGCGTTTCTTACTAAAAGGGCCTCGCTACAAACGGACTGACCGAGATGAAGCTATAAATTGTGGGAAGCGGCACGTTTTCGTCGCAGCATAACAAATTAACAGGTAATTATGCTACCGATTTAGTCAAATACTTTAAATGTTACTTAAATTCAACTTAATGGGAACCAACAAATAACAATGATATGAAATCAATGAGACTCGACGGAAGCCGAGTGATAAACCAAATAGTTATTTAAGTCCGTTTCCATTTGTTTATCGATCAATAATTAAAGAAATTAATCAATAGTTGAACTTAAGTTGAACAATAAGACCGTTTAACTAAGTATCGGATTTAACTAAAAATTTTGTTTAGTTGAAAAACAATGTAAGGTTTCTCACGTTTTTGTTAATCGTTTGCTATCTTGATATACATTATTAATGAAATAAATTTATGAGATGTGATTTTCATAATAATTAGTAATAAAGCTTATTGACTCATTTCGTAAGATTGCTTTAAATATGATAAGTTCAAAGTACAATTATTAGGTAGTGTAACATACATATGCCTACTGTAGGTATCGTGTAAAATATACTGTAGGCAAAGCGGCGGTACTTTAGAAGTGTTAAAGTTTTAAGAGCAGCATAAATTAATAAGCAATGAGCAGCAATGAATTTATTTATACATGAAAGTCGGTAAAAGGAGCACCTTCTACCTACATTTAACGATACATTCGGGTATAAATCCCAATAAAAATGAAAAACACCCTGTAAATATATAGCAGTAACTTTAGACATACCGATTAAAATCAAAAAACTGAAGCATAATTTTCCTTGACGACATTTGCTACAAATTCAGTAAGCATTACTCATAATTTTCACGTACTTAGCTTATATGAAGAGTGAGTAAAGATCTTAATTGGCTTAATGACGGTTATCAAAGTAATTATAAATTTTTATCATACAATTCACTTGTCATAGTGATAGATGAAGTCATCAAGGAAAATTTTAATCAAACCAATATTGGAAAGGGACTTTATCAAGATTTTTAATCTCAAGTTTTTAAAAGTGCATCTCGCACTCTCATCACTCGCATCTCAAGTAAAAATCTCACAAAGTGAAAATTCTTAATGTATACATTTTTTTTGTGCGTGTTTGCCACTGAGCTCCTCCAAAGGTTGGTCGGATTTTAAGGAAAAATGATTGGTCCCGGATGTATTGTACCAGTTTGCTCCTCTGGACTAGATCAACGTATTTGTACAACCATACTGTATACATATTTAAAATCTGGTCCTAGGCTCAAAAACTTGCATACACAATTCACAGCGGATGCAAAGACATAGTTTTAGTACACTAATAATAAAATAAAAGATAAGAGTAGACTAAACTTAAATTGTGATATTATGTCTATGGCATCTGACATCCTTAACACTATGTCTATGGCGTAGTATAGCAAATGCAATGATCATAACGATGCTAAGTTCATGAAGCTAAGGGTACACCACGCGTTGTAAACCGGTGGATACCTTTTATGTAACATAGCTTTCATACGCTCATGAAAGAAGGTTCCATGTTAAAGCCTTAAATGGAAATACATTTTAATACAACACCGATGTCCTCGGGTATGGCTCAAATTGGTTTATGTTTATTTATCGTAAGGTTAACATTCGTTTATATATACAGGGGAAGTAAAAATCTATACAGGGTGTAACTAAAGTAAGTGATAAAACTATAGGGATCTGAGTTAACTGTAAAAGTAGCACCGCTGTAAGTGAAAATATTTTTTTGCGATTTGTATGGGCAAAATCATATCGCCGGGGCGCTTTAACTTTTGTTACAACCTGTATAAAATAAATCACCTAATACGGAAAGTTTTTGAGAAGAAAATTTACAAAGACTGTGGACTTTTTTTTGTTGTAGCTTTGTTATTGACAATCGCGGTTAGTAAGACATTTTTTGACAGAGGGTTAATGACCGCAACCGACAATATAGGACGAATGTATTATAGTATTTAATTATTAAGTGTGCTATGGCTAAACTGTGCAATTTTATCGTTTCTGTGTACAGTAGGTCTATCGTGACTTTGAAGCAATAGAAATTGTCGATACTCGAGATGACGTAAATTTTTAGTATGGCAAAATGTCACTTGAGGCACTAAAATTCGCATACTAAAAATTCACGTAGTCACCATCGAGTATCGACAAATATTGCTTCAAACTAATGTAGACCTACAGCATCCGTGTACAGAACTCAGTTTTAATTACTGTGTGTACTCGTCTGTACAGTGTGCAGCTATCGCATAAACACCAAAATAAATGAAATAGCCGTTCCTGCGCTTCAATTTATCTTAATAGTTATCATAAATTCAATGGAAGTTTTATCATGACTGTAAGTGAATTACTCCCAGTAGTTGGTACGCGGGTTCGGTTACCGCGAGCGTCACGAACTCGGAGTTATGGAGAGCACCTTGTCTTTGGCACTTGCTATCGCTTCATATTACGAGTACTATGAAGATACTTGGAGGGTTTTAAATATTGTAAAATAATTATTGACGAAACACAGCACAACGTCGTTTTCAGTTTTCTGTGAATCCGTGGTATCACTTCCATCGAGCCGGCCCATTCGCATGGCTCTCCCACGGCAATGAGCATCCGTATTAAGTACATGAGATCGGAAAATGGATCAGTGGTACACGCCTCCACCTGGGTTTGAACCTGCACCCTCTCGTACCCACTAAGCTACGGACGCTACACTAATAAACTGATTTGAATTTAGTTTCTCGTATATTAAAAGTGACATACGTACATGAGTGTTTATAGATATGGTTAATGAAAATCGGCTGAGCTGTTCAAAAGCTATGGAGTATCTGAATGTTTAAAAATATAAAACTGTCGGTAGTTGTTTTTTTTTTTAATTTAGAATAGGTAAGTAATTCAAAGTCGAAGATCATGCTCGAAGGTTAATATTTTAAATTACATACTTTAATAGAATTCTGGTCATTTATAGGTCCATCATATCAAATCCCTTTACATCATTTTATTTTAGGCATCCCTAAGGTACGATAGGTAGGTTTAAGCTAAACTAAACTATTAGCAGATCCCTACCTAAACTAAGATGTTACTTTCAAAGTATAAAGGCAACTTGACATCTTGTTTATCATAAATCGTTAAGACAGCGTGTACAACAATTGAGTAACATGCGACCTAGACCATGGAGGTATCCTTAGCCACGGTCGCGCGACCTCCGCCACTTTACCGCAAACACAACATTTCTCATATTTCACTCTTGTATTGTTTCATTATTGTATTTATTTCAAGGCGGATTATGAAATAACTAGTTGACGCAATTGTTGCGCGGGATCCGTACTTTTTTCCGGGATTAAGTATCTTATTTATCCTTCCCCGGAACTCAAAGTATCTGTATATCTTTGTATATCTTTACCGATTTAGGCGTGAATAGAAAAGAGATAGACACTAGAGAGACAGACACTTTCGAAGTAATATTATTTATATAGGTAGATACCAATAGTAATGTTTTTTGGCCTAAAATCCTCATGCCTAAACCATAAACAAGTTGTACATTACTCGGTCGAGCATAAGCTTCTGATTATACACATTATAACCAACGTATAATAAAAAGTTCCCAAGATTTAACCAGTCGTTAGGCCAGTTAAATTATTTTTGATTTATAAAAGTGTACGGCCCGCTAGGTGGCTAATGCATTTGACCCCACGTGACCAGGTGTGACCATTTGAACCGTGCTCTTAATTCTAACAACAAATCACCATCCCAGCCTTTACTATTACCATCGAGCAGAAGTCACGACAAATTTTATTAGACTTACCACTCATCCATCAATTGACGTGTGTTAAATATGTTACCTTTCCATCGCTGATACAACACGGAATGATATGTGTAAATGATAAACATAAACAGCATTGGATTTGAAATATCACGATTACGTTGCAATTGTGATTTATCGAGTATGAAATTATAATGTTTGATATATTGACTGGCGTCATGTATCAAATAGTTATTACTTTAACACTCGTTTCATAATTCTTAAATTCAAAATATTTATAATCATAAATTCATAATAAATTATCATAACTATACAAATTAATAGATGAAGCAGAACGAACTAGTTTTAAGACTTATAAATATTTAAATTTATATTTTATGGCAAAGATAAATAGATGAGAATACAATCACTTTCAAGTTCATTATTTCCCGTGTGAAAAAATACATTTTATTATATTGGATCAATTTGAAATTACAATAAATAAAAATATCCTAGGTACGCTATATCTAGCTTAAGTCAATTGAATTAATTTGGAACCTGAGAAAAATAATTAAGTATATAATCATTTAATCGTGTAAACAGCATCTATGAAATGAAGATCATTAATTTTATTTTGAGCAATCGACTTTTCTTCCTGTTTAAGCATCCTTTCCGTGTCTAAGACGTGAGATCGGTTGTATATTTTATTCTCATGTTTGGGAATCACTTCTCTAGACATGCGAGCGGACATCCTCTGTATTTGCATAATGGTTGTAACTTCTGGACAGGTTTCGTGCGGCCAATATGAGCAATACTTTTGAATTAATGTGTGAACTATGTTAAGCCTTTGGCGGCGGACTTCCTCTTTCCCATGTGGTCAGGTTTTTTTTTCTCACGCCAACGTGACGTCGGTCTAAAAGTTTGATGTTTTTTCCTGTACTAAATTAAACTTTTTTAAGAGAAATGGTGTGATTCTCTGATTTTATTGTGCGCTGTGATACGTATACTAAAATGTAAGTTTCCTTTCCCAGACTCAAAGTATCTTCATCCATCTAAATCGATTTCCAAATATTAATATATTTGGATCATCTGATAATTGAGATTACACTTTCGAATTTATAATATTAGTATGAAAGTAAAAATATTATTTGTTCCCACAGTAATAACAATTATTAAATTATCAGAAATTGTAAGTTATAACAATTTTGTAATTTTAAACTTCTTCTTGATTCATGTTATCTGAAGTAGTGATGAGTGTTGTAGTGTTGTTAAAGGATGTCTTTTCTTTTCTATTGCATAATGCAATTCTATAATGTTTTACCCGACTGCGACAGAAGGAAGGATATGTTTTTCAAGAATATGTATGTATGTATGTGGCACGCTCTGCAGCCTAAATCGCTTGATGGATTTTAACGTATGAGGTATCGTTTTATTCGTCTTGATAGCACAAGTGACACTGAGTACATAAAAAATTAAAAAATCAAAAAAACGAATTTTGAAATCAAATTTGAAATTGTAAGGTTCCAAAATTGTTTTTCTGCCCATTTAGATCGAATAGGGTATCAAAATGAAGGGCTTTAAATAGCCTTTTTAGAAATACACATAACTTGATGTTTAAATCGCTATGATTCCTGCAGTCGTATTTTCTGTTTTTGGACATTTAGCTTGTTTATATATCTAGGGCGTAGTGTAAAATGACGATATAACTAAACGCTTTGTTGTCAATCGCGGTTTGTATGATTTTTGTCAGGGGATAATAACCTTTACCGCCTTGATTAATCAAAAACCCTATAAAATAATTCATGGTGGAAGCAACATGGGCAAAATTTAGCCAAAATAGCAACTTCAAATGAAACATAGAGTCTCAAAAACAACGTATAGTTGTTGGTAAGTGACGGGATTGTCATACAAAAGTAGATATTTGTCATCCGATATTCTCGAGAGAGTAACCTAACTCTTCACGGTTAAGCGCCCTACGGCTTTCCATTCCCATGATATTGATTTATATATCTATGGATCATTATTCAGGTGGAGATTTTTTTGCGTATCATGTTTACCACGTCATTACGGCAAGATGACTGGTATTCATAACACATTGTAGAATAGCGTCTCCATGGCTTATTACTGAGAGATCTCCTGCAACAACTAAGAAGAAGTTAGCGATTTTTTTGTGGAAATTAGAGCGCAAACGAACAGACAGGACCCATAGACACCTGTAGCATCGGAAGAGTTGCAAGTGCGTGGCGTGCCTTTTATAAGAGATTATACTACTAGTGTAGAGCCTCCGATAAACTCCCTCACTTGCCGAGACACAGCTCAAGCGCTATTTAATGCCAGTGTTGTATGAGGCCCTGGTATTTTTCCGATCGAACCGACCCACTCGTGCGACACGAGTCTCCTATGGAAAAAAAATGTCGTGTATAAAGAGGATAACTACCAAATTATTACTTAGATCCACGATGCGTATCTCTTTCAACTTCTCTGATTGTACTTTGCGCTTTGCCTAGTTACCTCGTTTTTTTTCTGTTGACAGAAAAATAAAAAATTAACAACAAACCTGCTCCAAAAAAGCCCATTCACACGTCCTTATATTATATCGAATTAGCGAATCTTCCCCTATAAACCACATGTCAATTCATAGTTTTTATTCGTCCCTTTTATTTTTTTCCCGATTTTTTGTCCCGATCTTTTTCGAATTTGCACCGTTTTGATGGTTGTTTTTATGGTTTGATGCAATTCTGTTAATGATGTAACGTATTAGTTTGAGTTTTTTGGTTTCCTTTTTATTTCCTCTTTTGTAAGAATTATAGTTTATTTGTATTAGCAGTGCCGTCTTTACATTCTTAGTATTTTATATATTTTGTAGCGTGATATGTAAGATTTGTTAATTTATTTTGCATCAACTCTCTACATTTTTATTACATTTTACAAAATTTTATACTACAAATAAAATTATAAGGAACATGACGATACGTTTAATCCGTTATTTAAATTATATTTTCATACGAAATTATATTTCGTATGAAAATATTTATTTTTAATTGTTTACTTGATTAATATTTCTTTATCAACAAACAGCTACTTAAGGTATACATTGCAAAATGTCTAGAAATAGAAATCTAGAAATCGTTGCAAAACTATAACAAATCACAGCATACAAAACGGATTGGTTTCCTGTAAATAATTATATTTTATAGCACCCTTACTGCTTGTTTCGATAAGGCTTCGAACATAATTCCAAGTAACTAACTAGTCAGACCACAGATCCACAGCTGTATGATACATCTGTCTTTGTTCGTTCATAAATTTCAAATTGAAACTCTATCGCGATCTCGCGTATATGGGGTGTTTGCGAAATTGTAAAATAAAGTTTTGCGTTTAACCAACATGATGGCACTGGTGCTAAATTTGAATGTTAATGTTTTTTGGATGTTCGTCCGTCCATCTTGCCGATATTGATGGGTATACTTTATTCCGATTAAATACTCCCGTGGGATAATTTATGCGTGTCCTTATACCACCAGGGCAAGGTCGTGATCAGTGGCGTAACTATACCGTTCGAGGCCCGTGGCAAATTCGTTTTCGTTCCACTATGTCAAACCAATACAAAAACACGTCAAGCGGTTATAGTAAAAAATTATCGCTTACCGCTTGTCTAGGGGGGCTGATCAGGGGCCCGTGGCATTTTGCCGGCTTGCCGCCTTGTCGTGATAGAGGCTAGTTAAAAAGTATAGTATAATAAAAAACTAAAGAGGTAGTGCAAATGGAACAAAATTATTTCTTGAAACGTAGAGTATCTTTAATAGATAGAAATACGATAATAATCTTAAAATTACAATATTATTATGAATTTATGGTTGTACTTAAGAATTTATGAAATTTATATAGGCCGTTGTAAGTAATACAAAATAACTGGGCATCTAGGCTCAGTATCGATAAATACCGTTATAAATATTATGACTTTATAGCCCTAGATATGAATACAAGTGCCTATTCTTAGAGATCGTAGAATGTTTTGGATCTAACTTTAAATGCCGTATCTAAACAGCTTCAATGCATAAAATATTTTTCAACTGTTTTACAAGGGCTCAGAGTCATCAAATCTTATCTATAAATGTTATAGAAGTATCTATATCCTATGTTGGATATATTATAGTCCAGGAGATAACCCTTTATCTTGTCATAGGCTAGGAGCCATTGAAAAAATGTGCAAAACGCTTTGGTGTTCCCCGACCACAATTAATTGACCATTTTTGTAGCATTATGAACAATAGGTGATTATGTTACCTTTATAGATACCCGTGGCTCGGCGGGGAGGACATTGTGTTTGGTCCAGCAATTATTTATCGATTATCGATGTATCGCATTATCGGTATCAATTAAACATCGATTCAACTAACAAGGGGCCATCTGTTCTCGATTAATTGAATTTCTTTCGGAAATTATTCCTTTGTTAAGCCATCAACATAATCCTAAAGCGTTTTTGCCTCACAAAATTTTATCCAATTTTTACCAACTCCAAGAAAATATTTTTACTTTATAGCAATTTTGATGATGTTATAATATGTACTGATTTTAGATTTCTATACAAATTTTAAACTTTAGCTACATATTTCCCTTATGAAAACAAACAAAATAAATCAAAAGTCCATAATATCTTGCGTGTATTAAATATTCATGATTATTATATACGGCATAATGTCATCCATGAATAGTAAAAAGCGGACACTTGCATCGCTCCTGGGTGTTTCGCATAACACCATCCAGTTCGAAAGCTTGATCTATAAACTTTACGCTGAGTGAGTACTGGTTCTTCCTTCGGGATTATGGAGGCGAGGAAATATTACGAAGTTTTTGATGTTTGTGACAAATATAATATCCTGCTATACTAATATAATACACTATGATCTGATGGCTGATAAGCTTATTTAAGTGTAGTCTCAGCGTTTTGTCATGTCCTTGCAATTTTTTTTGAGTCTTTACTTGAAGCTATGCACTGAAAGCATAGCAATTAATCTCTGGCGAATTACCATCAGTGATCAGACTCTGTGTTAGATAAATCACTTCTTTCATGCAGAAGGGATTCGCCTAGCAGTGTCCTGTAGACAAATCGGGCACATCTTGGAGGGTGTCCTCTCCATTACAATACAGCACTGTTCTAACAATCCAGAATGTTTCCTTGGCAACGGGACTGGCTAGTTTTGAAGGTTTCTATCCGCGATTAATCGTATTACATTTATTCGCTGGATGCGTGCCAAAATACGGCAGGCGAAACGTGGTAAGAAAAGAGAAGTAATTTTCAATGGCTGCCTATCATTCAAAAGTTCGATTTGTGAGCCTGCCGCCGACCATACCTTTCTTTGCCACCGTATGTGCTGTGATAATTTTCATTGTACCAAGCGAATAGCGTAAACAAAACACGCGAGTACACGACAAACGCGAATTCTAATCAATGCTAGATCCATGTGAGCTTCCGACACATCACAATATGGCGACAAAAACCGTCTCCATCGGGTTCAGTGTCCACAAAACTGTGGAAAAACACACCGTGACGCAACAGGTGAAACTAATTATCTCAACGAATGAATGAACTTTCGCTTTTGTGAACAATGCACGTTATCGCACTTTTTACTAGGCATTGTTTGGCGTCTGCACTTGTTTGGTCATTTTGTGCATGTCATAATATTATGTCATGTGTGCTTATATTTCTCATCGTAATATTTTGTACGTATTTAAGCCGTTTAAGAGCGGTATAGAGGTATAACATTGAACTCACATTGTGTGGTTTTGCTTTTAGTTAAACATACACACACAGCTTTATGAACTAATGGACGCTAAATATTAAGATTTCACGATTGAACATTTTTCACATAAGTGGAAGAAGCAGGTAACTAACATTCAAAACTTTTGCGTAAAAGAGAGCTTTAGGACCAAAACAATGATTAAATTTTTTTAAATGTCGATTTGATGTATAGCTGGACACACTAGCTAGATAATGAAGTAGGTAATTAACAAGAATTTTTGCAATTTTATAGGAAAAAAATAGTAATAATCGAAAGATGTAAAATGTTATTTATGTTTTCTTTCACATATGTCTTCAATTGGTAGTCTCTCTCGACGGATATAACAAGACGTTTATTTAACAAGGCTTTTAGCTTTCTCTATAATGCGTATATGGTTTAACTTCCCCTTAGCCCCATCAAAGAGGTCAAGTCACGAATGTAAACATTATGATATTACTTCCTACGACGGACAGTAATTACTCAACTTTTTAATTGATTGATCATGAGTTCATAACTGATTCCATCGATCCTCCGATACGTTAGAATGAAACTAAATAGAAAGCCTAAAGCCAGAGGATATTGAACCTTGTATCTACGGAATCAATGACCATTTTTGGACCATTAATGCTAAGATAAAGTGAGAAGTTCTAAATCGGCGTGAAGATCATTGAGGTTAACTGACAGTGTTTTAAGCATATAGCATCGGACCATCGATCAATGAAAACTTTTTTTGTTACGTTTGCATATTAAAAAGCTTGTCAATTAATGTGTCCGAAATAAAACTCGTTAGAATATGCTTGAAGGCCATAGATATTTTTATGAGCTTCGGTCGTGCAAGGTTTATCTGTGGAATAGCCAACCTTAACCCTTACATCGTACTCCCTAATCCCTGTACTTTTTTTCAATGATATTTAGGGAGGCAAGTTAGCAGACAGATTACCTGATGGAAAGCAGCTGTCGTCGCCCATGGAAACTCGTGATATCTGAAGAGCCGCAAGTGCGTTGCCGGCCTTGATGAGGGAATAGGGATAGTGAATTAGGGAAGTTGGGCTACCGGTAAAGCCATCCTTATCCTATTCTTCAAAATAAGGGCGGTCACGTAATTCTTATATTATAAGTGTCCGTGGGCGACGACAGTTGGTTTCTATTAAGTGAAATGTCTGCTCGTTTACCCCAATGATAAAAAAAGACTGTCGTAATAAAAAAATAATGTTTATAATTATATTATATTTCTTGTGTCCTGTATCAACAAACTCCTTCTAAGCCGCATAATCCATTTTAACATTGTTTTCGCGTGTTAAGGACACTCAAAAATATGAACAAAAAAACGAACAATACATAAAAGTTAAATTGAGAATTATTTAGATTCACAAATCAGCCAGGGACCATTTCACGCATTATCTTATTAAGTAATCAAAATTAACATCTTTTAAATTTGGAATAAGGTGGCACTAAGTCACTTGCTATTTGCTATGCCTTATTTTAATTACAAAAAAGAAGACACAAACCAAGAACATTAGCTATTAAAGTCGATTAACATTTATTAAGATGGTATCATTGCTCGTAAATATCTTTATAATATTATGAATCATTACACACCTCAATGTTTCCGAATCATTATAATAATAATGTTGTAGTTCACACGTTTTCATAGCTCTGTATCCGTGTTAACAAAGCATAATAACTTCTTAGAAATTTGGATTATTTAATTTTTTATAATGACATTTTTACTGCAACACCTTTCTCTCATACAATTTAAATGTTAGATCAAAAGATGTAACATTAGCTAATGATGTACTGTTTTCAAACAATTACGTATTTTTATAACGAGTGGGAAAGTATTGTATCATGAAATATTACTAAACTTGCTTTAATTTGATGTCAAGTACCCCTTCACGTCCAAATAGCATATTAAGATTTTAATAAAAATTTGATATAGTTAATATACAGATAATGAGTCCCAGGACCTACCCTGATATTCAATATTACAGTCTGTCAATATTAATAAACATAATTCTTGAATACATGTGTTTGTCACTGAATTCTTCTTTAACGACTGGACCAATTTTGCTGAAGTTGTCTGTGTGTGTTCGACGGGACTTGAGAATTTAGAATCATAAATTAGCCAGGCACGACAACATCTGTTGGGTCCGCTAGTATCTTTGTTGGTGTGCGACCCAGGAGATACAGTGGTTGGAATATGTGGTGGGTCAAAAGCCGTTAAAAAAAGGTGCATATAGGCGCAGTAAGAGCACCTTAAAAGCCAATGATTCATAGCACCGATGATTTGAAGCGATGGTGTTTGTAAAGAAGTTTTATTATAATAAATGGCTGTTGTCGAAATATTCGGACAATCGTAATTAGGGTCTTATTCGAACAATGCGGCGGTGGTAAGAAGCGAGGCGCGTGCGATGAAAGCCACAAAAAGCTACTAGATAGTGTGGTTCAAGGGATAGGAGGAGCGATTCTACAATTTACGAAGTACAATTTTAGAAAGCTATAAAAAATAAAAGATGTGCATTACATCAAAAAGTATTTGTAAGTAGTAGATCATGTGTATTTTTAATTACAGCAATGTATTAAAACAATTTAATTTTAAACTATTAGTTTTCTTTTTGGACTCAAGTTTCTGTTGAATAGCAAAAACAAAAGTGGTTGAGAGGGTTTTTTTCTAAACGGCCAAGGAAAAAATTGTATTAGTCGCGTTCGTTTATATTTTAAAGCAAACTTATAAGAATAACACACTGAAAGGTCAGCTAAGTAAAATTAATAGCATACATAATAATATTGTCTAGCCGCTTATGCAGGTCCGTGAAATCGTACAAAATATCATTATTTTTTAGTTTACTATTAACACGGGCAAATGTTTACACCTAAGTGTGCATTTAGGTGTAAACAAATCATTATGATCGGGTTAATATCGGGTATAAATAAATATTAGGTGCGAAAATTCGTAGCTTAACATTGTATTAAATATTATTTGGGGGTTCCAATAAATTAATATTATAAATACTAAGAACGCATTTAGCTTAAGAACGTTGCAGTTCTTAAGCTAAATGCGTTCTTAGTATTTTGAGGTGCTCAGGCAAAGCTACAAGCTGATGAAGGAACTTTGGCGATAACAATGGTGATACTAACTACCTATGATCAAGGAAGTTCGGATATACTATCTACAGATGCCCAGTATGTCGTATACAAGCGTTACGGTGAAAGCTAACATTTCATTTCATTTTTAACTGAACTAATTTGTGCCTCGCTTCCGGTCGGCCATTGCTTTAGGCCATTTTTGTCGATGATTATTTAAAATATGGTTCGAATTATAGATAAGAAGAATTTGATTACTGTTCAAGATTTTTAAAGAAAAACATCAATGAAATCGCCATAGAGGAAGAGACTAGATACACTAATTTTGATTTATTACTAAATTCTCATTTCACGGTGTTTACTGGAGAGAGAGACTACCTGACCTACAGTAAGTCTCCCTATTTTATGTACTTTCCGGAGAAGGTTTGTCAATCGACTTCTATTATAATGTAATTATAATATTAAACCACATTACAAATACACTATGTCCTCGTCATATTAAACACTATCAAATCACAAGCAGGATGTTCCTATACGTTTATTGTGTGCCGCTTAGTGTTAAAACGAATAAATCAATGTTAAAGTGAAGACTAAGCGCAGTGAAATTTCATACAACGTCTCTTCGACTATTATTCGCTGAGTGAAGTGTTGGTGCGCACATTGCGCACGGTAGAAAATATGAACCCACGGCGTTCGGCCGCATATAACTTGTAACTTTTTTTAAATAGATTTTTAAAAAAAAACGTATTCTGAACAGCACCCAGCGATAAGAAAATAGAGAAGCGATTGTGATTGGGTGAAAACTCATTCAACGGTATACACTTAAATGGAAATCCAAATACAATAATGTGGTTACACATCGATGGTTCTGTAACCAAAACGTTACGTGAGGGAGCTGTTAGTTGTTACAGCTCGGGTTGTGGTTCCAGATGATTATTTGTTTATGAGATAAAATAAGAGAAAAAAAAAACACAGACGTGCTTCTTGTTTAGTTTTGTTTACATTTTTGTTTTGCTGGTAACTTTTGGTCTTCTGATAAAGAAAAAGAAAATTTTAAGTACTTAAAGACTTTTTGTATATGTACTAACATTTTTTAAAAAAAGATAGAAAAGTATAAATTAAGTAAATGGCTGCAATCGGACCGATTAAAGCAACGAAAAGATTTAGACTAATTTTATTTATTTAAAATATAAAATCGAACTGTATATACAAAATAAATCTATTTTTTTGAGTTTTTAAATATGACTAAACATAAACAAATAGTAAACAGAGACCAAGCCTATTAGACAAAGTGGATTCCTATGTAGGAAGTTTTACTTTGTATAGGAAGCAACTTGACTGTAATGTGTATCCGGTCAAAGAACTCATGTGGTCAATCATTTCACATGTTTACTAGTACTAACTACTATTACGAGTATTTACTATTTTGTGACCGAAAACTTATAAAATCAATAAATATTTTATTTAATTTTCTTTAAATTATAACATCAACAAACTTTATTAAAAAAATATTTGTATCCAGAATTAGTTAAGAAGTAATATTATAAAAAATATAATAAGGACCGGTAGCACCACTTCTCATAAGTGCCGTTTACGCTAACCACAACTTGATCGATCGATGAAATATGGAGAATCTGTCAAATAAGTTGTGAATAGCCTGTCCGACAATTATCAGAAAGTGGTGAAATCAGCCTTGAATATTTTATACTATTTTACACATATAACCATAAAACGGAATACGTAAGCTTACCCCTATCTCATGGGGTTGCATATTAGACATCTATGAACCGTTAAGTGACATTTAGGATGAAAAAATGACATTTGCTGTAACCTTTACCTTAGCAAGTGTATGCGCACATGGCACGCATTGTTTCATAATTATCTAACTGTCTGCTGACATTAACCAAGGCTTTTATCTTACGTTAATGTTTCATTGGCTAAGAAATTTATTTTAGCTGCTAAGTAAGTCATAAATATTTAGGCAAGATTATCGTAAAAATCAATAAGAAAAACCCATTACGAAGGTTTCCAATACATTTAATAAAAATATATATACTTGCTATTATTAAATATATAATAATTAAAGTTCAAGTGCTTGTAAAGACATAGCTACTAAATTTAATTTAGACGACAAAAGTTAATGATTATTAAAACATGATTATTTCTTATTATGTCATTGTATTTGTTTATAAAGTTTAAACTTCACACATAAATCAAGTTCCAATGATTATAATTTTATGACATTTATATGCATAGTTAACCTGTTAATTAACATCTAAACAAATATCATGTCAAACAAAAAAACAATGCAAAATGTCATAATGTCACATCTTAGTCACATCCTGGGCAGCAAAATCCTGGCTATAAAAGCAATTAATGACGTTAGCTTCCTTCGACTTTAAACAAAAATTCGATTGATATTTAAAGACTGACATCTGCTTACAATAAATCTGACTTAATCATCCATAAAAGCTATGAAACATCAACTATTTAATATTCATTAAAACGTAATATTATGTCACACGAATACATTAGTATTTTTTTATTTTTTTCTATATTTTATATAGATAGGATTGTATATTTTTAGAGAGAAAAATTCTAAACTTAAGTAAAGGGTCAAGATTTAATCATTAGCTGTAATTAAATTACAATACATTTTTTGTAGACTCTCGAACTTTTAGAGTATGCCTAACATTTTTTTTTATCATAACTTTTGTCATTATCTGAATCTGTTATCATTATAATCATTTAACATTAAATACAACATAACAATATTCTGGTCCTCGAATTAAAATTGTATGGACAACTTTAAAGTTTTCAACTTTTGCAAATGAGCTTTTTATTCTCATGGTTTTGCGAGAAATCTACTAATATAAGGTTATGGTCATTTCAGAACAAAAATTGAATTATTTATAAATAAATGAGTCAAGCTTCAAGTTCATGAAAAAATACTCACATCATGATCTGGAATATATGAATAGACGTGGAGCTTGTCAATCCGTATGGTCCCCTGGAACGGATAGAGCAGGGTTCCCCTTTGAATTTCGGCGGAGCTCCAGACGCTGATCGAATCCTCTCTTCCCCTTGCACCTCCTGGTCGCAGCGCCAAGCACAGGTCTTGGGGGATCAAAACTAATGTCTCCATTGTAGTGATCCTCACGAGCACATAACAGTCAAGTTAATTACGAAAAATAATTCCTAAGCAGTCAATTTTTGTGAGAAGTCTCTTTCATCACTGAAGAGCTGAAGATTATAAATTTTTATAAGGAATCAAAATCACGATTTTCCAGTTAAATAGTTAACGTAAAACACTACAAGTACCAAGTTCGTTCAACCCGGCCTAATATTGTTCTGCGACAATATCGGCGCGGTACCGCTCAGGGTGCTATACGCAGGATGCGCTCGCGTTCTTCTCTAAACGAGCACTGAAGGAAGCTCTAACATTGACCTTAGCCACGGCCGTGATCGCGTTTACAGTTCATTTTTTGTTCGATAAAAAGGAGAGGAGTAAGCCCTAAAGCTTTGGCGAGACGCGGTTATTGGAAACTGGTCTCTACGTGTATTGGATAGGAGCTAATAGGTGCGCACGCGCAAGGTTGTAAGACGTCGAGTAAGGTGCTCCCCTCCATAGGCGGCACCTGCTCGCTCGCGCGCCGCCCGTCAGAGCTCTATAGAGCCTCCGCGCCGCACCTGATTCAAACGTATCGTCAGTTGTACCTGTTATTTTTTATTTTGACATCTGCTACTAACTTTTTTCACCTGACGTTTTAATTGGTATGCTACGAGGTGTATTTGTTAACAATAGTTTTTTGTTAGGGTCAGAGTGGAACGGAGGTTTGAGAAAAAATATGGCTCTATATTTTAGAAATTTTTATTTTTGAAAAAACATTTTTTTTTTCATTATTGATGAAATTAGTGTCTTTTTAAAAACGGTTCTATTTTTAAAAAAAGAACTTCTTTGTGTCTTGAAGAAAATTTAAATGAATGCTATTTTTTGTTTAGATAAATTATAATTAAGTGGAATATTTTATACGCATCAACGTCATGCCGTTATTAATTAATTTGCCTATTGTTAGAAGTTGCTATACACACGTACAAAATTCCCTTTCTTCAGACAACACACAATTATTATACTCATGACACTTATTACAGAATTTATGGTTATGCAATAATACAGAGTGACCACTCGTATATAGCGGGCTTTAATTATTGTAATATCCCACAGGGATATGCATTTTGAGTTACGTAGCACTTCCTTCATTTTTATGACTCTGCTATTGTGGTTTCAATTATATAATCAAATATCATATGCACTATTGTGACTAGGATAACGAGTATTTAAATGTTAAGGTTATAAATCTTCCATCGTAAATTAGTATTTTTTTTTTCATGAAATTAGAGAGCAAGCAAGTGAACAGACATGAAGGATAACAACTGTGGTCGCCTATAAACACTTTAAAAATCAGAGGTCTTTAAAAAGGAATAGGATACGAATTTAAGGGGTAAGAGGCGCATTTAGATCCAGCCCCCCACAATGTCGCAAGTAATATCCGAAACATGGTGTAAAAATCCACTACACAAGTCTTTTTTTTTTTAATTTCCAGTTCTGATTAAAGTACTGAAGCTAAAGCTAAAATCCAAAGTATGACCAATGCCTATTTAGCTAAAAGTGCGAAAAGCGTATTTCTTTGGAAAATCCATCGTAAGATCGGCCATGGTTCGCAATAAATAAAAACAAGGTGCTATACCACCATTACGAATAAAGATTGATGAGATAAAAAAAATGCTGCAGCGAATAGTGATAGAGATTGAGATCATAACAAAGTAGACACCTGTTCAAGTATTACTTAACAGGTATTAATTAAGAGAAACAATCCTAATCTTATGCCGACAATGTTATGTTGTCAGGTATTATCGATACTTTAATACTTCCATACTAATATTACAAATGTGAAAGTCTGTCTGTCTGTTACATCTTCAAGTCCAAACCGCTGAACCTGATTTTGCTGAAATTTGGTATACTTTGAGACCCGGAGACGGATACTTTCTATCTCAGAAAAATGTACGGTTCCCGCGCGATAAACTAATTTTGGCGCCACGTATATGCTGGCATCAACTAGTTTATCTATACTTCAATTTTTGAAAGAGTCTGTTTCAAATCTCTATGTTGAATTTTTACTTTTTCAAACTGAAACTTTGAGTCCCAGGAAAGTTACAAATTCCTTTACGCGCGACTTGCGACCAGCATCAAGTTTCAATAAAAGAAAAAAAGGTCTTGCCAATATTTATCCCTTATATTCATATAGGCTACCTAGGGCTATCCGTAGCCTGGCAATATTTTCATTATGAATTTAAAGGCAAGTTTATTTTATTTTCATTTTATAAAGAGATATAATGTAACAAAAAAAACGTTTCCTGTAAAAATCTGAATTAAATTTAGTTACATACATTCATAACTAAACAGTTGTGTTCAAAAGTCCTTTACGTACGTCCATCTTCATTCACTAAAGGCCATATCACACGCCTCAATTTTTGTATGAATGGGTGAAATAAAAAATATCTAAAAAAACTTTTGTATGATTAATTTTTATACAATCCATACATCGATACATCACCGACGTGAGATTGCGGTTGCCGCCAGGTGCGTGGCGGTCATCGACATTCTGTATCATATGCCTTAGTGAGCCTGCAATCGAAATTCAATTCTATATTCTTAGTCTGTAAGTTCAGTTTGCAAGTTAAGGTATGCAAAGTGATGTCCTCTTCGACATATTTCTTGTAGGTATTAATGTCAATACCGTCCTAAGGAAAGCACTGGAGATGTCGCATTTTGGATCTAATTATTTGTTACCTACAAATGTTACCTAAGCCTTGCAAACCTCTTTTTACAGGGGCCTCGATACGAAGGAACTAGTGTAGAGCGATAACTGTAGCTCATAACCTTTTTTAACGAGTAGAAAAAAAAATCTTATCATAACTTTGTGACGTTTTCAGAATTCTCCGAAACTCAACTTCATCTTCACACAATATAAGAAAGCGGCATTAGTCATCTTAAGAGTTCTAAATCAAGCAAGTTAAGTAAACTGAACTGAAACAGCAGCAGCTGGCTGTACAGAACTGAAAACGATAAAATTATTGAACAGATTCTAAAAATCGTTTTTTCGAAATTATTCTTAGTACCTATATCGTTCTGCAGAACCGTTCCCACTCTTCGATGATGATCATATCCTTGGTCGCCTACTAAGTAAGTGATAAGAGAAGGAAAGAGGAGAGTCATGTGCAGGTTTATTATAAGCATTGTTTGAGGTTGTCATAAATCACGCTAGCCTGAGCTTATGGGCGGGGCGCGGGGCGTGGCCTCAGCGTTACCGCCCCACCGTGCGTTACCGACTGTATATTGTTCCGTTTTTACCGCTATTGGTCCGTGCATTGCATTGTTTACTCAAAACCAACAAAATCATGTTTTATTTTGACCTGTTGGACGTTTATCTGAATTGATATCCCCGTGTCTTAAAACGAGTAACGCGAGAAAACATTTGATTTGAATCAACGCATTAGTAATCTTATTTTGTAATGTTATTTAAACTTTTCAGTTTTAGTTGTTTAGGTTAAAAGTCGTGTAAAGAATTAAAATGTTTGTTTTAACGATAACGCCATTTTTAGGTACTTTTGAGATGAAGATAATATAACGCTATCTTAAAAATATATCGCTCAGGATCCGTAAGTTTTCCTCTTTTATCTTATATACTATGTCCTTTTTCGAGACTAAGGTAAGGCTATACCACAGAACAAATAATAGCATAACTACCCATACCAAAAATTTAGCAAAATCGGTCCACTGGCTTGTAGACTATAGAGGTAACCTGTAATGCCCTGATAACGATAAATGCGGTACTCGCAAAATGGCGATTTCTAAATAAATGCAGGAAAGACATTTTTACATATTTGAAGATGATGAATATATTTTATAGCCCTTCAGGAACCCGTTTCTTAAAAAAAGTGAAAATCCCAAAAATGTCGATTACTGCATTTATCGTTAGTAGGTCAGTAACGGTCAGGCAAAGACACTATCGCTTTTGTAATGTTATTGTGGAGTTATTATTACTGCAATCTCAATAACACTGGCTTGTAGGTCATAGAGTAGCTAAGTCAATTCACAAATAAAAAGCGGCAAGTTTCTTTGAAATGTAAAGGCAAAATGCATAATAACACCACAACTTCATTAATAAGTTACTTAAGAAGAAACAAAAACCTGACACTAATATCCAAATTAAGCAGGGTCCAGTTCCGATCGTGGTTTACGTAGACGTGTGACCGAAGGTTTAGCGGGATTATAAGTGCTTACTGTCCGTTCCTTGTAGGATCACACCATATGGAACGAACCATTGCCCTCGTGTCCAAGTAAAGCGGACAAATTGTACGTGATTCTTATAAAAAATTGATTTATGTTAATTTGAATCCATGGTAGTTACGATGGTTTTAAATTTAAAATCGTAGTCGATGGTATAGTTATACAATCGACTACGATTTTAAGATGATGATGATGGTTTAACCAATATTGAATTTGAATAGGTAAGTCGAAGAAGCTAGCTACCATTTTAAAACATTCGAGTAAATCCTCATTTTTTCCCATAAAATGTTTATAAATCATGACTATGCAGACGTTTGTTCTATAGATCTGAACGACGAACACCTTAACAAACTGGAAAGATTGCAAAACGTCTGCATCGGGTTCGTGTATGGGCTGCGTAAGTTCGACCATGTCTCCGAGTATAGACGGCTTGGCTGGCTGCCCATCAGGCTCCGTACGGAAGAACATATCCTTGTTTTCTTATATAACATCTTATATGACCCAAGTTCTCCCTCTTAACTTGAGGACTATTTTTGTTTCCGCAGTATTGATCAAAGCGGTGTATTACGATCTGCGTACATTAATAAGCTTCTTGTGCCAATTGCTAAGACTGGATACACGGCGGAATCCTTTGCTGTGAAAGCTACGCACTTGTGGAATGATTTACCATATGACGTCCGAGACTCGAGGTCACTAGCCGTCCTTAAATCGTCATCTTTGGAACAAAGTCACAAGCTGAAGTTCTTAATTTTTTAACTGTCATTTTTAAAATTATTATTATTTAATTTTTATTTCCTTAATTACCTAATATTTATTTACGCAATTGACCTCTTCTGCCTTGCAGGGTAGCCTGGAAGAGATCGCTCATAGCGATAAGGCCGCCCTTGCCCACATTTATGTCTGAATATAAGTTATTGTCTACAGACAAATTAAAATCCACTATCCATATCTGTTTAAAAATGTGTGCAATAAAGTGTTATCATCATCCTAATCCTAATCCTAACCTATCATCTAAATCTTTTAATTTTGCTATTTATTATCTAGCTTGTCTATCTATAATTACAAACCGTTTTTCCGGTCCTAAATCTTCCATTTACGCCAAATTCCGTCAATTTTTAGAATGTTAGTTGCCCGTTTCTTCCACTTATGTCTTCATTTAAGTACATCTAATCAAAAAAACCTAAGGCCCTGTTGCACAACTTCCTTATAAGTGCTGGATCGACTATCTACACAATACAACTCACACTTCAAGTATGTATGGATAATCTGCCAAATGAGCTGCGGATAACATTCGACGTGTTTTAACAAGAAGTGATACAAAGGGCCCAAAAAATGCGTTCAGTTACTATGTAGCTCCCTAGGTTATCTCATCTCGATGTTATTGACTAATATTAAAATATGTACGGTCGAATTGAGAAACCTCCTCCTTTTTTGGAAGTCGGTTAAAAACGGTACGCCTGCCACTCAAATTAATCACCCGAACTTGAACTAACTTTAGGCAACACTTTTGTACCAATGTCTAACATTGACAAAAGTAAAATACGTATAGCTAATAAAACAGTAAAATTGGAGTGTCTGTACATTTAATATTATTACAAAATAATCAATGTGGGGATGCTAAGGAACCGTAATAGAACACATACCGATAAAAAAAGTTGTCTCTTTGTCTATTTATCTGTTTGTACGCGCTAATATCAGGAGCTTCTGGACGGATTTTAAAAGGACTATTTATATTTAATAGCTTTATTTATTATTAGGTCTGCGCAACATATAGGATACTTTTTATCCTAGGAAAATGTACGGTTCCGGCGTGATATACAAATTTATCGCAACGAAGTTGCGAGCGCCAACAACTTTCAAATGAAGAAACAGAAATCAGATATCAGGCACTACAAGCACCTACACATTTCTGATCTCAGTTGTGGTTCTATTTCAAAGCTAGTAATTCCACATATATTTTCCTTGACCAATGGGTCCACTTACTCTGACAATAACTCGGGCTCCTGTGATTACGCGTCGTTTCGCGTGCGTCCGTAATTCGGTCGTCTTCCGGCCCCGCGGCGACACTCACATTCCTACACGCATCTGAAATTATGCTCTCGACTGTACAACAGTAGCACAATGAATAAAAGTTAATTATGACTTTCGCGCTTGATGATACACCTGCGTTCAAAGATTCTGCTGCTACGAGTTTTAAATGCAAGTAAATCGGTTCTGTTGACAATTGACATGGCTTTGAAGACGTTTTGTACAGTGGCAGGTTTCGTCGATGTACAATTTAACATAATTATTACAATACAGTGTCCAAAAAATAGCCTAAAGGCTGCAGTTTTGGATGTTGATGTGTTGGATGTCTTTGCTGGCCTGAAATACTTACAGGTAGATTTAGTTACACTAAATATTCACCAAAAGCGTGATTGCTATTAACAGTAGCCTTCAGGTATCATTTAATGATTTTATAATTTGCGGTTCAATTAGATAGCTTGTCTGTTGCCTCAGGAGGGAATTTAAATGTTATTTTCGCAGGACCAGCCCACCGGCACCGGTAACGTTTTGGCACCATACCAAATTGCTGTCTTAATTTTTTTTTGGGTTTAAAAGAAAATGATTATATATTAATACCAGAGCAGAAAACTTTGTACCCCCTTTATCGAAAGACGCGAAGATGTAAAGGCATGAAATTTCTTCCAGTTATAGTAGATATAGAGGAAGAGCGAGATATTCCAATAAAATTTTAAATATGCTTTACTATTGCATATTTGTAATAAATAAAACGCTACGTACACTAGAACATTTACACATGACACAATAATGATACATGATATAACTTTTTGTTTATGGTTAAAATCTGGGATTTTTTTAAATTTAATTTATGGCTTGGTAACGAGACTTTAATGCGTAATTAAAGTATGTGTTTGAATTGATAATAGATTACTATAGTAGTTTTATAACTCCTTTTCACAACGGCCAAATAGTTTAAAAAAATGTTTAAATATTATAGTCGAATTTCTATTGATTTTATCCTGTAGATGTTTGACTATCGAGTCATGTCTTATTCACTGCTATTATGACTACGTCGTGTCAAGTCAATCACGCTTGCCGGCTGAAATCTGTGCTCAAACCGTAGATGGTATACATAAATGTAGTCGAGCAATTAAACGATTGGCAGGTTTTTTTAAGATTAAGTTATCTATGCTAAACCCCTTCCAAGACTGAATCATTCGATTCTATCGACAGAACTGTAACATTAAGGTTTAACCAATTCGAAAAATATTCGGCAACCCGAAATTATCTAAACTGAGTATTGGACTAACTGTATTTTGAATCGCGTGATCCTAAACGGAGTTAGTAATTTGAAACCGATCGCCTGCGGAAACGGAATAGTTGCTTTGGCTCCTGATGACTACTGTTGGAGAAATTCGAATTGGCAATCAGTGTTTTGTTAAAAGAATGATTTCAGACGGTTAAACGTTCGTTTTGTATATGGCGGTACAAATTGATACCTGCGAGCTGGAATGGCATGTCTGCTGTTTTGAATGCTTTGTTATTATTTTCGCTCGTTAATTTCACGTAAAAGATCATTTCAATTATTTTCTTATATATACTGCAATGTTAAGGGTCCGTTTCACCGCTTAAAGATGGCCTATCCACAACTTTATTTGACAGATGTCGTTTGGAGGATCTGTCAAAAAAGTTGTGGATAGCCTAATTAGAAACTTTGTCAGTAAGCGGTGAACCAGGTCCTAAGAAATCTAGGTCAGAATTAAAGCTAACTTCTTTATTTATAAAAACATTTAAACAGTGTTTAACTAATCTAGATTGGCTGTCCCAGTTTCAATTTTACAGAAAACGACCGCGAATCTTGACTAATTAAACACGGATTAAATATTTTAAATGAAGGAGTAAAATAATGAATTAATAATTGAATTAGTGAGTGAATTAATTAATTATGCTTTATTGTGCACAATCACAGTTTCACACAAATGTAAAATTTAAAAGCATAATATATTTTAATGAATAAGGGGGCATATAAGAATACTCCTACCGCTCTCCTGTGACCCCATCCTTCGCGGTCTTACCCACCCATAAATATGAGAACTTTCTGAGCACATTCAATGCCAAACAAAACTTTACTCATTGTATGAGTATATATTACGGCTATCAATACAATGATAGAATATGTTCCGTAGCGCAATAAGCCGCTCTATCTCCTTACCTTTTATAACAGGGATATTCCAGAGATATTTCCCTAGCAAACATTATCGAGTGCTAATTGCAGCTAACTAAGGCAATAAGGCCACGAACAGACTGTGCGAGCGAGATGGTGTAAAAATTTGTGGTTTTGGTTTTCTCAGTATGTCAGTTCTAAGGACTCGATTCGTTGTAAAATATTATTCTTCGGTAAAAGCCAGTCAATGTTATATATCTTGATAAGATTGTAATATTTCCTAATAATATAAATGTCTCTACTAAGCACAATGACTTGTTAGTTTCATTATCTATAATATTTTACTTTTCCTAATAGCTTTTTTTACCTACATCTGGGAAAACCCAAAACCACGATCAAAATAAATGTAACATATTATCGTTACTAATAAACTAATTATTATTGTAATAGAGTATTATTTTATTCTACAACATTAGGAACTCATCTTCTTTTAAAATGTATGGGATTTTTTTTGTTTAAAGCGACTTTATGAAATTAAGTTCTTATAAGAATTGTCTTAATCAGTCAATGGTTAGTGTACACCCCCTAGAATGTTATGTTCTGAAATGTTTCTTCAAGTAATTTTATATTAAAAGCTTAGTACTGGATGTATTAAATTTTTATTCTTACAATTTTATTTGCAAATAATAAAAAAATATCTTTCTCACTTCTAAACGGCTCAAAAGATTTCCTTTAATAATTATGTCTAAGAAAACACGTGCGATAGTCAACTTTAAATTTAAAAAATAATATTTCTCTTATTATTTTGCCAGGAGCTACGATGCCACAGACACCACCCGCTTTTTGTCAGGGTTTAAAAAAGGAAAGATACGGAAGGAAGATACGGATGGCCATTGCCTTGGGAGAGCCATGCTTCGGCACGAATGGACCGGCTCGGTCGGACTGATACCACGGCCTCACACAAAACTGTCTGTGTGAAACGGCGTTGTTACGTTCAGTTACTGAGCTTACTCATAAAGGCCGACAACGCACTTGACTCTTTGGATGTCACAACAGTAAGCGACGGCAGTAGCTTTCCATCGGGTGATCCGTCTGCTTGCTTGTCCCCTAAGAATCATAAAAAAATATATACGCACAGTATGAGTCGCACGCTCCATAGTCAACCTATCCGCGCGGCGTCCGGAGGCTCCGTAAGATAAGGTGGACAGCGCCAAAGAGATCCGCTCGCGATATGCCCTAACAATTAACAATGAGACATTATACTTACCATACCGATAATTAGCGAGCTAACTTATATCCCTGTTTGTTTTAATTGGTATATATGGGATATATAACGACCATATTGGTTCGGAAAAAAGTTGGATGAGGCTGTTGATAACCGCTATCTTTAGAATTGTATGATTTGTATGAAATATGATTTTTTTTCGGGATCCATAAACAAAGTGTAAAAACGGAACCCTGTTACTAAGACTTCGATGTCTGTCCGTCTGTCTGTCTTCAGACTGTATCTTAAGAGCGGTAATAGCTTAAGAGTTAAAATTTTCACAGAATATATATTTTTGTTGCCGCTACGAAAGTGACTGTTAGTTTTTACTATTTTCTACCGATTTCCGAAAACGAGTAGGTTCAAAAAACGTTGTCCTCTAAAAATATATTTTTTTTTGCCTTTAGCTTCATGTTTGAAAAAAGTAACTTGTAACGATGACCATTATATCTAAGAAGCAAAAATTTAATAAAATTTGTCATCATTATAAATAACTAATTGTACTTTAATCTATTACCAACGATAACTGAGATAATATCATTTTCAGAAACAAATGACTAATCAAAGTTCAAAGGCATTTAATAAATCATTTTTGTTACATACTTATTATTTATCAATTTTAATGCTATTTATAATAATGAAACCATTAAAAAGTTGAATGGCAAATTAAAAAAAAAACTTAGCTGTACTTGGACTCTTGATAGTAAATCACATAAGGTCCACATACTGCAAATATTGTTGTTAGGCTTAGTTCAGTCTGGTTCAGCAGCGTATGGAATATGCAGTCAGAATAATTTGGGAAATTTCTGACGAAGACATGGCACGATTAGTATATTTTAGTTCTTTAGTATAGTAAAATGTCATGATGTGGGGAAACGCTGCCGTCATCACAACAATATTTGTGCTGCAGTAGTAGTTCGAGGCGACGGCCTTTGTTCGAAGGGGTGTGGGTTCAAATTAGGATTTGAACCTACACCCCTTTTTTTGGATAAGTGGTAAACGCTTAAAATATTAACGGGCCGGGTCAATTAATATTTTACAACAGATACAATATATTTTTTTTCAAGATTCATTTTCTTGGTACTAGATGGCACAGCGTACTAGTTGTACGTCTACATCGCGCTATCACTTGTTAGGTTAGTTATAAAAAAGTGTAAGCCTAAAGTTGTTTAACTTTTAGAACCCTTTGTGCGCGAGTTCAACTCGCACTTGGCCGGATTTTATTACAATTCGGCGATAAAGTTTCTAAGTATTTCAATTATAATATAACATATTTAAAAATCAATAATATGCATTTTTTTTTGTTAAAAATGCCCCTGTGCGAGTTTCGTATACCGTTTGATGGAAGTCATCGCACTTCCGACGTTCAAAAAGTAAAATTTTGTATAAAAATATACACTGGCCGCCAAAAAAATCGATCCACCCGCTAATTTTGAGTAACAAAGTTGTTACCTTAAGTATGCGTTGACATATTGGTATGTTTTGCTTATGCATTATAAATAAACATCTGAGTACCCACTTGACAATGTTTTAGACGAATTCAAGTGCTATTGTGGGTATTTGTAACATTTTAAAAGCACTGATAAAAGATTACTGACTTTTTCGTAGAGTGCAAGGTTAGTTTATTTCGGACTTTTGTCGTTTACCGTGCATCGTAGTAATTTAATCTTTGAATCCTTTGTTAGA
>JAOTAV010000030.1:1648198-1703464 GCA_026546445.1 Cyclargus thomasi | reverse complement strand
ATACTTTTTAGTTTCTTTTGTACTATTTTAGTTTTTTCCCTTGGAAGTCGGTTTTAATTTTTTGTTAAAAAATAATTTTGACAGCATTCCTAAACAGATTTAGCGTGTCCCTCGTGTTTCCTAAGATCATGACATATATAGCAAAAGGTTTTCGTGCTTGGACACCGCCGCGATAGTATAGAAAGCCCGTTTGAAAAACGCACTACGTGTCACTCTAGTGATATGGCAAAACAGCATCGCTCTTTTGTAGCGTAGTTGGGCCGTTCTGTTTCCGCGCGCAATCGCATTGTGAATCAACGGGGCAGGTTTCATTTTGCTCTACACCACTGCAGAGTAGCGATGACATGGGCGCTAGACCAATGTCGGTAAAAAATTAAATAATTTGAACTGAAACGTTTCAGCCTAAAAGACAGCGGCACAGTGGGTTTATTACATTCCGGCTCAGCAAGCAACTTGAAGAAAACGCTCGAGGTACTCGATTTTCACGATAGTTTATTAGTTTAATCTTGTGTTACTAATACATAGAATGTTTTATTAATAGTGTAATACATGGTCCTGTGATTTAAATATTTTATGACTTTCAGATGCCAATGATAAGGAAAATGTGCCGGAAAATATTACAGCTCCACTAGATATTATTATGGGTATGTTAAGTGTTTTATTATTTTTTTTTCTACAGCAATAACGGCTACCAAACAAAAAAAACAGTTTTTGCTTAGTTATATAATGGTACAGAACACTGTGCATGTGTCCAACTCGTACTTGATCGATTTTTTTTATGTTAACCGACATTTTTTATCTTTCAGATGTTAACGACAAGGAAAACGTTCCTCAAAATTATCAAACATTGGAATATAATATGAGTGGTATGTTATACTATTTTATAAAAGAAGTATCAAAAGCGCCTTAAGCTAATTTTGAGTTCATGTTTTATCAATGAGATATAAATGAGAATAACATTATTATGTATTATCTTGTAGATGTCAACGACAAAGAAAATGTACCACAAAATTATCAAACGATGGAATTCGTCAGTGGTATGTACCTACCGATTTCTTTGTATTTTATGTTTAAAAACTAATATAATATAGAAGATTTAGTAATTCATAAATATTAGATGACAACGATAAATAAAGTGTGCCTAAAAATTGTCAATACAATTTTACAGGGTTAAATAAAGAGAATGTGCCAGACAATCAGCAAAATACGAATCGACTTACACAAATGCTACACGCAGAGGGTCTTGCTGATGTCCAAAAAACTGCAGAGGTGGAGAGACGCAGGCTAAGCGAAAGTTCAGAAACGCCTCTGGGAAGCTTAGATAGAACTAAAGTATCACTCGGCGACTCCGAGAAAACCACCGACTCGAGAAGATTCATACGGTACCTACGTTATTTTTGAGTAATTAATAGGCTCGGCAATGCAACACTAACGTTATAGACTACTGGACCGTCCACAAAATCGATGGATCATATGACTCCGCAGGAGACCTTTACAGGACGATAGAAGAGCTTAAAACAATAAGATTTTGTTCTATGATTTCACTTGTAAGCTGTCCAACTGGGTGCTGATGAAAAATCTAAAGTTCAGGTAGTCAGAAAGTCCATTGGACATGGACATATATTTTGTACGGAAAGTTCACCATCAATTTATCCATGAAAAGTAGTAATATCTCTTAGAGTCGTAAAAAATGGTACGCCACAAAGCCAGCATATTTTAAAATTTTCTAACGCTTTCCAGGGAAAATTTGGTCATTTAATTCTATACAGCATCAGTTACACAACGATTCAATACAGATTCTTATCCGTTTTTCCGCAATGCCATCAATCTTTAAGTTCTATATTATAGTAAGTTCAACTCATTGTGCGCGTGGTCCCATGTGTGGGTAAGTCTTGTTTTCCCGAACGACCCCTGCCGCGTCACTGTCACATGAATGAAAGGTGTGTATTTACAAAGCGCACGCACATAGGGTCAACTGAGATAAACTATTTGTAATAAGGGTTACTTTTTCCAGCGACGAGTGGGGCACGCAGGGCACGATGCACAAGATCTACGCGGCGGTGAAGGCGCGTCGTGCGCTTGAGTCCGACGCCGCCGTACGCGTGGAGTCGCTGGTCGCGAGCGGCCCCATACTCGCAGGACATCAACGTGTTATCGTTGCTCGTTGCTTCACTTCCATACTCAGTGAGTTTTACATCATTAAGCTCTTTTTCACATGAACACGGCCGCCGTGCTGCGTAAAGTAGTATGAACAGCTGAGAGTTTCGACACGCCTGTTTCGCCCATGCTCACATACTATAAGTACGGCGACCGTCTCAGCAATATATGGAATTGTATAGACGCTTTCACATGCACACGAACGCAAAAAGGCACGACGACTGTATGAATGTTAAAAAAGGGGGCTCATAGTATAATCGCGAAAGCATGTCCTCTTTTACCTTTTCATGCCTGAAAGGTTAAAGCTGTTTAGATGAAATATAATAAACACGTTTACCGCGTCAACTACTCGTCACACAAAATCTGTCAGGAATAAATGGAAGGTCAAAACACGGCTTGTAATTATTATAGTTAAAGTGCAGGCAAGCTACAGCCTACACATTAAATTTAATTTGATATTTTGTTTTATTAAAAATTTCAAGATGTGTATAGGCTTATGCCCATATCTTTTTTCTCAATTTACAATTTAATTTTTTTGCACCAAGGTTTACATTTTATCTCATATTACGTCAAGTCCATCACGCGGAAACCTTTTTTTTTTCAATAATTATATTTATACATAGTTTTTATTATCACAGTTCTCTTATAAATATTAATAGTATTGTTTTAATTTATTATATATTATATTTGCCTACCTCCAAAGATCGCGACTTTTGATTGCTACACGCTCGCAAGTTTGAGGACGAGGAGGTTTCTGTCCTTAATTTGATATTACAAATGGTTATTTTATTTGTCTAAATAAATACTCAAACCAACTGATTTGCAAAATGAGCTAATTACAATAATCTCACTACAGATGTCACTATTATTGAATGTAACGTTTATTATATTTCAGAGTTGAAACAACATGGATTCATCAGAGTTCATAAAGATCCCGAAACCAATGAAATCCTTGATATAGAGCTTGGAAGCAAAATTATTGCACGCAAGAATTAACACCATTGTTGTTAACAATGATTATACGTAAGGATACAGTAGTGTTAAGTTTATAAGTAATATTTTTGTTTTTAGCAGTTATACCACGTTAGTTATTATTATTCTATTTTCTGTTATTGCCATTGTGTTGGTTTTTCATTAAAAAATTTAAACATTTTTATCGGACTTTTTTTAAATAAGAAAGTAGTCGATATGAACAATTTATTTGAGTAATTTATCTATACATATATAATGATATGATTTCTGTACAATTTACACAAAGCCACTAATTAGTTAACGTCAGTTGACAGGTTTAGTTGAAACTTTGTGAGGAAGATGACTTAATAAAAATTTACACTAGAGTGAATGGAAACTGTACATAAAATAATTATGTAGTTGACTTACTCATTTAAAAATACTTAATTTATACATTAAATACAGTCATACAATGGAATTTTAATATTATTATTATTATAACAATTCAGTAGGCAATAATTTTACAGTAACATTATGATAGAAACGTAAATTGGATCTAAATCGAGCCTAAGCCTGTAAGCATATCACTATGTCTTTATACAAAATCAGTCTCCTACTATTTGTAAACCACATCTGTAGACTAAGAAGCAGATAGCCATAGAATTCAGGCCGGATTGATTTTTTTCATTATAGAACAATTTTTCTCGTCACTTCTCAGTCTACTACCACACATAAAAACCTAATACCGGCTATCAGCTATTGGAGGCGATCGACTCAAAATCGACGCTGGACGATTGGACGCATTTCAACAGACATAAATATCTAATACACTTGCTGCCCAACAAAATAACAGATATACTTCAGGAGCCTGTTTAAACAAACGGGAATTTACTTATGGATATCAGTTTGTCAGCAGAATGTATAGGAAAACTGACAAAGTAATATAACTCCTGTTAAGTTTTTTCCCGTTTGAATAAACGCACCCGCGGTCGATCGGCGTTGTGAATGCTAGCCTTAGTGAATCGTTTGCATAACGATATAAATTACAATTATAGCAAAAAGCTAAAATATTGTTTAAAAAATTAATTGATGTTATATTGTTGAAGTAATGATGGCTCATTATAAAGGAACTGATGGCTCAAATTATTTTACAAAGTTATGAATTAAATATACATAACGATCTTTGGTTTACGTTTCACTAGAGCTCGACCATACATTTGAATTCCAACTATCGCGCTAAATTCTACTAGTATTGTAAGTACTGCTGTCGTAATTTAAAACAATATTAATAGATACAACACTCGAGATATCTTCGTCACAAAGTGATCGTTTATTATATGACAACATAGCAATCGACCGCGCCGATGACATTCGTCTCATTTCACAGCCTTGCTACAGTCGGTTTATCTTACTCACACCTGCCCGCCGGGGCTTAGGAATGCAAACATTTATTTAAAAAGCTACCATTTCGCATTTTTTTTTAAGATTGTTAAAGGTTACATTAATTCAGGAGTTACCTTTTAACTTACATTATATAGACGCTGAAATATTTTGCCTAGATTACATTACAACCAGAAAGTAAGGTTATATTTTTGGATAATTTATGTAATTACATACAAACTAGTTACAGCGATATAAATTCATTAAATTAATAAATATTTTAATAATCAATCAAATCATCGCAAGCGATTCCGCTCAATAAGAACAGAGAATAAGTCGTAAACAAATCCAAAGTGTGAAATTATCACAGATATAATATTCGGAGACGAGTGTAACGGAGATTAAAATCTGCTCGACAATTTTAAAACGTTCGAATACACAGTCTATCCTAGCGAAATGGCGTGTGACCGGTGCCACGTGACTATACTGTTTACTGCTCTCGTCAGGCCAGCGAGTCATCCTCGAACTCCCTCTCGTCGGACCCGTACTTCATGCTCTCGAAGTACTGCTGCGGTTTTCCATTCCACAGCGATTCGTTTTGCTCGTTTAGCGATTTCAGGGTTTTCAGATCGATGGAGTCGACATTCTCGTAGAGTATCGATTTGGTGAGTTCGAGGGCGAGGTTCGGGGGGCTCTGGTAGGCGAGTCGGCAGTCGAGCGGCAGGGGGCGCGCGCGCGGCAGCCTCGGGAACAGCGGCGCCAGGCGCTCCGTCCGCGCCAGGTACTCCGCCACCAGCGCCGCGCGTTCGCCCGCCAGCGTACACCCATCACCGTTCTGTCAACATCCCACAATCCGTTAAAACTAGTCGCGTGTAACATCTTGAGCTTGTTCCGCTGGACTGAATTCAGAACTCCCGGCCGAAGCTCGGCCGCTCATAATAAGAATTTCTTTAATGAAAAATTCAAACTCTCCGCCAGAACGCACTCAGCTTATATTTTTAGTTGTGGACAGCAACATAGAGACCAAGACAGGCGTCCGAATTTTTCTGATCCGAAATTTTCATGATGTGCAGCACACTTCATAGCAAGGATGCTAATGTATCAGAGTCACCCGCTTCTCTAAATGTACGTGATTCGAATGCCCGAATTCAGTCAAGTGGAGTAAGCTCTTGACATCTCGCCATGTCTCATACTAGCTGATGTGTGTTTCCGTGGAATTCAGAATGTCACTGTCACAGTTTCAAGCGAGCGAGAGGAAAGATGTTACACATTGAATATTAAGTCGAAACTGAGGAAATATCTTTTATCGTTACTTATCCCAACTAGAAATCCCAAGCAAGGAACATGACGTATAAAATTTAGCCTTTAGTACATTATAGGATGTTGCGAGTTAGAAGTGAATCTAACACATATACAGAATCTGTATTGAGATTAACTTCTATACCTGGTATAAAAATTAATGAATAATTTGAAATTTTCAATAAGGATACTTATACACTAGCATGAGCATTAAGTCGAGGAATGATTAATTGGTTGTAAAAGTTTATGTGTGTCTTAAACATCACAATATGGTAGGAGTCCCCTAAGCTCAAAAAAACCTCATTGCAGAACCCAAAGAAATTATCACAATCATAGAGCTAAAGAAAAGTTTAAGATATGTAGAAGGTAATGAAAAGAGAATATTAATGTGTGTTTATGTAGAAAATGGACTTTAAAGTTGACGTGTTTAAACTAGTAACAAAATCTCAGGTTCTGCATTGACATTTGAGTTATTATTTTAATGTGAGATGTTATTTAAATAAGAAATATTTCACTCACATAGTGTTAAATATTATTTACGTTAATCATAATAAACGTTTATTTTACGAGCCATGACAGAAATAATATAATACATTTTTCAAAAACTATCGTTAGTTAAAATCTCGTATTAAATCTATCATCACACAACACAAATTGCAGTGGTTCAGTCAGCGTGTTACCTTTGTATTGTGAGCGTAAGCTTGTTAGTTAGGTTTACTGTACGTTTTGTGCCAAATAGGACCTACACGTGATATAACAGTGCTTGTTAGCCCAGCGAATCTGTTTTGTATACTGTGACTAGCCAATTAGTTCATTTTATGCCACTATGTCAATAAAATACGAAACAAAAATCAAATTAAATTTCGCAAATTAACAATTTAACTACATAAAAGTGATGGTTTGTGCTGCATGATTTTTGTGCTTTTGCTAAAAATAGTATATTAATTTTTTTACACTTGCATTTTAAGCAGGAGTTCACATTTGATGACATTGCCATAATCATTGTTTGAAGACAGTTGAATCTTTACTATCATGTATGTTAAAATCTTCATTGTTAATAATAATTATTAAAAGTACGAACAATGTAACGATGCAAAGTATTTTAACTAATATCAAAGGTACTAATTTGGGTAACCGTTACGACATATTTAATGCGCGTGGAAACCTTTGCAAGTAAATGTGGCAATTTCCACCATTTGATATGCCAAAAACAATATTAAATTGCTTAAATTTGGCACCGTTTGGCAAAAACTAATATTAAAAACTGACAACATTGAGGATATTATTCAATTTCATATCCTATATTATTCCATAATTTTGGCAACAAAAAATAATTTATGCTAACATGCTACGCGTAAAGCTATGTATGGAAACTAAAATTAGGATGAATCTACTACAAGGGTGATAGCAAACTAAACAAATGTTCAAAAGCGAACTATAAAAATATTACCAATCCATAAAACAATATTCTCACTGGCACCCATACCGTTTAACTTGTAGCGCGAGGGGAGCAACTGAAAAGAAATATTTTCTCTTATCCCCTGACCTGAAGAGACGTCGATCGCCGATCATCTATCAGTTCGAACACAATTAACTGATAACAATAACAAAATATTTACAAAATACAATTTGAATACTGTAATTATTTGCTAAAACTTATCGGAAAAAGTTGACCGCTCTACATTTTCACGAAAATAAATCGTAACACGTGATCAATAAAGGGCAATCGTAACAATTTTCGCGAATATTTAAAGCGGTTTCGTAACAATATCGGTGTTAAGAAGCATGGGATATGGCGATTAGTAGCGAGTAGCATGCCAGTAAACGAGAACTGAGCGTTAAACTGAACGAAAACTTACGATCGACATAATGGCATGATGGCATTAAAACGGGGGGGTAGTAATGAGCACGGAACATTAGTCACTGGTCGGGTGCACTGTCACACGGCGGCGATCAGGAGTCCTTGGGCAGGAACCACTGCCAGATGGACCGGGAGCGCACCTTGTCGGGGGGCGCGGGCGCGGGGGAGCGGCGCACGGGCACGGCGGAGCGGGTCGGCCGCGAACCGGACCGGGACGAGTGGGCGGACGCGGGCCGGGACGGCGGCCGCGGGGCGGTGCCCTTGTGCGCCGTGTGCAGCGGGATGCGGCTGGGCCTCGGCCGCGGCGTGTCCACGCTGCGGTCCGCGACGCTGCGATCCGCTACGCTGCGGTCCGCTACGCTGCGGTCTGCGACGCTCCGATCGGGAATACTGCCTGCCATGCTGGGGCGTGGGGTCTCGGTAATGCGCGGCTCGTCGGGCAACCGCAGCGGCTGCATCTCGCGCATACTGCTGTGGGGATCGTCGCCCTCGCTCCGCTGTCTGCTCTCCAGCTGTCTTACTCTCGCCTTCGCACCTTCCAATTCTATACTCTTCTCCTCGAGCTGAAATCATATCAATAAGAATGTTAATATAAATATTACTGCAAAGACTTCTAGAGCTGTTTATTATAGGACCGATGTCTATTTATTAGCTTTTTTGTCAGAGGTTTATTTTTTCAATAAAATTGATACTTTGCATTTTAACGTTAGTCATTAAAAAACCTAATGAAAAAACGCTTCGGAAACCGTAAATAGGCCTTTTTTTGGCATCATAGAGTAAAAAAGTCGATAAAATACTAAATAGCATCAAATAGCCCACCCTGAATTTAAGGTCTTCGTTTTGGTCTTGAGCTCGTTCTAGTTTCTCCAGCAGAGCAGACCTCTGAGCGGCAGCACGTCTGAGCTGTTCACAGATCACCTGAAAATATTTACGACGGTATATTTAGAATTAGCGTTCATATTACTGTTCATGTTTAGTCTTTGTTCTGTAAATGCACGCTGGTACGAGCGGATGTGTTATAAAAAAATTCATTTCATTAATTCCGCTGACCTCCCTTATGAATCAGTCATAAATTATGCAAAACATTCAAAGGGCATCATCAGAAAAGACGCCTCGGTATTGTGAAATTAATTTCAAAACATGCAGCCGTTTAACAAAAGAGCTGAGCACATTTAAGGCGGCGGTGATGCTTGAATAATCTCCTCCACAGTCCATTAGGCACTGTAAGCCGTTCCGCGTGGTTTTGCCGAAATCTGCAGTTACATCACGCCGCTCCTAATGCAACAACCTACTTAAAATCTGATGCGTTGTGTATTTTCGTTTGCGTCAAACTTAAAAACATCTATTGTGTAATTTCAAAAAACACAAACAATATGATCAAGTTGTCTACGCAGAAAAAACAAATGATGACTACTACACAAAAAGATTAGAGATAAGGCCGACGTGAAAACAATAACTTTATCATCTTGAACGAGATATATCTGAATTTCGCATTGTTTTACTCATACCTGCTAACTAAAAACAACGAACCTGATTCTGAACGGTGGAAACGAGTAGTTGCCGTTGTAGTTCGACAGGATTACTCTCGAGGAGAATCGCAGCGAACTTTTTGGAGTCCGGTGTGGGGACGCGGGGCGGTCGGGCCGGCGTGTGTAGCGCGGTGTCGAGGCGGCCGAGCGGCGTGCTGACGGCGGGAGGGCTGACCGCCGCCGCCGCCTCCAGTTGGGCCGCGTGCGCGAGGAGAGCGTCCCTCTCGTTCCGAAGCCGCACCAGATCGGTACACTCCCCGAAACCCGCTGACAGGGCACGAGCGAACGACTCCTCGGCCGTATTGGAATGCCGTTCGTCGATCTCGCTGCGCAGGAGCTCAGCCTCATCGCGCAGCTTGATGCCCTTCCGTTGTATGACATCGAGGAGGGCCCACAACTCGTCCTCGAGCGGCCTCGTGCGAGGGGCGGTGGCGGAGTGGGCGTCCTTCCCGCAAGAGGTTTCGGTGCTGAATCCCGAGTCCTGCACCGAGGGTTGAGGTTTAGCTCTCGTAGCGTCCCCGGTGCCGCCGGCGAGTTTGCGGCGCACGCGCACGCCCGGCTCCCAGTCGCGCCGGGTGCCGCTCGCCGGCGTCGACGGAGCCATCTTCGAGCGCAGGTTCGGGAATGTCTCGATAACGAGGTCGCGAAACTCGAGCAGAGCGCCGACCTCATTCTGAAGTTCCTGTAACATTTAATATATACCTATAAAGTTTAACACATTAATTTCGTAGTAGAATTTCTAATGAATGACCGTTCTACTTCTACGCCTATGAGAATGACAAACTTTATCGTGCCCTACAATAATTGTTGAATGGTAAGTGGTGACTATTGGGTACATTTATGACCACAAGAGCTATATACATAATACACCAGTTTCTTTACAGTGCCAATTAATACACCTATGTACTTAAATTGGACGGGAATCAGTTTGGTCGACCACCCTGGGGCAGGATTTTTCGCATTTGGCGCCCAACGTGGGGCTTTAATTTTACCAACGATTTAATTTTTATAGTTACCTGTAGCGCAACGAGTGACTTAGCCTGCTCCGATATGAGGTAGTGGAAGGGTCCGGGCGGCGAGCGCAGCTGCAGGCACTCCATGCCCGAGCCGCCGGACCCGCCGCTCGCGCTGTCCCCACCGCCTGTCTGGAAAACAATAATTGTACAGATTAATAAGGTGGCTAGATTCAGCTTGAATGACAGCTACAGTCTCCCTGTATTCAAAAAGCGCGAATTGATGTCGTGTATGGAAATCGTCTAAATGTATCTTGATAACAATACGTGAAATTTTATTTAGCTGACAAAAAACGTTTCTGATAGTACTCGTATATATTAATTATTTTACAACTAGTAGATCTTTTCATACAATTGAATTACATAAACACTGTTTCTTCAATTCTCTCGCATGTCATGATGAAAGTGCGACATACACGACCGACGATAAAACACGAAGAGATTGTGATCATTGATTAACAATCAGTTACGCTAACTATGTTAAATGGCCGTTAAGGGTTCCACACACGTACACACGTTCCTGAACTTAAAACATTACGAGAGCCGCCGGCAAACTGCGATGAGCATTGTAATGGAATAAACAAGTTGTGCACTGAATCTGTTTCTGCAACTGCTAACATCTTTAGCATTAAATCTACGCCAAAACTTTAATTTATTGAAAATACTGCGTTTATAATAAGTAATATAGTTTAGTAACAAAAACTTCGTTGTGCTCTTTTAGACATTGGCAATTTTTTTACAATCCGCATACAGTTGATTACAGTTCTAAAAATATTGAAAGTTAATAGTGGTGCTTACGAAGCTATTCGGCAAGATAAAGATAACTTAAAGATGTGAGCTCAAAAAATTGCTAAATTGTTAAAAAACCGAGCTCATTAGACATTGTGAGTATTGTGTAACGTCTTATTATCATCGATTTAGCCGAAGTCTTACAACTTCCGTCGCCATTGTCCCTCAAACTGTGTTTTGAAATGTTTGTAACCGATTGTGGCGCGCAGATTATTTTACTTGGGTTCGGGTGTTACAATAGTTCATTGTTTTTTTATACGCGAAGGGCATATTTTCCCTAATTTAAGATTACTGACCTCAAATTTCGTAAAGTCCCAAAAAAATCTTATTCAATATTTCCTAAATTATTTTTCCTAAAATCCTAGTCAAATCAATTTGTATTTAGACGTTTGAATTTTCTAAACAAGATGTTTGGTTTTTTAACAAAACAAGACTATTGGTGTTACTCAGTTACTTTTTTGTTTTAGACCAAGTTAATTATTTATTTTAAAATTTTGAGATACTTTAAAAAAAAAATCTCATATATTTTTTAAATCGCATCCTATACTGTTAAAAAGTTCCATAGTAAATTTACTAAATTTGTGTAGGAAGTTTTTACGCACCACATTTTAAGAAATGTGAAACTCAGTCATGCAATTTCACGACACAATTTATAACAGAATATTTGTAAAAATACTACCTACTTCGTATTTGAGCTATTACAAAATGTAATATTACAACAAATGTCTGTTTAAATTCCAATACAATACAAGATTTTGTAATTTTAGGATTCATTTGCGTAGTAAAATTGTAGTAAATTTACAGAATTTTTTAACAGTGTATGTTTTAAAATATGGTTTTTTATTCCCCCATAAATTTGTTACTAGTTATTTATTTACCTGCTTCTAGAGTGTAAAGTTATTAATAAAGAGCAGGTAGAAAAGCACTTAAAATGTTCAAGATCAAAGAATTCTTAACCTACACAAGGCACAACGTCCTTTAAGGGTTCATAACCGCTGACAATATCCTATTTAACCGGACGCCGTTAATTTTATTCAATTCAACAAAAATGACTTAACCCCTAAATTACGTTTTTTTTCAACCGGATATATTATTTAAGGTTTTAAAAGTGAAGAGAGTAGTAGTTTAAACAATTTTGTTTAAATTAAGAATTCCGGCTACCTTAAACGCCTCAGTCCTCACCCACCTACCTGTGTTGTAAATAGATATAACTTGTAACATTGCATTCTCGATTCTCAGTAAATATTGTCGCAATATTGTCACATCACGACTATTGCAATGAAATCAATTACCATATCCTTGCGTCGTAAAACAACCCATTAGTTGTGTTTCCGGTAGTTTAAATACACTTTAGACTTATTATCTCCGACATTCAAAGCATACTGCGAGGTTATAATCATCAAAAAACTCATTTTTGTAATTTGCTCAGTACAAGCATCAAATTAAGTTCTACTTGAAGGTTAACATTCTAGTTGTTACTGCACTAAGAAAATATATCATTCGACTTATACAATAAAAATGTAAAAAAACTGGGTAGACTTCTACTGTTAATTTTCCTAACTTAATTGTAGACCAAAACTTATTGTATTCCTAGAAAAAATATTTTAAGTGACAGACAGAAGCTTTAGCTGACTTCAAATAATTTTATAGAATTGATTTAATTTTCATCAATATTTTAAAAATAACCTCAACGTAATATAATATCAGTTACGTTGCGGTCGCAAGCCGAGAAGTTTAACATCAAGGCTATAACTTATAAGAGTATCAAGTACAAACAGTCTAAGTTAAAATATTGCAACAGAGCTGAAGCAAGCGTTAATCACGTAATTAAAAAAAATATTATGATTTAGTAGATCCGATATCAAAAAGAACAAAAAATATGTAAATTTTTTAGATCATTTCGAAAAAACATTCAAAATTTTTTAACCTACCACAGAGACATTTTTATTAGACTTTTGGTTACTTTAGATAATAATTTGAATATTATCGTCACTAACTTACACCATAATATAATCACCAAAAAAGTCAACTCTAGTGTAATATGCGGAGCGTTGCTTACCTCACACGGTATATTCTTGCACATAACCAAAGCACACTTTTATAAAATAATTCCAATAGAGGATGATGAAAGACTATTGTTCTTTGAAAAAAATATTTACAGTTTTAAACGTTGGCACTTCGATATCAGCTGTGATAAGGGTAACAAATATCGGTGCCGCGTAAGTGCTGATAAAATTGAACAATCTTTTTGTCTCGATAAAGGCTGGCCTTACATTTTGATGTTTTGAAGCATGTAGGCAAGCAGTGTGATTCATTGTTTGTTTCTCCTATCGACGCACCCAAGTATCCGTCAATCATATTTTGAAATTTCTACTACTACTGCTGATATCATATTGTACCTACTGTTCTGTTTGCATTATCTTATGAGAACGTCTTCAATAATATATGATAATATTAATCAAACATTAGACTTCATGGTTAAACTTAAATACGTATAGGACTGAGACCTTCGTAAGCAAAGAACTGATAAGTGGGTGTTACAAAAGCGCAGATACAATAAAATTGTGCGCACGCGCACGCGAAATTGACTAAAGAATCGTAAGCCAGCGCGAATGGCACGTACCGCTCAAGGCTCAGCGACGTTGGCAACAACAAAAGAACGATAACTTATAAACAAAAAACTGGAAACCGATAGCCACCCAATATAAACAAAAAACAAAAGTCGATTTCTCATTTCACTTTCTTTACAAACGTACGCGCCGCCCACTGTTATTACAATTTTCTAACGCGATACGACATCAACTGCATATTACACACTTAAACGAAACTACCGGATTCAATTCTACGTAGCACCACGTAACCGACCGCATGTAAATTGCTGTGCTCCCATAACAAAACAAAAGAATGGGTACAAAAGTATTATATTTGTATTGTCTTTTTGCTGATATGGGCTACCTATTAGGGAGACAAGTACTTAGTAGTAACTTGTTACAAGTAATTTTCTTTTGCGTAGTAGATTTAACGTTTAATGTACCTACATACAGAAAAGCGCTATATTTTTTGCCTCTTAGGGAAAAAATCATACAAAACAACATTCAAATAGCTGTACGTTACATTAGTTATTTACGTGAAATTTGTGCCACTAGGATAAAACATAACAATAGCGGTTTTTGGCTTTGTGACTTCAGTTGAAAATTTCATACCTTTTATGGTTCCAGTAATCCAGTCTTTGCCTTGTATGACATTAGCGTCTTTATTAAATCTACGTTCTGTTAACTTATTTTAATACTGGCACGGGTGGTTTCGCTTGCGTGAGTTAACATTAATATTATAATAAGAAATTTACTTGTTTTTTCTTTAGAACCACTTTGTAATTATAAGTGAATCGTTGCTTACTTTAGATTCAAGTTTATTGAGGAACATGCAGGGAAGCATCGTTTTTTTATATAAAATTTAGGGGGCAATCGAGCAGATGGGTTACCTGATGGAAAGCAACTGCCGCCGCCCATGGACACTCGCGACATCCGAAGAGTTGCAAGAGTTGCGTTTCCGGCCTTTATGAGAGAATAGGGAACGGGAAAAGGGGTAAATGATTAGGGACGTTGAGCCACAGATAAACCTACTCACTAACCGAAACACAGCACAACGCCTTTTTACGCCCGTTTTCTGTAAGGCCGTGGTATCACTCCAGACGTGCCGAAGCATGGCTCTCCTACGGCAATGAGCACCCGTATTATGTACTTGAGGTCGGAAAACGTTTGTACACGCCTCCGCCGGTGTTAGAACCAGCACCTTCTCGTTTTTTTCCAATACCTACTTCATTTATTGCGTTGTACGGAATCAATGTAAATGTAGCGTGTATTATCTGATATCTATACCGGGGTATCGAGATGTGACACTCGAGATTATCCGATCATGTTCACCTTAACACGTCGAGAAAAAGGAAATGTGATTATTGAGGTCGAGGCAGCTGAATATAGGATAGGTGCTAGATACACGAGTGTTACCGTTACACATAGACACTTGAGATAGTGTTGTGAAAAACGCACTACCTGTCAATTGCCATTGAAGCAACGAGATAAAATTCGTATAGAAGTAGACCAGCTAAAGACTTCCACTGATACCATATTGGTATATTGATTTTTTTTTTTATTAAATGTTACAAAAGATTGTAATCATATTACAAATTTTGAACACTTTTGGGAAAGGAATAAATATACTTAATTTAGATTTACAGTAGCAGTAGCCCACCACGCAGTTGTCGATTGTTTAGCAAGAAAAACATATGAGACACCATCTATACTTGCAGTTTTCGATGTCTCATTCATTTCAGCCGCGCCTACGTTTTATTTTACGTTAGATTTGCTTTATTCGCCTACGTTTTAAATTAATTATTTTCAAAAGTAAGGCCGTTATGACCTTCTTTAAAAACACTGTTTTTGAAAGCTCTTTGTAGTTATGACTCATTTAGCTTTTAGAGCGTCTTGACATCCTCTAGACTCGTATTTTATAAGGTTTTTAGATTTTGACCCAATTTCTGTACTTTTTATGCAAATTCGAATTCGGCAAAGTTTGACTAGATAGTAGACTAAAGGTTGATTTTGTGTTTATTATTTTATGAAAACTACAAAGACCAAAAATTTTTTTCAAATTTTATCGAACTGATCTTTTAGATCGCAACTGGACCGCAGTTGTACTCTTTTAAACGAGTTTAAGTATATTATTTATGTGAGAACATGTAAAAGAAAATATCTGCTGTCTAAAGCATTGGAGTGGGAGTTGCTATTGTATAGCTCTTAGTTCCATAAACAAAACTTTACTGAACTACGATTCAACAATACAATATAAGAAAAAATTTTAGGAAACTAAAAAACAAGATTTCTAGATGTATCGCAAATTTAACGTTATATTCACGTTCAATCTTGTACCAACTTTCCCACCGGAAAGTGTAAGTAGTAACCTACAATTTTACACTTCCCTTGTCATATTTAGATCAAAGTAATCTAAAGATCTGATGTAACCAATTACTAGTAATAGCTGACTCGGTGTTGTAATAGGTCATAATATTAATTATATTAGTATTATTTCAATATAATAGAATATGATAGGCGGATTCTTTTTAAAACTAGCTATCATCTTGCACAGTTATATGACGCGCACACTTAAATCATTCTCTAAATTACTATGTGAGATGAATAAAAGAACTCAAAGGTATATGCATGAATACCATCGAAATGTAATACAGTACGGAAATATGACTCTTACACGTTTATTAAACAGCCTTAATTTGGCTTCAATTATTGTTATAACTTATCAGTCTAGATGATCCTTTTCAGAAGCTGCTAAAATACTTTATTGTTTTAATTTTAATTTAGAGTTATAATTTGTGTTATATTTTGTATAAGGAACGATAGGATTGACATCGTCATTTTTTGTGCGTAAATCCCTTTAATTAAATAAAGATATAAAAAAACTCATGAGTCATAAAGTTACGAAGAAATTGCTCATAGACAGTTGACGATCCTGTCATTCGTAAAATCGAATTTTACATTATGGAAATTCCATATTCGTGATTATTGTCGGTTAATTTTGACAAGATGCGAGAGTATAATAAAGTTGTCGTCTGCATAATATAAATCAAATTCCCTGCGATACGGATATTGAAGCAACGTCCCGAGTACGGCAACTAACTAAAGCACGCCAGTCACTTGGTGTTAATTTCGTTTAACAGTTTATCGACTCAGTTACTCTTCCACCGCATAGTATTTCGATGATGCAAACGAATGTTTTATGTGATGTGCGCTGGGTCCAATCGGCCTTCGCCAGTTAGGAGCATCACCTGCCAATCAAGCTTCACCGTTACTCATTATTACGTCGTGTATGTTAAGATGGATATATAAAAACCATCGTTACGCTAATAGACTTATGGCCGGCTCATTCCACACACGTTTGATCAGACCGCTAACATAAAACAATTAACTGAAACCTTATTATTGCTGTATGCCATTTAAAACGTGCTTTCATAATTTTTTTCTAAGAGAGGAAACAGACGCAATCGCGCTGGAAACATTTTCGTATAAAATTATCAGATTATTACAGGTCTTTATTTTGTAAATAGGATTATAAACCTTGACTTAGCACATTTGCAATGACATAAATTCATTCACGTTTACGCACAGGATATACCTACGTCCTACTTCCTATAAGTCACTGAATAAACTTCTACGAACGTTAATGTTCTAATCAAGTGTTTCGGTAATATTGTCAACGTACGTAGAAGTCAATGTACGACATAATGAGTCATCAACCACTTCATGTTTATGGAACGAGTATACAGACACTTAGAAGAAAATTACCATATTTTGCGGAAACATCGCTTACCTCAGCGACAGTCGGTGTTAATAACTTAGCATTTTTAGTACTTAATTTAATTTATAGCGTGGTCCGGGCACCATCTGCTATAAAGGAGGTTGGCACATTGCCATACTCATCCTGTTTCGCTACATTACCCATAAAAACTGTATGATAAGATTACTTATGGGACAGCATCGCCAATTTACTTTACATCAATTACCAGAAAATAGTTTCTGTAGCTCATTGCAATCGGGTAATTAAGAAAAGTAAATTCATTCATATATTCAGCTAACATGCGCCTGGTAGACATTAAAATTCAATACACAATTTACAAGGGCATAGACCGCAGTCTCGTAAGGACGACCGCATACCTTTGTAAATTTGTCAATACGCCGCACGCCAACTTGTTCTGGTTAAGTAAACAAGTCTATTAATTCTGTAATCGACGATTTTATAGGCCAAAATTAATCTACGTTCAAAGATGAGCTTACTTTATCGTTCGTATTCTGTAGAATGTAGATTGTATATACTGCGTGGACAAAGATTAGGTAGATACAGTTAAATAGAACGTTTAAACGCAAAACTATCGTAATTACAAAAAGATCACACAGTTTTTGAGATATGTATAGATTGTTAATGTACAGAATACTCATATGATATCGGACATATTCATAAATGGACAGTCAATTAATGAGCAAGCGAAATAGCAAAGCTGTGCTGAAAATCTATCAGCGTCAAGCGTTAGGATATAAATAAAACATAAATTTGGTGGTTATAAGCCTTAAACAAATCCAATCAACAATCCCTCGATAACCTTCTATCATCACGAAATATGACTCATGATAATGTAAGGTGCGAGATAAAAAACGTGTCTACTATATTTCATGCAAAAAACCTCCAGAGTTTGGTGGCAAAAAATATAGTTAACACAATCCAGACTATTAACTCGCGGCCTATATTAAAGTCGCTAGTCACGTCACGTTTGTTAAGTCTAAAAATACACGGAAGCCATTCTAGCCCCTCTTGCGAAGAGATCTCCACGACCACCTGTCCAAATTTGAGTGAACAGGTACGTGTGTTGTAACACTTGGGCTTTGGAGATATAAGCAAATGTTGGTTGCGTGTGTAGAGATAATAGCACTCGATGTATTTTTTGTCCACGTTACGTTGGTAACTGCTAACTAGGTGTTATTAATGTCGTCCACGTAGAATGATAACTGTTGATACAACATAAAGATACCAAAAGTCGTTTGAAGAGAGTCAAAATGAGGTAAAGAATTAAAGGAAATTAATCTATTAAGATGACTGTCTAAACCCCAATTGATTTTATAAAAGGTTGTAAGAAGAAATAATGTATTTTTCTTAAAGTTAAGAAAATGTAAGACCCACTTTTCTGTTGAAGAACTGCTAGTTTACTTTGGGATCACGTTTTGTAAAAACTATCAGCTGTGATTTGACAAGGCAGCGGACTTAACAAGCGTGACGAATGCAAAATTAGTTGTTAGCAAACACTTGACAAATAAAAAATAGAGAAATGACGCAGCAAACCGTTCCGTGCTTTCACTTTCCGGATCGTCTCGTCATTTACGAAATGTGACACTTAATTTGTGGTCATTTTACGTCATTTTCAATTGTATTTAAATATACATTTAATTAATTGGTGAATTAAAAAATAAAGAGGGATTGAGATTATAATTTGAAATCTATATTAAGTTCAGTTAACATATTCCTTAAACATATAATCATTACAGAACGAAGAGATGTATCTTTATGCTAGGAATCTAAAACCATGTCGTGGGGGTAACCCAAAAATAAAACCAATTAACGTTTCTCTAATAGGTTGTAAACGTACACCTCTTGAGCGCGGCGTGTGCTCTACCACCGTTGATCATTAAGAAATGTATAAATTAACAATTAACAAAACTAAAAAGCGTAAAGAAGCCATTTCTCTTGAAGTTTTAAGGTTATCCAAAATTAATCATCATTTTAACGTCATCTCAGAATGAAGTAGTAATTACATCAAATATTACGTTAATTAAAAGTAATATTATAAAGAAACTCTAAATTTAGTCAACAGTTAAAACATATTTCAACAAAAAGCAACACAAAGAAAAGCTGGGCCTCAGCCGTGAAAAAAGACAAAACGAAGAGAGTAGAAAGAAAGTTATATTTATGTAAACAGCTCTATCATAGAGTAATCAACCATAGCACGTCGGCATTTAAATTATTTAAAAAATGTTACATAATTTCTTATACCGAAATTGGTTCGAATGGAACTGAACATTATATGATGTTTATTTACATAACTAGTTTAACAGGGGTTTTCTCTCGGTGCAACTGCAGTCTATAAATACAAGCCGTGACATCGTTCTCTTATTAAATTATTAAGTTTTGTCGGACATGAAACTGGACCAGCGTTCGTCGTAATTGCTGCTTTACATTAAAATCAAGTTTTTTTGGTGTTAATAAACCATATTACCTCACTGGCGGCACAAGCGCCGGCGCGGGTTATATAAAACCACGTAAGTGTCATCTAGTTCCTTCACGTGCATAATACAAACATTACGTTTGTCAACGTCAATAATAATTCATGTTGGTCAATCCTCGTCATTAGCAGAAAATATTATTTTGCCTAATCGATAACACGGGTAATGTGATTCATAGCATAATTCCAATTTATCTAATCAACTATTACATAAATAAGAAAACACATAATATGCAGAGAAATAATGTTCTCTTCGTCTTTTACATTAAAATATTTTGTTCTTATGCGTTTGCAACCCAAGCGGGATAATCGTGCCGTTGCATATTTTCTGAAGGTCCTTAAACCCTTGCCATAGATGCTGCACTTGTTCGGGAAACTTTAAAAATATTAGAGCTGCTATGTAAAGGTATACTAATATTTAGGCAGAAATTTTAAAAGCGGTCCATAACATCATCTGTTAGATATATAGATAGCAGAAGGTTCGTGCGTACGCCGCAAACAACAGTTTTCGTTAACGGTAAAAAGCTTGATATGATTGTTTTAGGCAATAAAATAAAAATATAATATACTACACGAGAGATTATAGTAGATAGGTAATAACACCGGCAAACATCGTTAATTTTCGAATCGTTAACCGTGAAACAAAACCGATATGCATAACAGAATGTACATTTGAAAAATATGTGCTTGCGCGTGTCTAATTATGTTCCGTTAGCGTAGGACGTGGCGTTTAGTGGTTTGTGTGTAATTTGTGTGTAATTGTACTTGCAATAGGTACGTAATTGTTTAAAAGAAATGCATACACAACTATTAAAACAGTATTCGCCTTTTATAGGTCATTGTTAATTATAATGTGTTTGACCATTATGGCTGCGATCATAAATAACACTGTGTGTGCTCAATTTACATAAAGAATAGAAGAATATAAATAATAAAAATAACGTTTCGTCGGTACGCTGTACCATACGGTTTCAACATTTAAAGTTTCTTAAATTTAAATGTGATGCTGTCTAATAATTTTGTTAATTATAAGACAGTTAAGCATGTAAAAATTAGAGTTTTAATTATCAGAGAAGATCTTAATTTAAGGGAGCTGTGAGAGAGCGTATTGCAAACCGCGAACAAAACTTAAGTTTCATATACAATAGGTAATGATTACAAGATTCGAGTTATCTACGTCCGCTATTGCATTAATTGTACGACCCACGAAGCATCCACGATTAATTCTCGCAACTGTAGAAACGTATAAGTTTCGTAACTGTGTACGAGCAAAATTCTAAACATAATTGAGTGTACATAATAGGTGTAAGATTAGCAATAGTATGCAATCAAAATAATCCAATATTGATGAATGCGAATGACGTTTCATAGGTTATATCTAAACTTGTAAAAAAAACATAATACTCCTATTAATGTTAAAATACTCGCGTATACACAACTTCGCATACCTGTAAAGGCAATTCGTAAAAAAATTATCGAACTAAATAAGCTAGCAATATAGATCACCAACATTATTTCCTAACTTGTATGTAACTGACAAAAAAATAAAAGGAATAAAAGAAATTGTTACGTCAAAGCTCTCAAGATTGACTAAATTTATAATGAAGAAAATATAAAAGTGGAAAATAATTTTACCTGCTAAATAATTTTATGAAATAAATATAGCTTGTTAAAACAACTATTGTTAAAGGATAGAGAATAGACAAAACCAATTAGAAGCGAGTCTTACAGCCACGTGAGAGTGGCGTGATTAGTCACGTTACCTGATCCACACCGAGCACGAGTGTCGAATAATGTGACACACCTGTACTACTTGATAACCAAATAAAATTAAGTAAACTACTACCCAACTATTAACTTAGCATATGCCTGTGGCTTCACCCATATAAAATTTAAAAAAAGCTTAAAATATTTTTGTAGAACATGATAAAGTAGCATTTAAAGTTACTCTTCATCTTTTTAAAACCTAAGCCCATGCCAAAGAGTAGACTTGGTTTTTGGAATGGAAAAAAATAAGGAAATGGCAGAGTAAGATGTCCAATAGATAAACTTAGTTCAAGTGAAAGAATAGAATTATGAATGCTGGTAAAAGAAATGTAATTTATAGAAAAGTGAAGATGAAAAATATTTTGTTGCAAAGATGCTCCGCTCAAAGAATACTGTAAAGTCAGCAGTAGATTACAAATGAAACAATTTGTTAAAGCATGGTAAGCGACAGCAAAGCGAGCGTGCAGTGTCACATTAAGTCGAAAGTAGTTTTGTTGTAACAAAACTAGTACACATTAAATGCTTACATTGTGGCGGGTCCCAACTGTATGAGTAACTGCAGACACAAAACGCTAATCATTCTACCTACGTAATTACGCTTTTACTTCCTAGTTATAAATGACTCCTTGCTTTTACCAGACCGCTTGCGCAATCAGGCTCCTTTGATATACATTTAATTATATGCAAATTACACGCATTAAACATTATCATTTTGCTTACGTTATAATTTACTTATTCTTAGCTAACATTACCTGATTTAATAAACTTTTTATCTATATATTAATAAGCGAGCAGAAAAATTTGTACCCCTTTTTACGAAAGACACGTAGATGTAAAAGCATGATTTTTTTTACTTATAGTTGATATGGAGAAGGAGCATGGAATACCAATATTATTTTAAAATATGCTTTAATTTTGGATATTTTCATTAAATAAATCGTTACGCACACTACATAATTTTGACATGACACGATAATCCAACACGAAATACTCTTTTGTTTATGATTGCTGTTTTTTTTTTCAATTTTAATATCCTGGTAACGAGACCTTTATGCCAAATTAAAGTCTGTGTTTGAATTCACTTACAATTCACAATAGTTTATCTTTTTTATAGCTCCTCTACACTAAGGATGTAAATATTTATAGTTGAATTTCGACCTCAGAGCGACCTCTAGTTATTATTAATGCGAAAATACTACTTTTTATAAGATGCTAATAATGTATGGATTAGTAGTAGGTGTGGAGTATTAGTATAGTAATAGTTCTCGGTGTGTTATAAAATAGTCATGTAGGAATTATTTGACACCTAAGGTTAGGCTCGGGAGGTTAAAATAGTACCTTGGTTTAGACACAAAGACTTAAAGTAAGAATAATTTGTACTCATCAAATAAAGTTGAAGGCCAGCTTGTAGGATGTGCCTACAGGGTGTTTAACTCAATCAACGGTATTGTTTCTACTGGCGTAGGTGCGGTTGCACCCACCGATGTTTCAAAACTAGACAGATTAGTCACAATAATTGAACATCGAGTGAAACTTCTTGAAATAACGACAGAACACGTTTCTTTAGGAAATCAAACAATTGATTCAATTAGCTCTTTTAGTTTCTAGGTCGTATCGACACCACTGAGTGTCGACAAGACGTTCTGACTTTAGGTAATACAGTTTCAAGACAAATCTCCTTTTCGTATGGAAACGTTTCTATTTTAGAGTTTTTAATTGTTTTTTGATTGCTTGTGAAATTATATAATTCCAAAACAATAATTATCTGCTTTTTTATGGTCAAGAGAATGTACACAACTTTGAAAGTAAATATAATGTAGAGGTTTTAAATGTTGCATAAATAAATGTATGATTTTTTTATTTCTATTTAAATAAATACTTTCAAATAATTCAGATCAATGTATGTAGTTTTAGTCCGGTTTATTAACCATACTAGTATTTGATACCCAGCTCTACAAAGTTAATTAATTCATACACTTTATTGAACAATTCAAATATCCTTTCACTGTTTATTCTATATTTTGTTGAATACAGACAGTTAATTAATATGTATCCATTAGTCGAAGCGTGCTCAGCGTGACTGGAATGACCCTTGACAATTTATTATTTTACCTCCCTACGGTACTGTGTTGTATGTGATCTATACATTATTATAGTTAATAGAAAACCTGCTTATTGGTATCAACATGTTGAGTGTCAAATGAGAGGGTGTGGGTACGAGCGTATTATTCAAATTGATTGGTCTGGTGGAATAGATTAGGAAGATTAGTGCTATCAGACTAATTTTATGGGATCTGCCAAGTTGAATTGCAATTTATGTACACGCCAATTTTAAAGAATACTTTATAGATGCTTCTATCGTTCATACAAATTGGTATGGCCACGTAGAAACATTTTGTTGGTAAGGTGCCTACCTACTAATCTGATATAATAAATGAAAATTTTTTTTGCATGTGATCATTGCTTTGCAATGACGATATACGCATAAGTTTTCAAGAAATTTTTGATTGAGTTGCGTATACATGAGCGTTTGTTAGCATTTAGTATTATTTATTAATTTTTATAACGTTTCAACATTAGAAGAAGTAATTATTCAAACGTTGTCTTCACTCATATGCGTTCGGACAGTGTTGCTTAATTTACTCGACCACTCGTTAAAATCAATCGCTTCTGAATGAAGATGAAACCGAAAAGTAAACTATAGAATAGGAAGTGAAGGTCATCGATCAATCAAATGTTTCCGCAAACTGTCATCGCGTCCGCAGATCGTGGAACAATAATCCGATGTAAAGATATGAATCATTATGCTATTGTCATAGCGTCTTAGAGGAATGATCACCAAGCGAATTTACAAATTTAAATCAATATGTTACCTGAGGCGACATCAATAGACCAAATATTGAGAACTGACATCATTTTTTTCTATATATAATTTGTGACTTGGATGTGGGTTATTATGAAGAAGCGCGCAGTCTAGTTCTACTGGATGACGATCTAAGTGCTCTTTCAATTAAAAATACTGCTCCACTTGTCTGATGATGCTCAACTAGGCCAAAGGAGGTATTACGTAAACTCAAAGTAATCTGAGCATTATGAACATTTGAAGGGAAAAATAGATACCGACGACGGAATGATGTAAAGTGTTACAACACACACAAAGAACAAAGCGACTTATAGTGCGAAACGTGGATACATTACACGAACTAAATTGATCGAAACTGACAAATACGACAAATGTTTCACACGACTTCGAGAGATCGTTCTAACCTTATTTCTTTCAGTAGTTACAACAAACTAACGTAACCTGTGTTCTAGGATAATGGAATAATTAGTTATTCAAATGAACAATGGCGGTTGTAAAGTAACTGCGTAACAGCCATAATTTTGTATCTGATCAACATTCGGTATCTCTGAAGGAAGTCGTAAGTTTTATGGTAACAATTTTGTCGATAATCTTGCTCCATTAATTTTGTTTTTCCGTGGGTGAATCAAGTTATGTGGAACTTTTAATGTCTATTTTATTTCCTTTTCCACTCGAACATTGGCAATCTTAGCTTGATATCATTTTTTTTGTAAATTTTTTTGTGGTTTATTTGGTAATAATATTTTTTTTTGTTATTAAAGCTATTACAATTTACTACATTGTAATTCTGCATCTATAAAACAAGAAATCGGTAAATTTTTCGAAAGACGAAAAAGGCGTCAACAGCTGCACTCGACCGATCCAAGAGCAATTGAAGTAATGGCCGCTACAAGACGCTCTACACACAAGTGCCATTAATAACACGCCCTTTACATGCACTATTTAAGTGGCAATGCACCTACATAAACAACACAAAGACACACAAAACAACAAAACTATCTTGTAAATTGTAAAACAAGTATACTAATGCAAACTGGCTATAGAGAATAAGAAAATTTATAATGACGTATAAAAATAATCTTGTAATGATAGATCAACTAACGCAAATAGTGAACTTTTTGATTGGATAGTTTTTACTGTTAACCATAAATAATCCGTAACCATATGAAACAGTAAACACGTTCTCGGAAAATGTGTACGGACTTTTATGTACGTCATTAATAAATAAACCAGTTGTATGATTCACCAATCGGAGTTCCACTTTGTAGTGTCTGGACTGAGGCCGGAGGTCTGGTGTATCGACGTATTCAAATGGTCGCATTAAGTTCTCAAACGTATGTCATGTAGAGTGGCAATTAGCCAATCCCTCTTTGACTGCTGCACAAATAAAAGTTGTTAAGTGAAATGAAAGACAATAAAATAGTAAACAACGCGATCTTGTGTGACGTCAAATGAGGTGATGCGTAATCTTAAGTAATAAACTCCACTGATTTTTTAACTGCTGTCGAAACTAATAAAAATGATGTCACAGCTATAAGAGTGGTAACTCTTTGATACTCATATGATAATATAACTTACGTAGACAGTATACAATTGCTCAAAAAATGAGTATGACATCAGAAATTTTATTTACATAAACAACAAAAAAAAGGAAAAAAATTAAGTTAACATTCCTGTTTTTGTAAAGTTAATTAAGTATAAGGATTTAGACATAAAACAACCCACCAGATGTTCATTTGAGTGCTTGAAATTATCTCCACACCACTTGCATATCTGAAATTGTCACTGTCACATTGTTATCGAATCCAACCTTTTCAACAAAAACGCCTCGATAGAAAGTGTGTCATTTTTTACGAATGGCCTGCTCCGCATACAAATATCATTATCCGATATCATTTATACGAGGCTGGTCAATCATTTTTGCTCCACAATTCGAATAATAGGAACCAAATTAAGACTTTCTAGGTAACATCTAGCGCTTCTATTTAATCAGAATTGAAGCCGACCATCAGAGCTGAACCAAGAACTGATGCTATTAATGGTGTAACATTCTAGAAGAATATTGACTATAAAATGTATGATAGAGAACACACATTTGAAAATGTAAAAAAAATAAAGTAATCAGTTATCGCTGGTTATGCACTTGGTCTACTTACTACCGAGAATGTACGCGAGAACGTTGAGTAACTTGTAATCGTCAACGTATGTTCTAGTAGTATAAACATGACGATGGATGAGGGACGGGGTGCGGGTGTATAATTAGCTTGCAAGGTCAGCGACCTTAAGTCTAAAATAGAAATATCTAGAACCGTGAAAAATATGGTCATTTACAATTTTTGTAGTAATTTAATGATGCCATATAATAATCAAACGCGAAAGCTTTTACCTACACTGCCTACAGCACGCCTACATTATATCCGTGGCACAAAAACAACGGTTGGAGCCAGAGTGATGCATAAATTATTCAAATTTAATTTCTTTCACTTTTTATGGGTAAAAAATAATTCCGGAATAAATTTTTATCACCTACGAGTAAAGAAAATGGAACAAATGAAGCATTAAATAAGTTTAAAAGATTAACTATCGTGTTGATGCATTCTTTAAACGTAAACATGGACCTGCCTGGCGCCGGAGATTTCTAGGTCGACATTAAACATTTTAACACATTTCTTCATCCACGTACCGCTAGCTTGTAATTTCCTCGAAGAGAAATGAATCTAATCCATTTAAGGTAAACGCTCTGATATTTTTAGTATCAGTGGCTAGTAGTTTATTCACTACTATCCAATTGTTCCGTGTTACAATTATTATCTGAAATCTGGATGATGAGGAAACTGCTAGTGATGGTTTGTGGAGTGATCAGATGATCAAATGCTACACCTAACTTAATTAGGATGATCCATTGGAGGTTACAGTTAAAATGGAGACAAATGAGATAAATTTATTCACAAATATCGCGGATTTCTAAATTCTATTCTATTAATATATCTTTTGCATTTCGACAACACCTCTACAATGAATGATGGCAAGTATGTTATTATATAGCTATTTCATCGTTTCATATAGTCTGCAACCTATGCGATTTCAGAATCGAAAGTCGAAATCAACATCAACCTAGTCGTTAAAATATGATATTTATGATACAATCTAATATTGGCAAGAAAGTTGGCCATTTATCAAACGCGTCAAAGCTCGGCGACACTCGGTTGACTTGCAATCGATTGTTCTCTGGCACACTTTCACGGCTCCAAAGCTCCGATCCAGTTCGTTATCAGTCGCCAAGGATTAGTGTACACCCAGATCCGTGTGCGTTCACGCCATACGTCTCATAATCGGTGCGCAGACACTGGGTATTGTTAGGCAACACTTTCTATTCTACGGTACACTTAACGAGTAACCACTCATTTACATGAACCGCGAACATAATCGCGGATCGGGCCTCGCTCTGATAACGGGTCGCTTGAATATTGTCAACGCCTGCCAATATTTCAACTGGGTCGGTGTCATAAAATAACAACTTTTGCTTGTTCATTATTCATGCAAGTAAATAAGTTACTTAATGCTTAAATCCAATAATGCTTACAGTGAATAACGATTCGGAATTCTTGTGCATTAGAAACTAAGTAATTCGTTTGGTAGAAACTACACCTTTTTTTCTGTAAAGGCCATTTATCATTTGATAAAACACATTCTTTATTTTAAACAAATTTTGATCTAAACCTTACAAGAGTCAATTTTTACCTTTTCTAAGTTTATTTTTCTAGAACCAACGAATTATTTCTAAGACTTTCCAGATTAATCCCTATATGCAAAAATAAAGCAGTATTATTTCAAATTAACTTTCCACTGTTTAACACCGTGTATAATTTAAATTTTTACTATGCCAAGATTGAAATTTAGATAAAATTAAATACGTATGTAGGTAATACAGTATCAGCACAATATAAGCAATTCGAGCATTTCTCTACGGTCCAGTTAAGAACTAACATGGTCTTAATGTTCATAGAAAAGTCAGCCTACAAAAAACGAGAATAGAGCTACTATTGCTGTAGCAAACGTTTTACCTTGGGGATAGAGTGCGAAATATAATAAGGTGGTATCGTATCACATAGCAATAAGTCACACAAGACGTGTCACGACACATGGCGATGCGTGTCCGTGGCTCAATGGCCGGCTTATGGTTCAGCGATTTGTAGCAGATACGAGCTCTCTAATAAATAAATCGTTTCTAATAATAAGCAGTAGACGTAAAGGGTAATTACTTTGCGAAGAACTAGCATAAATTTGGATAGAGTTTGTATAAGTTTTTGTGATTAACTAAGCGCGTCCATTGCATCGGAGTCATAAATACTGGTAAGGTATGACTCCGTACCGTGGTATATGGTATGGCTTATCATATTATGGTCCATACGCATAAATACGATGGTAGGTACGCTGTAACATTAGATTTTCCATTAGATTTTAAGTAGTTTAGTACGGTCCGATTTCGATGCAGTGGACGCTCAATCATTTAAAGCGGATAACTTGGAAAGTGGAAACCAAGGATACAAAGATGGAAACATTATCAAAATAAAGTTCTTTTTCACTCCTGTGTACATATACTAAAAAACTATATGTATGTAGTGTAAGGACAAAAATAATACCTACACACTACAAAAAGAGATTCACTGATTATACGTCACGTTCAGATGATAATAATACATATAATAATTGATATGAAACAAAGAGTTTTTTGACACTAATTTCTCATTGTGAAGGATCATGTGATGTTACACGTAACTTTTGTTTGATAATATTTATTACATACACTTTTATATTTACATTAATTATCTTTTCTGCTATTTTAGGCACGTTGTTATCATAAATTATGAAATGAACTAGCTGAGCACGTGTTCATTAATTTAGTTCTTCTTAGGATCGTAGCTACCAACTCGGATGATTATAATATAATTTACAATTATTATAGACCATGTAACTACAATCTTAAAAACCATCACAAAAAGATAATTGTAGGATGTCCGCAATCAACTACATCGCGTAGATCCCAAAATACCATGTCTCAGATTCTCGAAAGGCCTTCCAATAAAAAAAATATAATGAAATCATTAACAAAACATCAAATGATAACCAACCATGATAACAAAAATTTTAAGATAGAAGCATACTATTCTCAGAGGGTAGAACGACATAAATGAGGAAATCACGAGAATTTAAGGCACGGCTTGATAGACGAGTTTGTATAATGGTGTTTTATTGTTCTGTGGGGGTCGCCCCCCAGGCGGGGGTCGGGGGGACGGAAGTTACGACGGAAGCGGCGTCACGGTCCGCGGAGTGTGCACCACGATGTGACACAACGCCGGGCTCCGGACGATTGCTAACACAAAGGTTCACTTGCTATCAATCCATTCCTTTAAAAGTTTGCCTATTCGTTTCCACGGGGCTAAAGTAATGAACAAGGTGTGGGTGGTGGTGCAGTATCTACTGAATTGGTATTTTTTCTCTTTCTTTGCAAACATACTCGCTATAGATTTCATTTATTTCTGAATTTGATGTGTTCGCGATTGCAAAGTAGTCAATAATGTTGTCTTGTATCTGTAGATAGCTAGTAAAAAGATCTGTCGTTAATAACCAGATGTAAAATAAGAGTTAAATAACAACAAATGTAACAATGAATGTCTCAAAAATGAAATATTTTTATAAAACTAGTGTAAAGACAATAAGGTAACATCATAAATATTAGAGTAGTGTTAATTTTAAAAAGCACAACGGCAATGTTTTTTTTTATGATATTTTAGGGGACAAACGAGGAAAGCAACTGCCGTCGACCATGGACACTCGCAACATCCTAAAAGTCGCAAGTGCGTTACCGGCCATTTTTGGGAATAAAGATAGAAGATTAGGGAAATTGGGCCACCGGTAAACTCACTGAACGAAACACAGCACAACGCCATTTCACGCCAGTTTTGTGTGAGGCCATGCTATCACTCCGGTCGAGCCGGTCTATTCGTGCCGAAGCATGCAATGGCTCTTCCACGGCAATGAGCATCCGTATTATGTACTTGATCGGAAAATATCTCATTGGTACACGCCTCCCCGGGGCTCGAGCCCACACCCTCTTGAGTGCGAACCAAAGGTCTTACCCATTAGGCCACCGACGCTCTATGAAATGAATTAAAGTATCACATACTCGATGATGAGATAACGTGACCTTGAGCTAACACCGTTTATCTAAATAATGCTTGAATTGCAACACGGAAAGATGTTCATTCATATCTACACAATATATGCTGTCAAAATTAGAATAATAATAATATTGTAGTTAAATTTGGTTAAGCTACATTAACACCAACGTCATTTAGTTTTTTTATCGAGTATACGAACAATAACGGGTACAAACTCCAACGTCAATTTGTATTTTTTTTAATAACCTCCAACATTATAAAACAATCTACAAATTACCTCAAATACTTACTTAGTCTATATAAACAGTAGAGTTAGCATGTAACGTCTAGGTAAAACAGATTTGTCGAAATGAATTCCTGAAAATTCATCCCCTAATTGGAGCAAAATGAAAATATAATGGATTATAGCATAGGAAATTGCGGGAAACATCTAGCAATTTTACTGTGCTGACGAGGGTTGCATTCAATCCTAATACGGATGCTTTTACATGATCAAAGTGTGTGCAGAGAGCTGGGAGAAACTGTTGTCACAGATCGTTGCCCTTATTGACATGTTAAATAGGATTATAGTATTTGTAAGAGGAGTCAAGGCACTGAGTTACGTGCCAAACAACGCATACAATACAAGTTTACGAATGAATCCTCCGCGTCAGAGGATCGTAATTGAATTACCGCCCACAGCTCATAAATGGGTTAGTAGCCCGGCTTCCCCGGCGTCTTCGAGAAAAACAGCCACTGCTCTATTACAACACCAATAAGGCTCAATTTGGCTAGCAGCTACGCGAGTAAATGTCAAGCAGTTCAAACGCTAATACGATGTAAATATTATTATCGTAATACTGCTACTTATTGTTTTATGTGCCGTAAACGAAGCAAGAATTTTAAGTGCGTTCTTATCTCTTTGTAGCGGTACACGTAGTGGGTGCAACTTAACGGCAGCTATGTATGAATTACGATTTACGTCCATTAATAATGACCAACGACCACGTGACAATGAGACAAACCGAATTCGAACAATAATCTTCTGATAAGTCTTTTGTTATGTCGCTTTAGTAGGTAAGTTAAATGCCTTATTATGACTCGTCTAAAACAACCCATTCTATATTTTAAGTAAGATTGTAAAACCTATTTGCTTCAAAAGAGTAATGTTATTAACCTGGGGCTTTTAGATGTAAAAGTATTGTAGAGCCGCCTCATAACGTAGAACCTGGAACTTACCTGCAAAAAGGAAAAAACAATATTAAAATTCCTGTTCTTTAAAACCTTTGGCAAATAAAAAAGGCAATAATTGTGATTGCTTAAGAAAAGTTACAAAGCCGTTTGGCTGGTTTTCGTAGAATATGACGTTTAGTTACTACTTTCAGCACAACCGACAGCAATAAAAGTAAAATAATACTTTCAGTCAAAACGTCAACAAAGCCCGTTTGTTTAATGTACCTTAAATTATGAAATAAGTGAGTACGTGAGAACGCACACAATTTTTTACGTCAGGAAGTAAGACCACTATAATAATAGGCATTTATTTTTATTAAATTTGATATAAAGTAGTAAGTGCTATTACTGTGTTACATCATAATATATTTTGATAAGCATTTTATTAGCAAGCCATTCGACGGAACGGAAGATATTATGATTATTAAATTTGAAAGAAAATAACACTATTTTAATAGGATGTTTTTTTTTTTAAATTGCAGGTAAAATTCAACTTTAGCCCAAGAAAAGCTTCAAGATGTAAAAATATAGGGCGATGCTATTTAAATAAAAGAACAACCAGTATCTTGGCCAATTTTCTAATTGTTTCAATCTTCCTACGTAGCAATTATCGGGGGCAGACTTTTTACAGTATAATTGCTGACATAAATTTTATGTAATACCAATTAATTTGGGTAAAATTTTCGGTCCGCTGCCACTGGTCTGGGCTAGCCACCATGTTGGGCGTTCCGCATGGGCGGTCATTGTCGCGCAATGAAACGTGACCCATTCGCGAATGATCCCCGTCTCCCTTCACAACGGAAACAATTTTGTCTCAAACCGATACCGGCTTCAAGGACAGTTATTACTTATTAGTCTTAATGCTATGGACATGTGAGCCAACATATAAATTATTAGAAGAATCATGCAAAATCTAGTTTCAAATTCAGATGTAGAGCAGATGATTTCATATCATCTGGGGACCATGCTCATTAAAAGTTAGATTGACAAACAAAAGTTGTGCATCAGGTTTTGTTAATGTGCAAAACTTTTATTTCGCAACGAAATGCAAATGTGTCTTATGCTCTTTAATTTCGTCACAGAATGGACACGTTAATTTGACCTTAATTAGTTATGCGCCGAAACATCCATCATGTAGCTAAACTAGGAACTATCTATCAACCGGCATTGTCTAGCTCCAGCGCAACTATTCAGCGCTGTGCGACAATGCGAAGCATTTAACACTTTCTATTTTTGTCACAGTAACAACACCTCCCCTTCAAGCTTCCAAAGAAGCTTGTTTCTCTGAAGCATTTTCAATAACTCTCGTACAACTAACAAACTGCTTTTTAAAATCATTTTAAAATCCTATTTTAAAAACTAACAAGAGTTTCGAGTGCGCAACTATATAAGAAGATATTTTTTTATTATTCATACTGTCTGTGTTCTATAATATTATTTAGCAAACTGTGTGTTTTGCAGACTACGTTTACATATTATTGTATATTTTCTTTCTTTCTCCTTAGTTCAATTTAACCAATATAGTAAATAAACTAAGCAATTTGCATATAAAAGTGACTTGGGGCTAGAAACTGTTGGGTCAATACTCGTTCGAGACGACTGCATCCTATCCAGCTAACCGCAGCCTTTCCCATGCGGTCGGTTCATAGCGTTCGATCGTGAAAATATTCTGCTACGACTGTAATAAAACTTACAACCATTTACATGCACTTCCAATTCTTGCTTTCTTTTTAAGATTGCTTGAAAGAACTGAAGCGAACCCTTTTGTTAGCACAGTTAATGTTAATTGCAATTAGTGAGATAAAGTGTTAAATTACAATTTCATATACCTTACTAGTTCCTACGTTTACCTAATTTTACTTAACTACTTCGTTCTTTAATTGATCATCTCACGTGTATATTTATCACAAATTACAATTAGACATCGCCTGATTTCGCCATCTTCTTGTACATGTCATAGAAACAATCAGAATTTCTAGAAATACATTCGTAATATCTTAAGCAGTAGTAGCGTTTGTAATCTACAATTTATGTGCTATTTTCAGAACTTGTCACGCTCACCTAAAATCAATTGTGCTGCTTGTAAGCTGCACGTGAGCGGTTAATCGGATTACGGGCAGTTATATCAACAGGCCTTTAATCGTATCCGTATCGGCCAGTATCGGCCACCGAGACGAAAGTGCTCGTGCCGATATCGAGATAACAGATAGAAAGCGCCGTTAAAACACTACTGCGTTACGCGCTCCGAGCCAACGCAAACGGAACCCCCTGTCACAAATAAGGCAGGAACCACTCTGTCTCCTTTATCGGATCATTCGATTACTGTAAATGCATTTTTGCAAGTAGAAATATGAAAATGGATTTGTCCAACTCTGACTCAAGTATACTCATAAAAAAACCCATATCAGATTTGGAAGCCCGGACATCAGAAGTGGAATATTAAAGGTGTATTGAGGCACTTTTATAGAAGTTAAGAGAAATAGAAGTTTAGAACTGATGTCCTTAAATGATATAGTAAAATTAAATTGATAAGATGTTTTAGCTTTAATGTGGAATGAGCTATTCATGAAAAATATTATTTCTTATATAAATGACACGTACCAAAATATTAAGAAATCATAATTAGCTTAGTGTATAAGCAGGCTCTGTTAATACGTTTTTTATGGGCTAATGTAAGCCTGGAATAAAACTCATTTATTTTTATTTATTCATTAAATACAAGTAAACGAAATGAATATCAAACAAAATCTTCGTCCAATGTCAGACAATCAAGGTCGGACGCCTTTCATGTTAATCGTGTGATTCGCATGTTCACTAATTTGTTCTGACTTGATTTGACATCTTAAAAGCACAATTTGTAATAGTAAGATCAGCTGTAGCTTTACGTCACGTTAAGCATGTTTTTGGTCACTTATTATATTTGTAATAAAGTAATAAAAACTTTCGCCTTCTAATTTACAGAATAGCTTATCTACACATATTATAAATCTGTAGAAATGAAATTTCTGTACATTAAAGATATTCAAAAAATATAAGTGGGGGTCTTTCTACGTCTGAATAGAAGCCAAAAATGTTGTAAGTTTTTTAATATATTATATATCCCCTTGCATACCAAAAAATTTCGTCAGTCCACGGACAAAGTCGCGGTCAATAGCTAGTGCATAAAGTAAATGGGAGACATTGGAAAGGTTTACGACCAGTTCCACCGCTTACTGATAAAGATTCTTAGGATATCCACAACTTTTTTGACAGATGCTCCATACAACATCTGTGTGGATATACTATCTGTAAGCATAAAGTAAAAATAATCATAAAGTTGTGGATATACTATCTGTAAGCGGTGAAACAGGCCCTTAATGTTGTAAAAATATTAAGTCAATATAAAAGAATAGTTCAATTTTAAATTAAACCTCCTCGTTTATATTTTCATCTGAATTATCATCACAAAAGTGGCTTGGTGGGTTATAACATTTTTTACGTGTCCACCTGCCACATTTCTGCACAGGTGCAGATAAAATATCAAAATTGCAGGTTGTTCCATATAAATAACATATAAATTGCTACAAATGTTGAAGCTACCGTTACGATTCAGCAATTATAAATCTTCCATAATTATAAGTTCTGTAAATAATATCATTAGAAGTTATTAGTTATCACTTCTGATATGACAATTTCATAATAATTATTACACAATAAACAAAGATATTATTTTCTATACAATCATTAACATCTAATGAACACTTAGCTTAAATATTAAAAAACAATCTAAAAATAACTACAAAATTTACGTAGAATGGGGTTTTTCACCAAAAAAAAAATGTCGCTGGCACTGGCAACACGTGGACATGCATTTGTCCATTAACCTTCGCAGAGTTGAGCTAGTAACATATTTCGCAAAACCACGCCCTCAGCTGCAACTAAAAACTTGTCTGCGCCCACACCTTGACACTGTCAATTACGGAATATATTTATCGCTATTGAATACATCAATACATCTGCTCGTAACTTTAATTTTCCTTTGGGAAGTTGCTGTATTATTGAATGAGTCACTTTAAGCAACTCGTTCCTTTCAGTTTAGTAAAGTAAATTTTCCCCGAGTCGAAAGTGGCTAGATCGGTTTAGGTCTATAAATCTGAAAATACTTATTCTGAAATTAAATTTACTATCGTCATCGATATCGATCAACTTTTTGAAGTTTCAGTATACATTTGCAGTAAAAGTCTGTTTCGGGATTAAACTTTCCTATCGTTTGTAGTTGTTTAGCAAATGCTTTATCTAATCTAGCCCGCATTGTTTTCCTAACAATACACGCTTATGTTTCTATTTAGTTATTGTGCTGTGAAACGGTGGAATCGAGTTCGTGTGTGCTGTGTGGTGATACATTATTTCCTTGTTTCTAGGTCGTTTTACATGCATTCATTGAAAACTCTTTTAGTTTTATTTTAGTCTTTGTTTTTATAGTGCGTCTTTGCTTTAAAAGTTTTTTGAATATTTTCGTGTTTCTCTTATGAAATTCTTCTGTTCTATACGCCTATTGCTAGTTTTAACCCTAATGATATTTTCTAAAAATTACGCAATGTTTATTCAAACGTCTACTTATAAACATAATATCCAATCATGACTGTCTAGAAAGTGTGTGAAGTGTAAGTGAAATTTTAAATGCTCATACGAAACTGGATCCTTTAAGTCGAAATTTTAATATAAATTGATTTCTAAATTATTAACGCTTGTCAGTTAGTAGGTCAATCATTTATTCGAATTAAGCAACAATATGAACTTTGTTAAAACTAATTTTTTAATTGTCCTTGTTGTTTTCTAATTGTTATGAAGCAGCAAATTATTTTATGCATTAAGGGGCCATTTCATTAATTTTACAATTGTTTGGAAAAACTAATAAATGTAGCTTTTTATCTTAGGTGCTATTCAAATTGGATTGGCTGGTCTCCAAAGACTTTAGAAGAAAATAAACTTCAAATGTCTTGCCACATTCCCACCACTGCATCTCCTGTGTCGCCAGGATCGACAGCGGTATTCAATCACGAAAACCCTTCGATATGACTTATCTGGACTATTGAATTTGCTCTTAATTGAATAATAAATAATCTGCCTTTGAATCATTACTTATGAGCAAAGGTAAACGGCAAGTCAAATGTCAATGTCCCAGAGTGTATAACCTAATAAGTTGGGTCCGCATTGAAAATTTTTTGAAGACAGAAAAAAGAACAACAAGAAATGTCTAAAACCTTGAGAGGTAGACGAATATAAGAGGATATTTAATGTATATGGTTCAGAATTAACTACTTTTAAAAATCATTAATGGACTGGAAAAGAATTCATAGTAGAAGATATATCTGTATTATTTACCTGTGGTGCAAGGACCGTTGTAGTAATTGTGGGCGCCGTTTTGCCGGTGTCTGAGGACTCTACTCGTAACCACTCGGGCCCGCATGACGCCCTCCTCGTATCACCCCAACCACAAAATCTCCCATCAGTCACTGTACTCACGGGTGCAATGGTGCTTGCAATTCAACACTGGGCACACAAATACCGAATCACTGGACCGAGAAACGCGTATTCGTTACCGCTCCCTGTACGTTTTGTACCAATACAGTCTATACACGAGTTCATCAATTGACATTATGATAAACGTATCATTTATAATAAGATGCTTTAATGTCGGTCCTATCGCATTGAATTGACCTAAATGATTCTTATGGATCTAAAAGTAACGCTGTTTAAGAATCACTTAGTCAAAGGCCGTAACTAAAATGTTACACCGTAAAAACAGTTCGCAAAAAAGCCGATAACGCACACAGTGCGCGACGCGACGGGACCGTGTATACTCCTCAATAGTCTCTGACGTACTGACTCGTGAAGCGGTTACTACTGAACGGAGGCAGTTGTGCGAGACGAAAAAGAGAAAGAACTACTATGACGTATTGTAATACGGCTGTGTTGGAGTGCAGGTACAAAACTACACCTCGTTAAGGAATAAATAAAGTGCATTTTAGTTGCGACTATCGAAAGAGACACGGCCGAGTCAGATACTTTGGTCGCGTAAGGAAATACGAGTACGACAGAGTAGTGCGACATTGGATGCGAAAGAGACAAACTAGGTGTGAACTGTGAACCGATGGAGACCGATGGTATTGCCAACATCAAGAACTTAATCCCTTTTTTAATCCTTATAACATGCCAGTTTTTAAGAATGTCACAAAAATATTCCAACATGTTAAAAAAACAGATGTTGAAACTGATGAAAAATTTTCAGAATAAAACAAAACAAACCTCTGCACAGAGAAAGTGTATAATAGATATCATAGCAGTAATCTCTTAATAATGGCATAACCAATGCCTTAATAGACAATATGCTTTCCCATAACAACCAAATTTGTTGTATCTCCAATGAATTTTTTGAAGATATTTCTAAGCTGTAAGGTTTAAGAGTCTGAAGTATAAATCTTCTGAGTCACTCGCTAAGCTTGAACTTTTTTAAAATGCAAAGTCATTAATTAAAGCGACCCACACCTCATCCCACATTAAAGCTCAGGATGTATTTCTAGAAACATCAATAAAAGTCCTTATTCTTATATGCCCCTATTAATAACCTTTTCTATTATATAACTTAGCTTAGTGTAATAACTCCGTAAAAGTTTTATTTTAATTAATTGCGCAATACTTTGCCAAACTCGGGTTCCAAGATGTCCAGCGACCAATATAGTATTAATTATTATGTAACGTTTATTAATACTTATACATAAGTATTTATAAACACCTGAATATTTAATATCATGCAAAATGGGTAGTAAGAATATTTTAACTTTTTAAATTTGCAATCCAAAAATTTTGTTTATATATTCTGGTAAAACAAAAATAAATTATCTAACCTCGCGTCGTACCGAATCTAATGAATGACATAAATTCATAACTTAAAGTAGTATAAAGAGTTAAGTGGCGCCATCTGTCTTAACATTTGGGATTAGTTATGAATTATTATGATTGTTGCTTTACACATTCGAACCTCGCTGCGAATGTGTTGCATGCGCCATGCAGACATAAAATTGTTTGTTTTCTCTCTCGGCATCCGCTTGCCGTCTATTGAAGCTTGACGATACAAATAACTGGAATTAATTATTGAAAACAAATCTATTTACAAGATTTGTCGTAAGATTTTGTAATGATTTACGGTGTGAAAGTCGATGATGACACAATTCGACATGATGATTTCACGAAAAACATTCAAAAGCTTGTTTTGCAAGGTGAGCGTCTGCCTGGTACATGCATAATTTTATGATTACTCGAACAAGAAGATTCAAGAATAATAAATCATTGTTTACCCAGCAACTTAAATTATAAAGAGAATTACACAATTCCTGCTTACGGAGCCAGTTTGCCTTGATTTTAATCGGTGTTTAAACGGTACGGTACAAAAATTACATCAAATGGTAAGGTTTACGACTATGCATTAAATTATAAATTCGTACTCTAAAACATTGGTTCTAATTTTTACACGCTTTTATTAGGTCGACCTATGAATGTATGTATGTATGTATGTAAGTACGAGTCAGTAATCAAATATCTATCTATGGACGCTTCACACCACGTCAATCTGGCCCGTGCCAAGTACCCGAAGGATTTGAGTTACAGGTACCAGACAACGGAAATGTATATAATACTTTTATACTATACATATATTTAAGATTCTTATTATATAATACACATATTTAATATACATCCATGATTCTGGCACATTGAAATACTTTTTGTTCCGTCGGCGGGATTCGAACCCGCGACCCCCGTGAGCTAATGAAGCGCTTAACCACTGCGCCACAGAGGTCGTCTCAAATCTAAGAAAACTAATTTGACCATCTTCTAAAGATTGTAGCGTCATGAAAATCGACAGTAGTATGTGATTTTGATGACAATACTGGAACTTCATTATGGATGATCGTATCATAACCGTGTTTGTACTTTAGAAAGGTTTTGTAATGAACTTTAAAAGACTAAGGGCCTGTTTCACCGCTCAAAGATAGTCTATTTATTTGACAGATACAACTTTATTTGACAGATTTTTTTGGAGAATCTGTCAAAAAAGTTGTGGATAGCCTAACAGAAACTTTAACAGTAAGCGGTGAAACATGCCGTAAATATTATAAAATAAATGAATACTAAAACGATGTCACTTACGGTTCATGAATGATGCTGCTTTACCTTGTAAGAGTCATCGAGAACAATAAGTCACTGACTAATAAGAAGCCTAATAGTCTCATAGACACGATAACAAAATTCAGTTTGCTTATAGCGATTTATGTTTAATGGCAATGGTAAACTGCGGTATTAGTCTGATTCCGTCTACCTCAAAATTGATTGTACGACGCAAGAAGCCGTACACATCAAGTTCAGAGTTTAGTGTCAAGTTGCAATATACAATCGATATGACTTAGCAAACGTGGTGAATATCAGGTTTCTGCGAATGGCTTGTTTTTATCGCGGTCGGTGTTCATGCACCATGTTGAGACTTGCGAGTTGTTTTGACTCTAGAGCTCAAAACGATGACAAGCGACATTCGTGCAAGCGTTGTCTAGGCTATGTAAGGCCTGGGAATATTTATAAGTATTCAGGGTTATAAGGGTTGTCATAATCGAATGCAAAGTGCCGATAAAGATTCTAATCGTGCAATAGATTTTACGTATCATTTTGTATTGTTATGTTTACTGCTTAGTATTCACCACCACAAATGAGCAAAAAAACTTTCCTTTCAGTCTATGGAGGTGTGTCCAGCTCGTTAATGTAAATGTCAACAAATGCCGTCGGGCCGGTTGAAAAGCGTTTTTAATCACCTATCGACATTGCCTTCGGCTATTTCAAAGCTGCTGTGTATTTTTTTTAGACCAGGTCGTTTTCACCCATGCAGGAAACTGCAATGGCTTCTGGCCATGTTCCGGCGTATTTCTCTATCTGATCTCAGTCATAACACCTACTTTATTGCTGGAGCTCTACTTAATAGAAAAGGGATAGTCAATTTAGCACCAGGAAGTGATTGCTACGAAAGGTAACTCCCGAGTATCTGTAGTATTGCGCACACCTGCGCCACGCGAAATGAGACTGACGCATCGACGAGAACTAGACTTCGACGCTGACGTAGCCACTGAAGATATACTTGCAAGAACAGTAAATGAATTTTGATTTAAATTAAATCGATTTAGATTCAACAGGTGAGCGAAGGTATAATATTTCATTGAATAATTAAACAAAGAAACGTAGGGATTTTTCCCCACATTTCTCAGGTGGTGGATATTATTCTTAGAGCGTTCCCATCTATGAAAGAATGGCTGTTAATTTACAGCTATGCGACCAATTGTATAAGAGGAGCGTCCCATACATGGAGTGTGCTTCGTAACGCGACCTGTGTTTGTGTAAATTCATTAGTTTCCACATAAGAACAATTAACATGGCGCTCGTTGATTCTCATTTGTAATGCAAACGGCAGAGGCGGTACGGTCACGGTGGCTATAGTATAACCGTGAGAGTGTTACGATGACTCTTCTGCAATACCATCGGATACGTGCACCAGCTACAAATGTTACTATTTTTATTCACCTGTTTGATTCCTTAATCAAGTGGAAGAAACATAGAAACAAACCTGCGTGCTGAATTTTTAGAATTAGCAAGTCAAAACACAAATATTTTATTGATTATAGTAGTCTTAACGTTAGTAACAATTGTTTTACTATTGAGTTTTTCGTCTTTACATAATGCATGAGTATTAGTAACAATTGTTTTACTATTGAGTTTTTAGTCTTTACATAATACATGAGTAGGAAGTAAAATAGAGCGTAATGTACCATTAAACATTGCTTTAGAAGAGGCGTATTTCAAATTTACATTGCTAACTAATATTACAAGTAAAAGAGTTTTAAAAGAGTCTTGGGTAGAACCTTTCATAAGAAGCTAAATTATAATATAAGCCAGGAAAATGATAATTACAATAATTAGTTACAAAACTGTTAGAGTCATTATTAATGATTTTATATTCAATTTACCTTAGGGTAAGGTTAGGTTAGGTATTAAATCTGATTTCAGAAGGTCTGCCAAAGACAACAGTATACAATCTATTTAAAATGCTTCAGGAATGCAAAATGAAAAATTATATCACTCTAATCGTACGAAGCAATACTAACTGGAAAAGTACTCCCAAGATAAGAGGAATAAGTCTATTTAAGCAACAAATTCATGAATATAGTAAATGATTATAGAAGAAGAGTATAGAGCTTAAAAGTAGTTGATACTGTTAAATAAATACATATTATAATAGATAAAAAATACCAACTTAATTTTTATGGGAGTAAATACCTAAATTATATTTCAACCTTGGACGAACAATATGGTCTGTACAGAAACGATCTATTTTACCAGCATTAAACATAAGCCATCAAAATACGTGGACCCGTGTCTGGCGCCGGCATCGCTGAAGGTTCTGTGGCACTGCAACCTAACAAATCCGTGGTTATTACTAAAACGAAAACGATCGTTTAGGCCTCAATTCAGGAATAAAATTACGAGTTTATTTATAAGAAACAAAAAAAAATTGGATTGAAATGGGCAATGTCGAAAAATAAGCAATATAGGTATACTTGGACATCTTACCGAAGAGAACAATACTAATAATCTGAAAAGTAGGCACTTTTAATGCCTAGTTACATTTAACAGTATCAATGATCATGGAAAAATTTTCAGCCGCAACTCAATCCAAGGTAGTTTTCCAGCCGTGAAGGTTTTGTGTGCTTACAGAGTGTGACCAGTAAAAAAACGCCCTTTCAATGTTTGTGCCTACTGCCTGCTCCTGCTGCTGCCAGCAAAAACTGTGTTGATCTTCATCAAAATAGCATAAAACCTAATTATCACGATACTGTAACTTGAAGTATGAAGGTTTGTGACAATCCTTTAATTTATCCCCAACTTTTTTTATTACTAATTAAATAAAAAATTATCACGAACTAACGAAAAACTAATTCATAGATCAAATTAGGATGTGGTTAAATGAACAATAAAATAAGAAATGTCTCATATAAATCTAAAATGAACCATTTATTGCTAAATCGGTTGGATAAAACAAATATCCATCTCGGTAGAGAAGTCTGCAAACTTAATGATTAAAATACGTTTAATCTGGATGATGTTTATTTGGACGAAAAGAGCAACAAAGTACATTTTATGCCTTGTGTGAAAACAGATGTTTCGACAGATGGAAAGCGGCGCTCGTAAAGATTGCGAAATAGGAACACTACCTTAAGCCAATACAGGATGCTTGTATTCAGCTCTTGTATTTTTGGTCTACATCGTGTGTGGCTTGAAAACTTAATTTTATGACCAGACACTCAAACAATAGTAGGTATGTGTATCATGGCGCTTTGAGGTATTTTTTACAAATTATTGATTATATATGTAACGAGTACAAGAGTCTTTGAAAAAAAAAAATGGACCTTCATCAGGACTGGTGACTTTTCAACACAATTTTTGTTTACTCATCCGAATCGTCGATTTCACTTTCTTCCGTAGCAACGAGTATGAGATGGGCGTAACGAAGCCCGAAGCCTCGAGGCGGCCTTGTCGATCGTCCATCAATTACATACTTTCCCTGTTTTTATGGGATCTTTATGGGAATATGTTACGTAAGAGTATTGTGAAAGCGATAAAGTGTTTATGAATTCATTGGCCCTTGCGTCTCGGCACGAAAATCACCATAGTCCGTGAAGACATCCGGCATTGCGCATGCTCGCCAAACCATAACCTAACTTGGGTCGCGCCGTGTTTTACCTATAGTTTGTGAGCTTTACATGCTTATCAACAATTATAAATTTCAAACCTAATTACGGTATACAATTAAAATTAATTAATTTTTAACTTATTGCCACTTCTGCTACTGCGCACACACAGGATATTAATTACTTGTTTACTGTATTTAAATGAAAAATTGAAGACCTTGTGGGAGACCTTTGCCTCCTAAGAAATTAAATTTGGCATAAGTGATGAGTCCCATATATTAACTCACACTCTTTTTTTTTCTTTTGTAGTTATGGTCTGGCTACTTTAAGTTGAACCTATAATTTTTACTAGCAACATTATTCCGAGACTGTTTTTTGTTTTCGTTTAAAATTGCACTACAATTGGATCTCATGATTTTGATACTTGATCATGACTTTATGATCTTTTAGTGACATTTTATTTATCTAAATAAATGATATTTTTATAAAGGACGTATGAAAATACCATATCATAAGATATTATGAGAAACATCATTTTGTCCCTCCGTCGAGTATTGAGAGTCTAATTTTGATTATAGCAAATTATACTTCGAAATACATAAATCGTATTTGATTTATAACAAACATTTTGTCCTATAGATCTCATTGAGAATAACACTTTTTAACAAAAACTTATACTAAAATACTCGTGTTTAGGTCTTATGATCTGATAAAAGATCCAAAATCTTTTTCGCCACTACAATTGCCATCTACAGAATTTTGAATTTGGAAGGTTTTTTCTAGGTCCAACTAAGTTTGGACTTGGACCAGCAGTGGTTATTTTTTCTATAACATCGCACAGCGTTTTAATTTTTTTTCGTTACATTAAAAAAACTTTTATTATATATTAATTGTTCGAAAAACCCATAATTCTGTACTGCCCATTTTGACAATGCCCTTTTACGTTACTGCAACCTTTAAAGCTCTAGTCCATAAACCCCAGATTCTAATTTAAACTTGAAACTTGGTGTGGTCAAACATAAAGTTCGACCTTAGCGGACGGCCAGTATTAGCATTGACATACATGCGTGGTAATAACGACTTAGCTCTGTGAAGTCAAACTTTATATTTACCTCAGAAATAAGTACGAATATGTACAGTAGGATAAAGAACACACATATTACAAAGCAAATCAAATGAATTCGAATATTACATTCAAAATTTATTACTTGTGACTTTTTAAACAAAATACAGAAAAAAAATCTTTGTATATTTCTTACATAACAGTGTATAATTTCACAATAATATGGAGATTGTAGGTATAGTAGTTTAACCGCGAGAGGCCTTGCATTTTAGTGTCCATTCGGTACTTTTATGTAGATAATTTATAAAATATGCATCGGACCATAACTTTTTAAAATTTTAAAAGCAATTAACAAATTTTATTATATAATGTGTAACATTTACATAATGATGATTCATAATAATTTTTGTACATAATATGTATCAGTAATATTTGTTGCAACTAAGAATAGATTAAACCAAAACGACTAATTGAATAAATAATATAGGAAATAAAGCCTTAAGATTTTCAACCGTCATAGAAAATATGACGGGGGTTCAAAATCTTGGGTTTGCAAAAAACAAAACCATACCTCTTAAAAACATAAAGCCGCCAAAACATTTTGCACAGTGTGCAAAAACATGCTACTTGAATATTAAAGTGAAATTGAATAAATACATTTACATAGAAAGCTCGTCTTGACAGATGAATATCATGATTAAGTGTTCGCGAAACCAGTTTCTTAATTTGTTTGCTTTGAGTCCGAACACTGCAACTAAAAAGTAGGCTAATACCTACTGCATTATGCTATTTCTCATCAGCACTCGATTTGTAGAAATTTTGATTGATTGATTAAAGAAAGTAAAAACAGTGGAGTAAGCGGAAACGATATAGCTTGGACCATGACAGCAGGTTTATTTGTGTTCAGTGATTCTAGTAGTAATCTAGCGCTGGATTCTATTACTGGATTAGAATGATTAGATCCCACTATAATGGTAATGTTAAATGTAGAGGGTGCTGGGAACCTAAACATTGTTGTCTGATCCAAATGACAAATTTAATATGCCGACGAAATTTAATCAGGAGAAACTTAGTACCAACAAATTCTAAATTGCAAGTAACATGTGATAAAATAAAAATACAAATTGAAATACAGAGATACTTTTCTCCAACAAATATTAGAAACTAGTCCACATTGAAGATAATTTGTATGCTGCGAGTTAATGGAAATCTCCGAAACGCTATATTTACATTAAACTTTCTTTGAGAACTAATTGAAAGAAGACGCAATACTCATAATAATGCGAGAGAGAGTAGGCTGTAAGATTAAAAATATATATCACCAAACTATAATGACAAAAACAAATTCGTTTGAAACTAGAGAATATCTTAAAAGAATATCAATATCGTTTAAAGCAAAATATTGTATTAGTTTAAATCAATGTTCGTCACTAATAAAGTGTCGGCTACTTCTTTAGCTTCACCATCAAACACATTTCGTTTGAAGGTGCAGCTAAAGATTTCCAATGCAAGCTGTTGCATTCTGAGGACTTAGGCCTGAGATTGGACGATTAGCTCATGACCGGCGGGTTGATTCACGATATCCGTTCGACTCAGATTCGGGCGATTTAAGCGCGATCATTGGTCAATGCTTAGCGCGATTATTGGATGTTGCGAAGTATAATTTTTGAACCAGGAGCTCTACTCTCAAACGGCACGCAATAATCAGACATGATTGAATGTGACCTAATATAATTTAGACTCTAATATTATATCACGATTGTAAAAGTAGGACGTAGTTCGATTCGTTCGTTTCAATACGGTTTTGGATTATGGCCTTAGAGTCGCATTGCGCATCGTAAATCGAGGTCCTGAGTTCTGACTTGATTTGATTTAGATCGTTAAGGTTAACTATTATTTTTTTTAATATATAACTCCTGAAACATCTACTCTTACGTTAATCTAACACACGTTATCACCTGTAATTTAATTTCTAATTGTTACAGATTCTAATCTCTCGAAACTATTAATCTTAATTACATTTACATTACCCCGGTTTTTGGACATAAAGTGCATTTCTGAGATACAAATTAAGATGTGGGCCACACACATTCAGGTCACACTGAATAGCATGTCGAAAAGTTATTCTACACCACGAATTAACTTTTGCAATTGATAACTTACAATTTGATTGTGCAACGAAGTAATGACAGCCGCGGAGCAATCTGTGATATAAAACGTTATGCCAATCCCCTGTCCCACTGAGATATTTGTAAATCGAAAATTAAAACATTCACACTGCAGGTATTTTTTTATTATTATTATTGCTAAACTTCCCATAGACATCCTTGAAGCCAGATGTAAAATTAAGTAATCAAAGTTTGTATTTTAGTTTCCTACTAGACGTAAGCCTCTAGTAAGAAAACTCCTTTCTTCGATCTGTCTACTCTCTCTTGTGAACTGGGAACCAGAACGCCAGAATGATGAATGTATAATTGAAAACGTAAGTTGATGAACCGAATGAATAACATTATACAACCTTTTAGTAAATTTTTTTATAATTTTTTTTCTTATAAAATTTTGATAAATCCTGTAGTTTAGAGATTTCATTATCAAGGTTGTCTATCAAGCTATACATCAATTTCACATTATTTTAATTTCAGTTAATTTTTGTTTTCCTAAAGCACCAATTTACACAAAATTCCGACAGATTTTTAAATGTTACTTACCCACTTCATTTACGTCTTCAATTGTTTGGCACGCTCAGCAACCTAAACGGCTTGATGGATTTTAAAGTATGAGGTATCGTAAGATTTGTCTTTATAGCGCCAGTGACACTGGGTTCATTACAAATTAAAATGGCTGATTTTGAAAACAAAATTGTGAGATTTCAAAAAATTATTTCCGCCCCTTTAGCTCGAGTAGGGTATCAAAATAAAGGTCTTTAAATAGCCATTCTAGAAACATACATAACTTGATATTTAAATTGCAATGGTTCCTACAGTCGGGTTTTCTGTTTTTGGACATTTAGCTTTTTACAGTGGCGGTGAGTAGAGTTGGCATAATTTTACATGGCATTTTATCGCCCAAAATTAACAACGATACTAGTAGGAATCAAACTTTAACCTATTAGACTTATATTACCTTTAACCTATTATACCTATATATAGCCCCCAAAAGGATAAGTCAAATGCGTTTCGGTGTCAAAACAACGAGCCTAGCACTTAAAAATCCATTACTCGTCTCCAGACAACGTGATGGTCGAAATACAAATCGCGTAAGCTACTTTCGCCGATTAAAAAAGCAATGCAGTCTGTGAGAGATGCTTCATGCTTCCGATCGTGTGACAGAGACGTTACCATGTAAGTATTGCCAATACAAGCGGTTAGCGCACACGCGCGCCTGTACGTCCATTTGTAAATTTGTTCCACTTTTGATGAAAGACGTTTTGTAAGATCGATCACTTTCGATATTATACTGTCTAATATTACGTATGGTATGATACTCTTAAATCGAATGACGAACTTCTTTGAATGGTACGTCATTACGTATGTATTCCTCCAAAATTAAGAACAACTAATAATAACCATTTAATAGGATCTCTAGGTCAGCTATGTCGTCAGAGTAATGGAGCCTGTTTTCTAATTGTCACAAAACATCCATTACAAATACAAGCAGTCGGCACAACAAATTGCTCCTCACGATTCAATCGTTGACCTTGAAACGCAGACGGTCTATATTTTATTCGGTTCATTATACTAAATTGTAATATTAGTCGAAATCATCTCACGGTTGGAGAATGAGATCGCTATTTCAGAGAAATTGTAAGTTTCTTTTAATTTCACTAGATATATGAAAAGTTTCTGAAGGTTAATTAATGGTGATATAAGTATGACCAGCGGTCGAAATTGTAGGTAATAAATTATGTCTGTATTTAAATTTAATGAGTTCATAAAAAAGGAATTGATGAAAAATGACAAAGCGCTTTCATACACAGGGTAAGATTTAAATCACGACAAAATAAAATCTCACCACCGTCTCACCGAACTTAATAATTTTAATTTAGGAACTGATCTAGATAGAAGCAATAAATATATCCTATTACATAGTCCATAGATAAAGTAAAACAATACATTTTAGAATGCTCGTTGCTTCCGACTGATATTACATTGCAATTTACCTCCTTCTCATTGGTAATAATTTGCACGCGAGTGGCTTCGTAATTCGCACTGAATCGAAAGCAAATCTACATAATATCCATTTAGTTACATTATATCATTTAAGACTATTTTACATTATGTTGCATACTATATTATTTTTCATAGAATCCATAGGTGCCATGTCACACAGCAGTAAAGCGTTGGAGGCGGACACGATATTATCGACGCGCGACGGATCACGGAGGCGGACGAACGGGTGAACTATCAAACTTTCTCCGATAAGTCGAAGGTGAAAAAAACTCGAATCAGTCACCTCTAAAAGACAAATCAAGACCGGAAGACGTAATTGAATCTTACGTGTATTACGAAGTATAATGGTATCAATGTGGAGTGGTATGACTATTCTCGATTTCAAAAAAAGGTTTCTGCAGTCGGGTTTTCATGCGACTGCAAAAACTATTGCAATTTAAATATCAACTTATGTAAATTTCTAGAATGGCCAATTAGAACCCTTCATTTTAATACTACTCGACCCCAATAAACAGAAAAAAAATTTTGGAACCTCACAGTTTTGACTTTAAAATTCGTCATTTTGGATTTTTTATGTACCCAGTATCACTTGCGCTATCGACCCAGTATCACTAAATCTAACGACAACCTCATACGTTAAAATCCATCAAGCCACTTAGTTTGCAGAGTGTGCCATACAATTATACATACATACATAAATTCAAACATGCACACATACATACATATGAGTTTCTTTTAACATTCAGTGAGTTTCCCAATTTTTTAATTTTCACACATTTTGAAATACTTTTACACGATAGACTCACAAGTGTACCTCTATTAGTTGTCTATGCCTCCGATGATAGACATATTACGGAAATATAAAATTTAAATTGGCCTTAATATAAAACCTTTTCTGAGATGCAATACTCGGTATTGGTTATGAAGATGAGGAAACTCATGAGATACACGGTATTTACAGATTCTATACGCACATAGTTGTGCGTTTAGGGCATATTATATAAACATTTTGAAACAACAGTATTTAATTCTTGGCGCATTTATATCATTTCATCAACTCAATAATTAATTTAATATTTCTATTTTAGGGTGCCTTATCTAACATCAGATTTACGAATTAAGACAATAAATTGAGCAACCATTACTTTTTCGATCATCTAAAAAATGTCTGATAAGTCGATTTCATTACGAACGAACTGGTGGGCGAATATGATCGGTCGTGTGTAAAACGATTCGAGTTTCCCTTTCCGTTGCGCAATACACTGTGCGAAACTGTGCTGGGTTACCTTAATTTGTTTAATATTTTAATGTTATATTCCTCTATTAGCATATTGGGTTACGGTGAGTGTGACAATTTACTTGGCGTCGAATAAGTCATTTAACTTTCTAATGGTGTTTTGTAGTGAAAGATCGGATGTAAACAAAACAAAGTAATTACTTTAGGGTGTGTATTAAACCACCCATAAGTTTACTCTGAAGGTAGCAGCGCCTTCAACGAAAACAATATTTTTGTAGCTTTAAAAAATCTTTATAAAAAACTAACTAAAAAAACTAGCTGTTGCCAGCAACTCCGCCCGCGTGGTAGCTTTTCTCTAAAAATTTTGCCTGATTCATTTGCTACAAACCTCATGGAAGAACTTTCAGGCTTTTTCAACGAATTTGCATTCGTATATAAATATATGTGCAACCGTGGAAATCGGCAACTTCGTTGCGCAAACATTTTTAGGTATATCACACGGGAACCGTACATTTTCCCGTGATAAAAGTATCCTATATGTTGCCCAGACCTAAAAGCTATTAAACAAAAAAAGATTTTTTCGAATCCGTCCAGTAGTTCCTGAGATTAGCGGGTACAAGCAGATAACTTTTTTTTGTCGGTATGTGTTCTATTACTGTTCCTTATCACTCCAATTTTTCTGTTCTATTATAAGTATAGATAAAAGATGTATCAGAAAATACAATGTCTTTTACTTTAATACTATGTCAAGTTTACCCTAGACTGTCATCGCGTTCATCGAGGAAAAGTAGATCACATTAGTACGTGTTGATATTTATTTGTGTTCCCAAAAAGATGGGCAGTAAACACGTCCGAGCCACCGTCTCACTTTCACGCTTACAACACTGTGGCTGTACTAAGGTGTATAAAAACTGCGTTTTGCTGTCAAAAGTTGTTTTGGCCACAAAACAATCTGCATAATGGGATGGACTATTGTAAACTTGAAAGTGTCAGCCGTGTCACCATTCCCTAAGCCCCTTTCCACAAGCACAGTACACACTGTCGCCGTGCCGCATAAGGTAGTAGTGAATGAGTATAGACGCTTTCACATGAACACGGGCGCGAAACGGCACGGCGACCGTATGTGAAGCGGGGCAAAAGGTGAGAGCCACACCAGAAGGCCAAAAAGGTCCTAACAGCAATATCGTAAAAGGATTGCTCTGCAATTTATTTTAGTAGTTTTAGCTAAAAAATCGAACAGTTTCAATTAAGTAGTTACTTCAAAGTTAATTTCAATTGCTCGTGAAGTTATTGTTATGTAAAATTACTATTTATTTGCAAGCAAAATTACAAAATGAATTGCTATTAGCAATGTTGCAAAGTGGCCTTTTTAGGCCCGCAGACCTAACTAGCCACTGACACAAATTACATAGTAAGTATTGTTGAGATTTTTAAAGAAATGCGTTATGCGAAGTCACTTTTATTGCCTCTCGTCAAGTGCGGCCTTACCTTTATTGTGACAACTTGCCACTGTCGTCACTCGTCACACTTAAACTTTTTTGTAGTCTCATAAAAAAAATTCAATAAATTACAAATAAACATAAACAGAAAAATTGGAAAGTAAGAGTTTAATGAGACGATTAACTTTTTCTTTAACAACATGAATGATGAAATGCACTTTTGGATTAATAAAAACGGCGATATTGTTTAATGTTTTTGTTTACATGTCACTTTATAAACATTAATTGTTTTGTTTAACTAGTTATTGTACATAATTAAAATCTGGCAAGTTTTAAGATTTTTTGGTGCAATACTCAAAGTATAAAAAATGAGAATTTTGACCTGGATTGGAAAGATCTGGTGCATCACCTCTATTTATTAATTACTCTAATCCAACCTGGCCTTCTTGATCTAACCTATTCAATTTTTCAGAGTAAGATATTATGTATGTATATATCCATTTATAACCTTTACAAATTATAACCATTTTAATTGGGTGATTTCACCCCGCCAGTTGATAGAACGTCAAATATATTTGATATTCCAGATCAGTAACATGAAAGGACAATCGCGTGCTGAAAAGGCGAGGTATGTAGGTCGACAGGGTGCGCCTCAGTAACACAAACGATGTTTCAGAGGCCATTACCATATTACGGGGATATAATGCCATAACTCATAAGCAGGGCATTTTTAAAGGTTGACTTTATGTGTATAATGTGCTACCGACGGTCGTCGGTCTTACCAAATGCACACGGTCGCCATGCCACGCAAGTAGTAATTTATGAGTATCTGAGAGAGCTTTCACATAGTACGGCAATCGTGCGTCCTTATATATAAGTCCCCATACTATAAGTATGGCGACCGTCTCTGTAATGTATGGAACTTGTGTAAAGGCTTTCACATGAACGGTACTGCTTAACCTTGCGGCGATCGTATGCATGTGAAAAGGGGTTTAGAGTAAATGCCCCACTCTGAAACAAATATTATTTACATTACTGTAATTAACATTCGTCTGAACTCTTGAGTGTAGTAAAAACTACACAGTTTAGTTATAATAATACAGTCAGTGTTTGACGGTTTGTGTCTTTAGATAAAATACTAATTTCTAAACTTTACTTAGGATCAATATGTGATATACTAAATTATAAATTTAAAAAAGAAATATATGCTCTATTATAGTAATTGTATGCTACATATCCCCTTTTCCAAAACACTAAACGACATTTTTTACAATCAAATCTTTCTACGAGTTCAAGAGAATTTTGCAAGATTTTTTTTACACTAGGTATACATTATATTATGATGTAATAAGTATAATCAATAAAATACTCAAGTGATATTGAAATACAATCAATATATTTGATTATAAAGGACAGGAAATCCGGTTCTCTACACAACAGTCCAACACCAGTTTGAATTTTCACAAGAGCCAGAAAATAAATTTACACAAACGTATAGAAAGAGAAAGGAAGTGTTAAAGGCCAATTGGATATTTATTATGTTTAAATACACTTTGTGTATATTGATATTATACCAACCATAAACAGAAATTTTAGATTGTGAAAGTTTTCGAGATTTTGATTTGGAAGAATATTTTTGATTGACATTTTTTTTAACTTAAAATTAACAATGTGCCAATTCGGTACACTTGTAATATATATTTACTAATTTATATGGAAAAATAAAATTTGCAATTCACGACTATCTTGACGAAATTTTGTAGTCTTTTATATGCAGAAACCTAAAACTAGAAAACATAATAAATCCAAAAATAATAATTATTGAAGTATTTTTAAAAGAAATCTTTATTTAATTAATCATGCCCATGCGAAGGTACGGCTAGAAACTGCATCCATTTCTTAACTTGACTTTCCACCAACTATTAAATTGTTTAGAAAAACTATAATAAATACTTGCATCACTAATCTTTCGAGTTTGATATCTATAAAAAGGAAAACTTGCTACCGACAACATTTATAATAAGATAAAATAATGGTTATACTTCGACCAGTTAGTTATACTTACAAGCGATAATTAAATAAAAGTTTAAAAACATGTCGAGCTAAGTGTACAGTGTACACTCCCACTGCAGTTGGATTAGGCGCAGTCTGTGTTAACCGCAATAACCACAATGAGCGTATGAGAATCATTCCGAAAATCACATTTGGGCGTTGTTAAGCATTTGTGTGTTATCCAACAAAAAAACTGATTGTGAGTTATTAATGCAGTCTTATTCTTTAAGATCTAGAGAATAATACTGCATTAAATCACTCAAAATCTAATTTTTTTGTTGGATAACACAAATGCTTAACAGTGTCCATTTTATACCTGCTCAAAAGGCTTTACAGACTCTCGACCCTCACAAGTAAAAATATTTACACAGTGAAAAACTAGCTATAAGGGTTTGCATAATTGATCGTAAAAGTAACATGACCGATCATATGGAGGCAAAACCAGCGTTTCTCGAATAGTAATACTTATAACTTGTCTGTCAGAATAAATAAATATCCTAATTCCTAAGACCGAAAGGATGTAACTTTAAAAAACTTCTCACATATTAGAGCTACATAGCATACATATTTCCAGGTACTAATTACTATGTATGTGTAAACGATTAAACGGCGGTGTTAAGCGATTTTCATCATATGAGTATATCAAGCATACTAAAAATGGCTCGCCTACGATGAAAATTGCGAGTGGAAACCTTGTCGATAGCAACTTGAAACCGCGGCCGGACAAGTCGATATCACATTAGAAACCGCTACGGGACCACACCTCGATGCATATTGGTTACACTCGTCAAGTTCAAGTAACAGACTCCTTATCTGTACGCGTTATAAAAATGGAACGGAGACATCTAGACGTTTTAGAGCGTAATGCTAAACGCAAAATTACCTACTTTATAGCCTGTATAACAAGTACAGATGGAAAACGGTGAGAAAGTGCAGATTTCAAATATGAGTTAGGTTTCAAGTATAAGTTCTGTATATCGCGAAGGTGGTTAGTATTTAGAAACTAGAACATTGTACCTTTAGGCTTCAGGAATCAGGACACAATAATATATTGTACCTACTAAAGCTACTTTCTAACTTAGATAGCTGAGTCACTGAATTTTAAATTACAGCTATTCTGCCTTTGTTACTTTGTATGTGACCAAATTTTTGGACCTAGATTCAGCTTCTTCGTAAATCATGAATGGGTCATTGAACGTTTACTTTGGAGTAATTAAAAGACCGAACATATTTTTCTTTTCTCCCCCCTGGTGAGATGTCGTTAGATTTTACTAAACCAATCCCCCAATCTCACGAGATTTTTCAAAATTTGGGTTTCTTATGTAAACGCGTTGGATTGTTATTGTAAAAAGAAAAAATTGTTTCCTGCTTTTATTTACGGCTAGTTAAGACTTGTAATCAATATTGCTGAGAGTTATAAGTGTAATAAAAATTTAACAATAGAATACTTAAATCGTGCCTACTGCGATTAAAAAAATAATATCTACTCTAATTCAGTCGATGAAGAATCATGCGCAGTTTTAAGAGAGACTATTAACTACTCACTTTTCTTTCGAACGAATTAGTGAATGATCTTAATCGTATTACGATAACGCTTAAAATTTAATCTTTAGCATACGTATATGTTTGCCGACGCCAGAGTTCCTGATTACTTCGCTATCGTTAGGTCACGAGTTGCGGAGTTCTGGGCCCGCACGCG
>JAOTAV010000030.1:1632579-1648098 GCA_026546445.1 Cyclargus thomasi | reverse complement strand
TTTGGAGCTTAACCTTCAGTAGTTAAGGAGGAGAATAAAGAGAACAAGAAGAATAAAGAGTTCCAACATACCAATTCCCCAAGCTCTGCAGTACTCTTACGCCGCCCTCGAAGCCCATGCCGACATCATCAGGCACGGTGAATGTGGAGTCAGGGCCGCCGGTGCTGGAGCTGACCTGTGGCACCTTGATGGGCGAGTTGATGGTGGCGTAGTGGTGCTGCGTCGAGCTCACCGTCGGCGGTGATGGGTGACCGGGATGCGCGTTGTTGTTTTGCGCTTGCTATAAAAGTATAAGTAAAAGTAAGAATAGCGATTCAGATAATAGAAGAATGGAAAAAATTTAAAACCTACGCAATGCGTCTGCGAGTGTTTTTACACACACACACATAAGGCACTTTTGCGAACATTTTTCCACACTTTTGAACGGCTACAACTTTTAAATTGCTCAAACGATATTATCAAACATGTCTAAAACCTTCGCAGATACGTCTGCGAGTGTTTTTACACACACACACACACATACACACACGCACACACACACAGAAACAATTTAAATTGTCTGCAACCGGCCGCCGAGTGCTTTTTTGCTACCGTGCGCGCTATGCGCCTAGCGTATATTTAGGTAAACTTCTTGTAAGCTCATTGAATTTTCCTAATTACCTATTGTAAAAAATCTTTCGTTACCTAAATACTTAGTTTACTTTATCTAAATTCCAATGAAAGCTAAAGCCAGACTTTTTAAAAAGATTAATATACTGCTAAAGGTTCCTGTGAAAAATTCCCGGTAATAATACGTATACTAACTTGCATTTCCTGATGATGGCGATTTGCGTTCGTCGGGTTATTGTTCTGCTGCTGTTGTTGCTGTTGCTGATGTTGTTGGTGTTGTTGTTGCTGTTGCTGTTGTTGCTGCTGTTGCTGTTGTTGTTGTTGCTGCTGCTGTTGTTGCTGTTGTTGCTGCTGTTGTTGTTGCTGCTGCTGCTGTTGTTGTTGCTGCTGCTGCTGTTGTTGTTGCTGTTGCTGCTGCTGTTGTTGCTGTTGTTGTTGTTGTTGTTGCTGCTGCTGCTGTTGCTGTTGCTGCTGTTCTCTTCGAGCTGCAGCTGCGGCCTGAGCCATATGCTGCTGAACAGCCACGTGTGCTTCTAAATAGGCGGTTTTTTGAGCCTCGGTCATCTTGTCCATGTTAACCGTTCCATCCTAACAAAAAAAACAAATAATTAAAAAGTTATTTCGAACCGGATGCGTAATTAAAAAAAAAATTATACCTAAGAACTTTAACGCTTGCTTAGATAAACTTTTTAAAATCCCGCTTTCATATTGCGTAACAAAATGCCGGTCGGTAGCACCTGTCCTTTTCACATTTTCCCTTAAAGTGCGGGTCCCAACTGTGGAAGCTTGGCATTGCCTTCAATGAGTGTCTTTGATGCGGTCGGGGGAGGGCGCGGGGGGCAAGGGAGGCTCCCCAGTGCATTCACCCCGCAGAAAGTGAGAACAACCCCCGACTTTCATTCCATAACACATTTATGAGCGCCCTATAGTATAATTGCTCAAATTCGGCTAGGGCCGGGTTCAATGGACTGTGGAACGGGGCGAACCATTTCCTTTTCAACTCTGGGATGGAAAATGTTTTCATTCAAATGTGTGAAATCGAAATTGTTAGAGGTAAAAGGTATTATTCCTCTTTTAAAACTCGCTTTGGCGGGCCGTCATTTAAAAGGTGAATGCCAATCTTAAAAGCTTGTTTTGTTACAATCAATTAATACAATGGGCAAGTGTTGCGGAACCGACTACAATGAGTTGTAAAAAATTGTTTAAGTAAAATGAAGGTTTTACTTTCGTCTAGTTTTTACTATGTGCTATTATTTATTTTATACTAAGTAACGTAGTAAAAACTTTAAATTAAGTTAAGTAATAGGTTCAATACCTAAGTACTGTTTTAAACTTTAACTTACTGTACGAGTCGAAACAAAGGAATACTTTAATTCCTATAAATTAAGAAAAAAGTCTGTCAACATGCCAAAATAAATTCCTCGTAAAAGCTTCTACCAGCAAAAGCTTATATATTATTTTTTTAATAATAATAATATCTGTGAACGCTTCACATCACGTCAGTCTGGTCTCAGTACCAGACAACGGAAATATATTTAATACTTTTCTACTATACACATATTAATGATTTATATTATATGATACATACACATATTTAATACACATCCACGACCCAGGAACATTGAAAGACTTTTTAAGTTAAGGCTTAGGCTTAAGTTACTAACGTGCTAACCAATGAGCCACAAGGGTCATAAAAATATTACCTACTTAATTCAAACTATGTCGTAAAAGTTTTGAATATATTTGGGTATAAATAGTAACCCTTGCGTAACGGTTTTGTTTTAGAGATGTGTCCACAAGATAGAAGGGGTCACAGAGTGCCCGGGGACGTTATCAGACGCACTGATTAAAAACAAACTCGCCTAACTAGGGTTATTAACTTTAGGGGAATCGCAAGGGTTCTGAAATTGATCGTGAGCACTTTGCATGATTAAAGTGCTTTTGTCTACGAGTCCTTAAACCTATTTTTATGGTTTCCCTACACGTTGCCTGTAATTTCATTAAAACTTTCCTATGTGACCGAGAGAGTATTGAGATATGATGTATGAATAAAAAATGTTTATATTTTTAAGCAATATTTAAATTGTTAGAAATGAGGTAATCTATAATATATTATACTGTCGGTCTATCTGTCTATTTGTAACCTCAACTTTATGCCCAAACCGCTGAAGCGATTTTGTAACTTTGAGTCCCGACTCCCGAGGAAGGATTTAAGGTTTTTACGTTAGTGAAAAGAGTTCGTAATAAAAAAGGTAATCCTTCGATTTTTATTAAATTAAAATCACGGAAAAAATGTATTCAGAATCAAAAATGAGAGAGGATGATTTGATACTAGCTACTTTGAAGTATTTGGAGTTTAGAGAAGTGAGGTGTGGAGTGTAAAATGCAGCCTATCACAACCAGGGGGATGTTTCACCCCCCGGCTGTCCCCACCGCGTGTGACACCCCTGAACAGGGGGTTGCCATTAGAGGAAAATATACTTTCTGTTCTAACCAAATAAAAAATTCTCATAATTGTTATTACTAAAATACCCAAATATAAACATAATTAGAAAAACTTTTTTTTATATAATGAAATCCTGCAGAAATTTTTTTCCCCTTTTTCAATGCACATAAGATATTTTCTGCAATTTTGTTGCATCAAAGTCGTAACTAATAATAAAATAACGAAAAAAAGTAAATCCGTTTTTCCGGGACTCAAAAAAAACTTACAAAGACAGGCAGTAATACCTTTAAATTTACAAAAAAAGGAAATTACTAACCGAGCACTTTGAAAAAAAAAACTTAATTTAAGGATTGGCAAACCTTTGAGAGTGCTCCCCTTCTTGTTCTCTGATTGGAATCGAGGGTATCCACCCTTGATGCTTGAGATTACAATATCAGTCGATGCGAGAGACATTTGCATGCAGAAAGTCTGTAATTTACGATCAATACGTGTGCACTCCGTGTTGTCGGAAGCCAAAAATTTAAATGTTACGATGCACTCCACGGAAATAAATATTTGAGTTTATGTAGAGTATCGCTAAATTATGATTATTAAGTTAGTTCCGCCTATAGTATGGCGAATTAAATAAAGAAGTTGGACTTGATAGAAAGAGTAAATATTTGGATTTGACAGCATGGGTTCCGGTCCGTTTTGTATAAACTTACTAGTTTTCTATGAAATCTAAGCGTTAGCAAATTACGCATTTGATAAATGTGCTACAGAATGAAGATAACTCGCGTACATCTCGCACTTTGCTGGTTTATTACTAAAAGTTAAGAAATCAACCTAAATATGATTAGGTAAGGTACAATAACAGATAACAATAAATAATTTTTACAAAATCTCTCGAAGGCTACGAAATCCATGACGCTGCGTACACTTCTAGCGTCGTAGCTACGAGATTCTTGTATTTTGAAACCTTGCTTTTTAATTTAAGGATTTTCATGGATTTTAAAAACCCGCAAAATGGATTCAGATGTACATTACAAATATTCACATTCAAGATTTTATTTCTATTTAACTATCGAATTTTCGCGTTCTCGTGTAGCATAAGTCCAGTAACCTTTTTATAGCAACTTCCAACCGTTTTTATTGCTAGTAATGAGTACTTAGAATAGAGTAGGCGGTATCATCATCCATCACACTGGGAAGGCAATGCAAGTGATGTTCAGGGTTCAGGGGTAGAAGCGACCGGGGGTGGCGGGAGACCCCCCGCTAGGTCAGGGTTAAATGTACCCCCGAGCAGGGTGCCAACCTTCGACCTTGCTGTGTGTACTATGAAACCCTTGCATGCACTTTTAGCCTTGGATGCTACGTCAGGATTTTTGCACTTGCGGTTTTAGTTGAAATATGAAGAGAACGGGTTAGGTCGAGGATTCGTTAGCAAGACATATTGTGTCGAAACTTTTATGTAGGTTTTATTGTAGGGTTAGATAGATTTTTTTTCAACACGAATCTCAACATGTATTTATTTTTTGGATTATGGCTTTTTTGTAAGATCGCAGTAATGTCTTATTTACACGTATTAAGTAGATATGTAGGTAACTAAATTTTAACAAAATTATAAGTGACTCAACTTGTCACTTGCTACTAAATTTTGTGTTTACATGCAATTAATAAGTTAAAGTTAAGTAAAAATTTAGTTACCTACTTATCTACTTAATACGTGTAACCCGTACCTACATGAGAGTATTCTAAATAGATATTTCTGTAAGTCACCAAGCTCAAATTTCGAATTTATCAGTAGATGTATAATTGGCGAAATTAAAAGAGGCCAGTTGACAGACCTACGTCATTTGGTCGGAATATATCAATTCAAAATAAGTCGTGATCTGTCGATTGGGTCCGACACAATCCGACCAAATTACTTGGATCCACGATCTGTATCTGTTTCAACTTTTCTGATTGTACATTGTTGTACACTTGTACCAGATATCATTTGGTCAAGAAATCATCAATTTAATGTAGGAATGACCGGCTATGGTCCGGCTAGCGTCCGGCATATGATTTTGTCCATTTCGGCTACGGCCAAGTGACATGCGTAACAAATAGTCTACTCCCAAGTGTCCTATCGTCACATTCGTCTATTAATTTACTACCTTACGGACATCGCTTTAAAGTATATTTCGCAATCGACGAGTCAATTCGACGAAAAACGTTTCATAATGCACGACGACTGGGTACAGATTCGCATGTTTTATGTTCAGTTTACTGGTGAAAATTGCTAAGGTAATGTAAGATTTAGGCGGCGGTAATAAGGTTGAAGTTGCATTGGGTGTGGGGAGGGTGTTGGGTCGATAAGTCCGGGCGCCGACGATCAATATAGGGAGTCGGCCCGCCCCTCCCGCGTGCCTTCACTTACACGATACTCTTGTCTTTGTGATTTGCATTTTATTGTCTAGTTTATGATTTATTTTGTTTCTGTAATGTATTATTTTAATACACAACTTCAATATCTTACGTACGAGCTATTCGATACTGTCTGTCGTGCATTTGGACTTTATCTTTTTTTACGATATTTAGGGGGCAAACGAGCAGACGGATTACCTGATGGAAAGCAACTGCCGTCACCCATGGACACTCGCGAGATCCGAAAAGTGGCCTTTGTGAGGAATAAGGGATTAGGGAAGTCTATTAAGTAAACTAAATAAATCTTTGTCTGTATTCTATTGTCTTAGTGATTTCAACTTTATTGTCTCGTGATTTAATTTGTTACTCTATCTTTAACATTCTTACGTACTTTGATGTAAGAAATCAATTTGTTTACATTATGAGCTTCAAGACTTTAGATCTTTAATCTGTACAATTATCGTAATAAAATAAAACGTTCACAAAAGAAAACGAATAAAGTTTTCAGTATTCTTTACGTTTTTCTAATAAAGCGGGGAAATATTTCAATAAGCTCGGGTAGAATATGATAATTCCGTCGCAACAGCCGCTCACAACGGCGATAAAACCCATTCGAATACTCTTTTATATTTATCAACTGTATTGTTATAATGTATCTAAATTTTAAAGAAATATAGAGTGTAACAAATAAATTGTACTATTTTGGAATGTGTACGTGCCTTTTGTTCAATATGTAAGAAAGGGTGCGCTGAAAGGGTCACTTTCGACATCAACGCTACGACAGCCTAAATATCATGATACGAGTAAATAAAAATTAACTTTTTTAGCACCGCTTAAGTAACTTTCACTGTAATATCTATTTTAGGGACATACACTAAAGTTTTGTCGCACTTTGTCTGTATAGCAGCCCTCAACATTTCAAAACTCAAACATTCTTTTAAAGCCAATGAAAAAATTACCAACTTAGTTTCCGCGAGTTAATTTTAGCCCGAAAGTTGACCTTTCTTTAACATTATTTCAGAGTGAAAGGAAATTATAACAGCATTCAAGGCTTATTAATTCTTAAAATGAATTAACAATTAAGGCTTCTGGTTAATGACTTTTGAATCGCTTCTAAGAATTATAAATTTATTTCGACCCAATGACGGTAAAAATAATATTTAAGCTGGAAAACTGAAAAGTGGTTGAGAGAGGTCAAAGTTCGCTGCTTGGATTTTGTGCCGCGAAAACAAACAATTACTGCTTTAGAACAAATGTAGGTCATCCGGCAATTTTAAACTGGGAATTTCAAGTTATGCGCTTAGCTACATAATAATTAATTTTATTTTGAACACCTTATATTGTTGCTAATAGTTATTGTTATTTAAATTTTGTGTACGTACTCGTACTATTTAACAATTTGGCAATTGCCATCAACTGTGGGAAATACATGATACAAAAACACCTACAAGTGGTTTTAGATATTAAAGGGAAGTTAGAGGAACTAAGAACAATCGACGACGAAATCGATATCGGAATCGAGAATTAATTGAAACATAAGCCGCTGCGGTCCCGTAGTTCCGATTACTCATCCAATATGCTGTCGAATTCCTATCAGCAGTATCGATTTTACTAGCAGACTTTATCGCAACTGCGTCTGTGTTATTTACTAATTTGAAACATCTGTATCGGTCACATCGACCAAAACTTGCTAGAAAAGTTCATCAAAAGAGTATACGCTACGTATCACATAGCTTTTTGCTGGCTATGCCAGTCAGAGTGAAGCATTGAATCTAAAGTCCAGAAAGATTTAGAGCACTATAACGTTAGTCGCCAATACACAAGTTGTTTTGCTCTGACCTTGCGTATCTTGCCTCTCAGTCGTATACACACTGCATCACTTACCTGGTACTCTAAGGTGGAATTGCAGTGACGTGATCTGTACCAGGCAGCAGTACTGACCTGGAAGTTGATTGTGGAGGTGACAATGCGCATGGACTCGGCGTAGTTCCGCAGCACGGAGTCGGTGCTGAGCACGCTCTGGCGCCACTCGAACAACGCTTCCAGCCTCGTGACGCAGCGCTCGCAGATCTTCTTGGGCAGGAAGTCATCCTTCGAAATCTGCTGGATATACACAGACACATTAACCGGGTTTATTCTGCAGTAATGCAGCTCCTGCCTTACGTAGCAAAGCAAATTTTCATTAAACTGGGTATCCAATTTGTTTGTTAATGTCAATATCAAATAAAATGCGGATAGCCATAAAAGCATGAAATTTCTCCTCCTCTCCACGCTCCACTCTTCTCACTCCGCTCACGGAGGAGCGTGGAATACCGATATTATTTTAAAATATGTATATTTTTAAAATAAAACGCTACGCACACTACAATATTTTGACATGACACGATAACCATGCACGAAATACTCTTTTGTTTATGGTTAAAGTCTGTGATTTATTTTTATAAAATTTAATGGCCTGGTAACGAGACCATTGAGCCAAATTTAAGTATGTGATTGGATTGACATTGATAGGTTACAGTTTAAAAAACCAGCTTTATAATAGTAATACTAATTATTTTAAATATTTATGGTCGAACTAGTTGGTGCCCAGAAGCTCGTTGCGCAAAAATTGTATATCACGCGGGAACCGTTTATTTTCCCGGGATAAAAAGAATTCTATATAATAGCTATTAAACAAAAAAAGGTTTCTTCAAATCCGTCCAGTAGTTCCCGAGATTAGCGAGTACAAACAAACAACTTTTTTTGTCGATATGTGTTCTAATGCTGTCCGTTAGCACCCCAACATTGATCATTTTGTAAAAATGTTAAATGTACAATCAGAGAAGTTGAAACGGATACAGATCGCGGATCTAAGTAGTTTGGTAGGGCTATGTCAAACTCAGCCGACAGATCACGACTTACATGGAATTGACATATTCCGACCAAATGACGTAGGCCCGTCAACTGGCTCTCTTTCAATTTCCCCCATTAAACTGACACTCCAATTTTACTGTTTTTTCGATTTCGATTTTGACCTGAAGTAATAATTATTTTGTATAAAATTAACCAGCATTTACTGCTCTGCTTCTTGTCATTTCCGTGGGAAAATAATCAAATCGAAAATAATAATTATCATATTCTATAATATTTAAATCAGCTAATCTATCTGAATATTGTAAAATTACATCAAAATCTGTTAAGTATCTTTGGCGTGAGAAGGTAATGCAAAAAATCCGAAGAAACAAACTTTCACGCTAATAATATTGATAGAAAAGGATTATTCATATTTTGTTCTCTATCTAAATTTCCTAAGAGACACAGTATTATTATTTTTTATTTCATTTATGAATTGGCGCGTCGGTACCTGTATTTTGTGAAAGATATATTTTTAACCGGATCAGTATTTTTTTAGTTTATTCGTTAGGAAACATACAAAAAACCAAAACTTTCCTCTAATAATAATAATTATAATATCTATGGACGCTTTACACCACGCTAATTTGGTACTGTGCTAAGTACCTGAAGGACTTGTGTTACAGGTACCAGACAACGGAAATATACTTAATACTTTTATACTAGACACAAATTTAAGATTTTTATTATATAATACACATATTTAATGTACATCCATGACCCAGGAACATTGGAAACCTTTTTGTTCCGTCGGCGGGATTCGAACCCGCGACCTCCGGCGTGAGCTACCAAAGCGCTCAATTACTGCGCCACAGAGGTGGTCAAAAAAGGTCCTCTACTCGTATATTAATAGTGTTAGATGTAAGACGAGAAGTTATGCCCGCAACGCCGGTGCGCCGAAATTCGTTTATCGCGCGAGAACCAAGCATTTTTCCGGAATAAAAAGGATCCTATGTCTTTCTCCACGACCCAAAGTACCTCATCCAAACCAAATTTCAGCAAAATCGGTTCAGCAGTTTGGGCGTGAAGAGGTAATAGACAGACAAACTATCGCATTTATAATATTAGTATATAATATAATCTCGTAAACAAAAATAACCTTACTGCCGACCACACAATTATTCACCTGTTATCGCTTTATCACATAAGGTCGTTCACACACCTCCGAGGGTAGATAATAACAGGTTTAATAAAAAAAATAATATTATATATCAGGTACAGTATTACGTACTTAAATGAAAAGGCGTTATATTTAGGCGAAAATTCTTATGAAAGAACTAATATTTTTAAATTACTACAAACTTCATTCAAACATTGTGTAAACAAAGTTATTTTTAATGACATAAATTTCTTTTTCAGCGCAAAATATTTGTCTAACTTAAAAAAGTATACAGACACCGGTATTACTTCTTAGAATAATCATTATTAGTTAAAGATTTCGAAAGTTTATAATAATGAGATGTTTTTATTTCCGGGTGAAGTATCAACAGGTATCGTGTCCGAGCGTTAGATCGTGTTAGGTCGTAGCCGGCACCGCGCGTGCGCTACACGGTCGCTACACGGTCGCTACACCGTCGCTACACCTCTACAACATCGTCGAGCTACGCGACACAATGCCTTCACAGAAATCTAAGCGCCTTGGGGAGCTACGAACTCAGTTGTTTTCAGGCGGGTACGTGCTAGGGAGTGAACACTCACCATAGTCGGCAGGCAGGTCCGCAGCTTGAAGAGTATCTGCCGCTGCTCCGACTCCTTGTCGAAGATGTGGAGGCGCGGGCCGCTCTTCAGCGAGCACAGGCGGCAGAGGTCCGTGAACGCTGTGAAGTTCAGGTCCTCGGGCTCGGTCATCGCGAAGCACCTGATGAGGAGGTCGAGGAGGCAGGAGTTGTCCATGTATACGGCGGTCGTGGTCGGGTGGCGGGAGACGGTCAACGCATGTCGCGGGAGCTCGGGGAGGCGTCGCGCCGCCGCTGCGACCGGGGGGCACTGGGGCCTGCGCGCCCCCGGCCCTGGCCGCCCCCCGTGCCCCCTCGCGCGCCCCCTCGCCCCCTCGCCCCACCGCGCCGCCCGCCCGCCACGCGCATGAGGGGTGGTTCGGACGCGCCGGAAAATGCGTACTAGTTTTCCCGTCTGCAGTTGCCGATTGTATTGATTATGATGTCTTAATTTACGTCCACGTCAAAGTCCGTACGCCATGACGAATGCTCGGCGGGTTCAGTACATAACAACAACGTTTGTTTAAGGTTTACGATAATTTTAATTATGTAGAGCTTGTTTTTATGTTGGTTCTAAAAATAATCATTTTAGTATTGAATGGATCGACTCGTATTATAATTTTCGAATATAATAAAAAAAACTTAGTGGTCTAAGTTTTTAATTTTAATTTTCACTAGGCTTTCTTAGACACATTTTCATTAGACTTTTATAAACGTAAATAACATGTGTTGATTGCACAATGCACATAATTATTCGTTCTATACATAAAACAGCTGTTATAGTAGTACTTATCATGCTATATTAAAGACAATGTTGATATACACATACCCGGGAGTGTCGTAAATTCGCGTCGGAATTTCGGGACTATAAGCCCGTTCAAAGTTATTTTACTTCGAATTTTGTTTAACACTGAACCTTAAGCAGTGGACATAAAGATCGCAGCAGGGGTAATATAATTTTGAATACACTACAGTGTACACTCACGGGGACTGAGGAGTTATTAACTTTACTTTGACGTGGATATTGCACTCGATTGCTTTATTGGGTGTATTGGGACGAAAACATTTAGGAGAAAGCTCTTTACTTAATTATTATTTTTAACAAAAAAAAAAAGAAATAAATATAAAAAAGAAGCACAAAATATTAAATAACATACTTTGTTCTTTTATAATGTCTTTCACAGAACTCGGCTAAATCTTATCTATTTCTGTACAAGATCTTCATTATGTTGTACTGTGTAAGTCCCAGGTCGGACTATTTTATTTTGTTGAACTGGCTTGGTACCAGTCCAAAATACTTATATCCATAATAATTATCGCTATTGCTTAAAACATTGATAGTAAAAAATATAGATGAATTTGCCACGTGTGGCAATTTTGACACATTTGTTGAAGTGTCTCGGAGTGGCTATGGTCATCTAACCTTCAATTATTTTAATTTCAATATTAGTTACCATTTCTTCGAATTGAAGATGTCTGTCTGCTCAAGTGACGTATCGGAAGGTCTGTCTTATTCGGAGCGTACTTTGGCAATAATTAAGCCGGAGGCGTACGAGAACGCCGAAGACATCGAGAACCACATACGAGACAACGGTTTCATCATACTAGCGGTATTACTTACTGATGGCTTTGTTAAGGTTTTATTACAACTGGGATTGAAACTGGGTATTAAAACTGGGTATTAAAAGCAAACGGGCGAACGGTAACGGTAAACAGACTTGAGAGTTGTAGGGGCGTTGCAGGCATTTTGAGAGGGAATGTATAATGGGGGAAATTGAAAGAGAGCCAGTTGACGTGCCTATGTCATTTAATCGGAATATGTCAATTCCATGGAAGTCGTAATCTGTCGGTAGAGTTTGCCCTAACACGACCGAATTGCTTAGATCCACGATCTGTATCTCTTTTAACTTTTTTGATTGTACCTACACTCTCCTCTTAAACATTTACAGGATGGTAGGTCCGGAAAAATGTAACGTTATACTTAGCAAATTTTTCGAAATTTCTCGACCACCTTAGAGTATAGTCCTTTTAAGTTAAATCTATAACAGGCTCTGTTTTTTAAATTTTATCTTACTTTTAATATGATTTTTGATGCGACGATTGCATAAAGTGTCCAAAGAGTCGGCGCGTGAGGGAAGTCGGAAGGGTTGTATGCAAACTATATAGGCACAGAGAGTAGGGCTGGCGCTCTTATTATTCCACGTCACAGACAGCTCTCGCCTCAGGGCTGGCACACGCTCCGATTAATAATACCTACGTATGAAAATAATTTGAGCTGTATTCACAACCTTGAGGGTTGATAAAGCTACTTTATGCTATAGTAGCTTATGCTCGCGGCTACGCTCGTGTGGAATTAAAAAATCGATAAAAATACGATTTTTTTAAGAAACATGATTTTTTTTGAAGACAAAAGTAGCGTATGTTACCATCATTTTTGTACGAATCAACCTAGGGACAGACATTTTTTGCAAGTAGGTAATGTAAACCGTTAGCTTTTGAAGTTTTGTTTTTTTGTTGGTCTAATTAAATATAAATTATGATTATGAAAATTTGATAGGTACTAATGTAGAATGTAAAATGTGTGTAACAGAACAGAAAACATGGGCTTAGTACTTACTTTGAAATTTTCAGTTAAAAAAAAGACAGCATCTAAATTCGTCATTCATTATTCAATTTATTACTGCTTTATCAAAATATTGCCTACATATTAATGTTTTGCACGAAAACCTATTACATAGCTTACAGTTCCCACAAAAACCATCTTGCACGTGCTAGAAAAATAGTTATGTTGGATTTTCGAAATTTAATAATATATACTGCCTCCTACGACGATAAAAAGCAGGAGGCAGTTCTGAGTCATAATTAAATCTAATAGTTTTCACAGCCACCGTCAATTCACGTAGCTAGAAGAATAGTTATTTATTTATTTAATAGTTTATTGTGCACAAGAGACAGATGCATTACAAAATATCAATTAACACAGTAAGACGACACAATGGATCTGCTTATATTTATGTAGGGTTTTCGAAATAAATATTGAATTTTGATAATTATTCTTTTTTTAATTTTAACTATCGCAAGAGGCAGCCCTGAGTGATAATTAAATCTTGCGCCCCTCGTCAGTGGCGTGCGGTCACTGCTGTTATCTGCGGACTCCAAAAAACTCATTTACCGACTGCCAGCGACGTTACAAGGGCTGCCCAGCGCCGTGCATCATTATTGTATTATTCCTGTCGCAGACTGGCAGTGCTACATGACTGAATTGGAAAATGTAAGGCATAACTCACATTGGCCCAGAATCAAAACATGCGACGCGCCCTGCTTTTCGATTATTATTATATTTAATAACGGAACCAAGCTGTAGCTAAATTCATCACTATTATTCTATTAATATTATTTAGAAAACCGGCCAAGTGCGAGTTGGGTCGCACTTGGCCGGTTTTCTAAAGTCGTACAAAAAGGATTCCCTACCAGTACAGAGCAATAAATTGGAAAAACGTATAATTTCTAAAAGTTTATGAAAATTTTTTAAATTTATTAAAAAGTTTAAAATTTATAAAAGAAACCGAACTTAACGCGGCGCCCTAGCCGCCCGGCCAAGTTACAGATATGCATGTCGAATTTATGTACTAATAAAGAACGAAATAGCAAAAAACATAATTCTTGCACTAGAGCCACTCTTAAATATTTAATTTATTTGATTTTTAGTATTTGCTGTTATAGCGACAAAAGAAATAAATATTCTGTGAAAATTTAAACTCTCAGGCTATTACCGTTCTTGAGTTACAGCCTGGAGATAGGTAGACGGACAGATCGACCGGAGGTTCCGTTTTTACTCTTTGGGTACGGAACTTTAAAAATGACAATGCGCATCGTCAGGCTCAATGTGAATTGAGCCTTACACTTTGTATGAAAATATACGAGCCCCCGAGCCAACAAGTTTTTTATTACATTTTTAAAGTTGAACAAAATGTATGAAATTGACATACGCCTTTTTTGATCGGAGATTCCAAAAAGTAATTAGGAAAACGTGTTTACTATAAGAGTTAGGAGATATAAGGATGCCAGAGATTTACGATCTATCGTAATATAAATTAGAAATTCACAGTTTATTTGCGATGGATCGCATATACTTACATATATAAAATTATAAATGAAGCGTGTGCCTTATCTGTATGATCTACCTTCGATCTAGGAGGGCGATGGAATCGGTAATATGACTCACTATCTGACGGGCACTCATAAAAACGGCTCTTATTAATTTATGAGTTTGAATTATTGTTAGTAATTTTATAAAATAAATTGTATTGTTAAGCATCTCAACAAGAGTTTAAAAAATAAGTAAGCCTATTATAAATATTTAATAAATCCAGTTAGACGTCCGAATTTAGTCAAGTAGGATCCAAGAAATGCATGACAACCAGTGAAATATCTCAAACGGTTGTGCCACACTTTTCTGTTTTCAGCGTCGTGAAGTTCGTCTGAGCCCGGAGGAGGCGGCAGAGCTCTACCGCGGTCACTACGGCCAACTTCATTTCCCTCATCTCGTGGCGCAAATGTCAAGCGGGCCAATCGTCGCTCTAGTACTGGCGACTAACGACTGCATACAGAAGTGGAAAACGTTGATGGGACCGACTAAGTAATACTTACTACTGCTATTAATTATTTTTTTATGAGAACTAGCCAGCCAGCAGGTTGATCACTTAGGAATAGGCTACGTGAATAGGGATAGGGAATGAGGTGTAGGGAAGTTGGGCCTCCATTTTACTCACTCACTGGGCAAGACACAGATCAACAAACAAAGAGACGCTGCGGTATCTCAAGCATGACTCTCCCACAGCAATGAGCGCCCGTATTGTGTACTTGAGATGGGTAAAATTCTCGTTTCTACACGCTTCCACCCAGGTTTAAACATTCACCCTTTCTAAAGTTATCCGTATTGAGACGCCTTGCGATTGGTCGTCATTTGTATGATATTTATTTGAATCTTTTCTACGTTTCTACAATTATTGGAAGGAGTGTTCTTGAATAACGCGTTGCAGTTGTAATTTTTCTTGGAAAAAAGCTACTAATTTTTCAAAACAGAAATTTAACAGTCAATTTAAATTGATGTTGTAGCAGCTATTTTATCAAAACTATTCGATATTTTAACAAAATCTACTAAAATGAGTGCAGAGCGTGAAGCAATTCCTTTGCAATGTTGAGAACCGCTGCGCTTAACATTTCGCCGTCGGTGCGCGGTCAGGGTGAGACTAAAATCAGCCTAAATCCTTTACTGGTACAGAGTGATGGAAGCTCAGGCGTACTGGCCTGACAGTCTCCGCGCGTGTTACGGCCGCCGCACCAAGCACGGAGACTACTACAACGGTCTACACGGCAGCGAGAACCTGACAGAGGCGTATCGCGAGATACATTTCTTCTTCCCTAATAGTAAGACGGTTTTTGTATTTAGGGACATATTTAAAGATA
>JAOTAV010000030.1:1576693-1632479 GCA_026546445.1 Cyclargus thomasi | reverse complement strand
AGAGGCGTATCGCGAGATACATTTCTTCTTCCCTAATAGTAAGACGGTTTTTGTATTTAGGGACATATTTAAAGATAACGCGAAACGGGCTCCTGTAGCCTAACGCCTTATCGGTAAACAGGGCCTCAGTGGGACGGTTTACCTACTTACTGATAAAGCTCCAGACATGTATCAAATAGATGAAAATATATTCCTGTAAGATAAATCTGTTTTACAGAGTTTATCTGCTAGATTGCCTAACCAATCACTTGTTGAAAGAGTTGTTTTTATTATAATAAATAAAATAATAAAAACAACTTTTTCAAGATAGTCTATTTACAGCTTTATTTGACAGATGCTGAATGGAGAATCTGTCAAAAATGTTGTGGATAGCCTAACAGAAACTTTATCAGAAAGCGGTGAAACAGGCCCTATAAGTATTTAAATGATAAAATAGTCACTCAGTAGATACACTAGGCGACTTTCTGTTATTGTTTATCTAGTGCCTTTCCAAACATAGTAGACAAGGACAATTACAAATTTTGTATCTCATATCTGCCTTAGTAATAGTAATAGGGCTACATAACATTTGGTTTTTAAAGAGAATTTTTTTTTAGTGGTGGTTGGTCCAATACTACGGAAATGGCAGATCAGCGACTATATCCAGAAATACATAGCGCCAACACTAGGGCCGGCGCTCACCGAGCTAGCTTATAACAGACCCGCCGATCCCATATTGTGGTTAGCAGAAAAACTACGCGCTAGCAACCCCAACGAACCACAGATGGAAAAAACCAGCAATATAAAGTGTCATACGCCTGAACCATCAGAAGTTTCCTGTGATTGTTCGCAATAGTTTTGCATGTTAATAAAGCTTGAAAACGTATTCACGATCGATTTACTTTTTTATTCTTAAAAATATATGCTGCTTTCTGATCGACCAGTGTTTCTTTTTTAGTGTAGTGTAGCAAAAATATGAATGAATCAAATTCTCTGCGAGTACTTGTCTGCAACTGTAATTCATAGACAGAGGGCTGACCTACACAATTTGATCACTTTATCTCAAACCAACGGAAAGATCGGAGTGCCGAGTGCGAGTTTTTTTTGACATTCGATCATGAATGCGTTTCGTGTTTGCAAAGGATTTTATATGGGATTTGCACAGCGCCACCTAGCGATGCTTACGGTCACATGTACAAATCCCATTATATAAAAATCATAGTAAACGCTAAACGCGTTCACTGTCGAATGTCAAAAATTCGCACTCGGCACTAAGTCATGACACAATACGGCTAAATGATTAAACAATTTCTACGATGTAGACACACACTTTACATACTTAAAAAAATGATGAGCACAATAAACGGTCAGTAAATAAAACCACAATTTATTCCCTTATTTTTATTTTCCAATAGCTTACAAAACTTGCGTCTTATCACAGGCTTAATTAAGTGTATTGGTTAAAACGTGCTTCGGTTATATTAAGAAGAGTTCAACTATACTTCCCTAAGATGAGACTATAATATACCAAATCACGAGTATGAACTAAAAAAAGATTAAGAATAAAAAAGGAGATTTATTACGATGAGAATATTATCTAAATCTCAAAATAACAAATAAAACATGAATATTGCTTTAAAAAATGTGCAAATTACGTACAAAATATTACATTGTTTAAGCAATTTCTGTAGAATTATTCATTATTCTATAAACAAACCTAATATATGACGCATATTTGGCAAAAAAAATGACTTATTGTTAACTAGAGAGATTACGAGTAATGATAAAAAACTGCGGCTTCCTCGATTAACTGCAACAATAAAAAAAACATTAGAATTTCCTCTTATATTTATAATTATTATTATAATACTTTTTATAAGGCCTTTGCACCACTTTCTGATAAAAATCGGATAGGCTATCCGCTATTTATTTGACACATTAAGTACATAGAGAATCTGTGAAATTAGTTAGTCAGCCTCATAGAAATTCACAGTGTTCCCTATACAAGGGACAGATGCAAAAATTTGTATATCTTGATTGCCTCTGGTGACAACGGCTCCGATAGTATATTATTTATCCGCCAATTGCGCAGGCAACCCAAGTCTCCTAAGAGCCTTGTTCTTAACTCTGCTGTCCGAACACACTCCAGCAAAACATGATATAGGTCCTCGGGTCTCTCGCACACATCACAATTGGGTGAAGGCTTAATTCCAACTAAATCGCAGAATTTGTTTGCTGGAATGTGCCCACATCTCAATCTAAATGTTAAGCACTTACGCCCTTGTTTTACCAAAGGTGTGATATAATTGCAGTCCAAAAACTTTCTCGTAGATGACGACATTCGAGCCGTATTAGTGAATAAAGTAGTAGGCAAGATCGCGGAAATTGATACAGAACCAGTCGACAGACGTACGTCATTTGATTGCAACATGTCTATTCCTTGTAAACCATGATCAGCCTGGGTTCGACAGAACGCGACCAACTTATATTGCAATCTGGCTCTGAATCAAGTTCCCCGACAGTAAAGTGCTCACGTTAGTTCCCGCCATACATGCGCACGTAGGCGGCGCTGTCGGCGGCACACATGCCGATCTTCTGGCAGACACCCTTAGTGCCGTACGTCTCTATCAGGTGGATCACACTCTCGCCGTAGATCTCAAGCATCGTGTGACACTGGAATAGGGTTGACAAAAATTTATAAGTCAAATGAATAAAGCACTAGAAAAAAAAATTGGAAACCACGAAAATTTAGTGTTTAAGGCACCCGTGAAATTTTTTTTTTTAAATTTTGTATTTTCCATTGCGTATTCAATTAAACAACAAACTATGGCCAAGTAGCTGCTGAAGAGTGTTTAACTTAAGTATTATTTTTGGTATGGTTTCACATTATATAACTCAGTGTATAAACTATTCAAGGTTCGCTTGCCTCTTCTGTCATTTGACGTTTCCATTATGACAGAAAAGAACAGCTAACCTTGAAAAGTTATACACTGCATAAATATTCTTATTAGCGAGGGGGATAAATTGTTAAACAGAAAAAATGTCTAAGTTATGAACCCTCACCCTATCGTTGTACTTGGCGGGCAGCAGCGCGCAGGACTTCTCGACGATGTGCACGATGTTGCGGTCCACCTTGTCGTTGCTGAGGACCTTCTTGACCGCCATCACTACCGTCTCGCACACAGCGCAGTCGAGGATTTGCTCTTTAATATTTTAATACAGTTATTAAACACTAGCTGTACACCGTGACTACGTCCGCGTAAAACTTTATAGATTATCCCGTTATTACAATTTTTTAAATCACTGCTCGGTTCTTATTGGTCGTAGCGTGATAATTGGACTAACTAGCTCAAAAAGATTTTTTCAATTCCGGCCAGTAGTTCTAGAGATTAGCACGTCCAAGTAAACAAACTCTTCAGCTTTATATTATTAGTGTAATTTAATTAACTTAGGGCCTATTGCACCAATTCTTGATATGTGTCGGATTGCCTATCCACAACCTTTTTGACAGATCCTCTATAATAGTTCATCGTTGTGGGTAGCCTATGCGGCACTTATCAGGAAGTGGTGAAACGGGTTATAAATGTAATATTTTAAAAGATTAATCCAATACCTAGTCAATATTCAATATTTTTATAGTTAAAAAATTTAACGAATTATGACTAGCTAGCATTAGATAGGTAAAAAATGATTTATCCCGGGAGAGCATTCAATCGGAATATTGTCATAACAAAATAATATACAAGGCAATCAAAAGCAATATTTCCCGCAATCAAAAGAAGTGTATGAGGTAATCCAAAATATTAGCTACATACTTCATACAATGTGATCTCACGACAGACCTTGTCGGGGTCCAACGCTTGGGCGAGATATGAAAGGTCACTATTAGGTTTTATTAATGAGGACAATAATGTACCTTTTACTCTATCAAACATCTTGCCGTCACACAGTTTGATCTCCCGGCAGACCTCATCTGGGTCCAGCTCTTGGGCGAGCAGGCTGATCACCAAGTCAGAGTACTTCTCCACGAACTTGTCGCATTCGGAGCGAACTGACTTCGGCATGCGTTTACAAACGCCGTGTACTACGCGCTTGATCTCGTCCTGTAATTGTATAAATAAATGATTGCTTAAACTTACGAATTAGAATGTAAATACAGCGTATATAATCCTAACCTACCCGCGTAAAAAGTAGCCTGTGTCAATCCAGAATACCGGCCAGGTCCATTTTATCTTAATCGGTCTAGCCGTTTAAGCGTGAAGAGGTAACAAACATGCACACTTACAAACTCACAAACTTTTGCATTCATAATATTATTATGAAAGTATACATTCCGATATGTATGATCGTGTCTTCATTATTCTCGACTAGGTAGAAACTCACTGATTGATCGTTATTATTTCTGTTGCGATAATTTAGGGCCGCAAAAGGAAGATCTTCCGGCCAAGCGAGATACCATGCTCGGCCAAGGCCGGAACCTCACTGACGTCATTTCAGTTATACGTTATATGTACTCGTATTATGTTTGCCGTAACTTCGACCGCGCGATGCAGGATTGTTAGGCTAATTGTCGGTACCGTCATCCTTCTATCGATTAATATAATATCAACATGTGGGTTAAGCCCACTCAATGGACAGTTTTCTTTTACATGATTTTACATGTATAATAAATAGTATAGTTACTAACATCGTTATGCTTGTCCTTGATCTGGTCGTCGATCTCCTTGAGCACGAACTCGCACATGACGCACGCGGTGTTGGCGGACACGACGCGTGTTGACATACCGTTCACTGTGTCGTCCGGAATCTCGTTGGTCGCTAAAACGTTTAAGTTATTATTAATTTTGATACCATACTCGACGTACCTATGGACCACCACCAGGGAAACACGGAAAAATAGACTAGTCACAGATAGTTGGGATTAACTGACAGATTTTCTTTGTGCATCCATCATCCTTTGTCTATCTTCTGTATAAATTAACATTTTCTCGGTCACCGTACTAGGGCCGCTGGTCGGAAAAATAAATTTTGGGACCTTACAAAAAATCACCTTTTTCGTTTTTTCTTAGGCTCCTTCTTTATTAGTTTACTCAGGTATAAAATGTTTACACCTATGTAAACAATTAAACTATGAAAAAGATTCTTAATTAATTGAGCTTAAACGATAATTTGATTTTTGAATGCCTTCGCAAAATTATCAGAGAGGAAATGTAGATACGATCACGTTAAAAAAATTTAATTATTTACAGTGATTACATACCAATATCACCACCCTCTAACATATGAGCGGGCAGCATCGGTTTGCGTCGGTTGTTCCTATCACCACGTAGCTCGGGCTTCTCATGGTATTTATCTATTGAAGTCAGCTTCAGTGGGTCGATCTTCGAGTCGTCCTTACATAGCTTGAGGTATACGCATATCTCTTGAGCGTTCATATCCGCTACCAGCATTTCTATGAGCTGTTTACTGTATTGGTCGACAAAGTCTACGCATTCGGTGCGGAGTTTAGCGGATAGGTGGTTGCAGAGACCGTCCAGAGCTTTGCGAATGTTGGCCTGAATAATAAAAAAAAATGGTTAAATAAAGAACCGTTCATATAGTCACATAAATTTAATGATTTTTAAACTCTTTCCTCCTCTAACATTTTTTAGCCCAGAGCTCGCGTGACGTCACAAATTTGCAATTTAAAATCTAAAAATTGAAATTTAATTTGAATTCAAATGTGATGTCACAAGACTTAGAACCCATGTCAAACTTTGTCGACACCGTTGCGTGCGACATAGTGGTTGGGTTCTTTGGGAAAATATATTTTCTGCGCATGTATAAGAATGCCGCAATACTGAGTTTAATAGACAGAGAGAAAGAGTAAAAAAAAACTTATTATGAAAAGACATTATATTTTCCCTCTAGTATATATTTCTCTAGTAAAGCGCTCAACAGTAAAGCATATACAATTTTTTACGAATGAAGGCCACCTTATTTCTGCCCTACGTAGCTAATTGATTCGTTGCCTTCCTATCAGACTAGGACGCCTATAAGGACTATTTATGAGTCCTGGCCTGACGCTCAATATTAACGTAGCTAATGTAAACGTAGTGACGTCACCTCAGTCCTATTGTTCTGAAGCATGGCGTCTAGTTGTTCTACGGCGAACAGGCACAGCGGGCAGTTGGACTTGTCGGAGTTGATGGCGACTTGACGCACCTCCTCCGTCTGCGCGCATAGACCCAGCGCTGGGCACACCTGCAATTAATCATTTGGTAGTTAGCTGAGGATATTGCTACTAGATATCCAGACCATTAAATATATTAATATGAAAAAAACGCTTTTTAACAAGTCGACTTCCGGATGCCTAAGTTCGGGCTATTCATCTCTGAATCTTATTACTCTTTGAATTACGCTAAACGTGCTGGATGTATTATCCAGCAGAGGTGATAAGATTATTCTAAATAAATGCTTATTATTCGCAATTATTCTCTGCTGTATTATAATTATTCGCTCGCAAAATGTCAGATTTATATAAGTGAAGTTGATAAAAACAAATATTTTTTAAATAAGTGACGAAGCCGCCGGTCGCGTGTTATTTTTTTTACAATGTACAATGCGATCCTGTGCGCACCTCATGCACCCAGCGAATCGTGCAAAATCACTTTAATTGAGGTCTATAGACGCCCAAGTTTGGTACAGATAATTAAACTCAGTTGTGCGCCCGGCCCAATGCGCTTGTTAATATAACATATTGTGGCAGTGACATGGCAGACGTAATCCGAAAAAAAAGTTTTACGGAGAGCTGAGCGCAGAACTGAGTTGAGATATCTGTAGTCACGTAAGGCTAACTCACGCTAGCGGGGTCGATCTCCTGCACCAACAGGGCGATGACGGCGGGTCCGTATTCTGTTACAAACTGTCGGCACTGGTTGTTCATCTCCTGCGGCAACACGTTGCATGCGTTCTCTACTGCCTTCTTGATCGCCTCCTGAAATTGAATAAACGTACAATTACATTTAATATATGTTATAAGTTTTCTGAAAAATAATACAATAAAATAAAATAATATTATTAGTTTAGTAAATTCAGATTTTTAGGAATATTACGCGAAATAAACCTCAACCTGCAAGTAAAAATGCGGGTTGAAAACCTCGAATACTAAAAATCTAAATTTATTAAACTTAAAGGTACGGATTTCCGCAAAGTAACGTAAAATCTGTGTGTGATTGTTTGGATGTTTGTGCGTCAATTACGCCAAAACTATTTAGCGGTGACTTAAATTTAAGGAACTTTTTTCCAATAAATGTTCCCATAGATAAATCATTTCCAAGCGGCCAAAGCCGAGGTAAAATGCTGCCATAGAATGAAAATAGGATTTTTTACAATTTATTTGCTCAGCTTTTGAGGTTTTTGATGAGAGTAAAATTCACTAGTCCTTGTGTGGTCATCACTGTTAAAATATGAACTATTAACAACACTCTTACGACCACCTGCTGGTAAAAAAAAATAAACTGGGCATAACAGATATCTAATGATAACTTGACTTTGATTTAGTAGATATTTGTTAAAGGTTCCAATAGATAAATCATAAACGTATCACTAACCCCCTTATAAAAATATTTAAACAGTGTTTAGCTAATGAAGTTTCGCTGTCCCTTGGAATATTGAAAACGTCACACGACGATTATCAATTAAACAATAATAATTATAAGTATTAATAAGAATTATTTGGATATATTCATTGCATTTTTATTCCTTATCATTGTTTTAGTTCAATCATCTAAATTATAATTCTTTTATTTGATGGCATCCTGTTGTGGTCTCCTTTTTCCTTGATTAGTTAAACAGTCCTTGAATATTTTTTTATTAATAAGGGTGTTAATCAATAGGAGATATGGTTAAAATTTAAACAGGCTCTTTAGCCACTGGACCGATTTTGATTGGAACCACTTATATCATGTAGGGTTACAGATTAAGAACATGGTATATTTTCTCGCGGCAAAATTTACGGTTCATGCGTTCATTCATTGCTAAACATTTTTTGCAAAACATACTCAACGACCGTTAACATTTAAGTCGCAAACAGTCATCTTTCCCATTAATATTATAGTAATAATAAAAATAATTTTAGTATAACATCCGCTAACGAGAACACTAGTATGCGTTCCACAAGGCCGCCCAAAACATATAGCATCTCATTCATTCGTCCTTGGTTCGTCCATAGAGGAATGTAAAGACTATGGAGGAGATAGGGGAAGACGCCATCTACCAGTTGCAGCTTAAAACTGACTGTAAGGATTGGTTTTAAAGTATTTTTTAGAAAATCTTAATTATTAATATAGGAATGTTTATATGATTTTGTAAAATACAGAAAAATGTTTTTTTCACGTTTTAAGGTTACCCCGTTTGAGGTAAATATCTAGTTTTGTTGTATCATACGAATATATCCAGCATAGTGACTAGTACCATCTAGACCTAAAAGTTTTTTCCGTATACGAAATTTTGTATGGATCTGTAAGTCTATAAAATAATTGGTCTATGGTTCGTTGTAGTGACATCTAGTATCTGACTTCGGTACTAACTACAGAGGCTTATCATCTGTAGTTAGTACCAAAATCAGATACTAGATGTCACTATCAGAGTCCTGCATCGCGGTATCGGTACACTGAGACGAGAAGGTCAATTTGAAACTCAGATACCCATTACTTTACCCTTATTATTATTATTATAATTTTTGGCGCCCTTGGCATCAGCCAACGGGTCATATTTATCCAGTAATCAGAATATAGTTGAAAAATCAAGACTTCTAATTAGAGGTCGCCCTGTGGTTGAAATTCGACTGTAATGTTAATCATAGAGAATCTAAAAAAGACTATTCTGAATTCAAACATATACACAATTGGGCGTATAGGTCTCGTTACCAAGCCATTATTTAACCAATTTACCGCCACTGTACCTCACCAGGTACACATACAAAGATATGGATAATAAAAAAATTGTATTTTTGAGTGTAAATTTCTTATCTAATATAGTTAATGAAAGATATAGTTTTAGGATTTTTAGCAAATTGAAACTGGTTATTAATATTTTAGGGTCATAAGATAAGTTAGAAACTTTCAGTTTTGAACCCCCCGGCAACAGGTTCATAAAATGTTACTTTATGAAAGCTGTGTAGTACTTATCCACCTTCTTTGTGTGTTCTCTTATTGTATATACTCTTAACTATGATATGACAAAATAGTGGTAGATTAGAGACATCGATGGAAAAATCAAAACAGCCGAATCCACTAGCAACATTTCCATCTTTTTTTTTTCAGAACTTTTAGACTACTGAAATTGTTTAATTTTAGAATGTATTACACACAAAAAAGGCTGTAGAAAGTAATATGCTCTGCTTTGATAAATAAACATTCTCAGGTACAGCCAGAAAATCCTTTATAACATTGATAAATCTTGTATACAATTATTCTTTCTGATATAGCAGATATATGTACTTAACAGACACAGGTAAAGCTAAAGATTGAAAACTAGCTTATATTTACAAAAGAGATCTCTATCTTGTCAAAGAAGAAGTATGCACTAGAAAAGATATTATAATATAATCGTAATGTTCAAATTTCACCCTTTACAATGCATGAAAATATATTTCTACTAGTGATCAATAAATAAAAAAAGAACTATGTTTAATGGTCAGTATACTACCAAATAAATAAATAATTCAAAGCTTTTACGATTTGAAAATAGGAACTACCAACCGCAAGTTCGAATTGATACTGCAATTTTTTAAGAAAATCAATAAATCTTTATTATGTACCTTTATGTTTGGGAGTAACTTAGTCAGTCCTTCGTAAGAAAAAAATAATGACGAAAATCATTGTGTATATTTTTACTAATGACTACAATTTCGTTAACCTCAAGAACGAAGGTTTTCGAGCTACTGACACTACTACTACAAATATAAAAGAATATAGAACAAAAATCACATCTATGGGTCAACGATGGTGGTTTGCCCTGTAAGTTTACTTGATTGGCGTTATTACTTTTGTTATTGTCAATGATAAGCGATTGAATAAATAAGTTAGTGTTTATGATAATAGCGTACTATTTCGACTATTGTCCATAACATTTTACTTACGTAAGAAAATATTATCAAAACACTCAAAACAAAAGGATAGTGAGCCTTCTTGTCAGTGTCTGGTATACATGAAGATCGTATGGGCAACAACGCCAAAAAAAACTTTAACTTTCTTTGCTTATTGATACTAATCTCAACTTCCCCACACCTCATTCCTTATCCCTATTCCCGTAGCCTATTCCTTTATCTGAAAGGCTGCCAAACGCACCTGCAACACTTCTGCTGATGAAGTGTCCATGGTCGACGATAGTCGCTTTTAATCAGGTGACCCGCTGCCCGCTTGCCTCCTAATTCTCATAGAAAAGTTGTTTGTTGCCAGTGCAAAAAGTGTGAAAAATCCTTATGTGTCGAAAAAAATTCTTTGGAACTTCAGCACAGCAGATTTGCACAGGTATCACGCCGTTGTACCTATTTGGGTACACCCCCTTGAGTCGTTTTCAACGCATTTAAATTTTTTCTTTATTTAGGCTATAAATTGTCCAGAAATATAAGTTTTGATATAATATTACTGCTGGTTTAATTTTGGCGGTTAAGCTACGCGTCTTATAAAGGGGTATAAAGTTTTCCGCTCGCGTATTTTTAAAATGATTTTTTAAGACTTTTTTCACAAAGTAAATATGACAGTCAATAACGTTTACTTGCTATCCAACGATGTGTGTTGTTAGGATTTAATGTTTTTAACTCTTAATTTTTTGCTTTAACTAATAACACATGACTTAAAACTTGTTATTGGCATATCATTGTTTTCTACATTTTAATATGAGTGTTGTTTTAAAATATTGCAAGTTTTCTAACGCAAAATAGTGAAAACTTGTTATTAGCATATTTTTTATTGGGTTTTGAAGCCAGATGACAAAAACGAAACCCCTATAGATTAGGCATATCTGTCTGTCTGTTCGTCTTTACAAAACACCAATATTCTATCCAATAAATGAAATTACCTCAGTATTATCATCGCTCAGTTCGACCTGCAGGTAGTGTAGGAAGTACTGACAGAATGAGCACACCATCTTGTCTTGCGGGCGCGACACGAACATGCGTTCTATGGGCAGCGGTTCCTGACCTAAAATCTGGACGTTGGCTTGTTTCTTGGGGATTTCCACGCGGCCGATCTGTGAATTAAATAAAATAATGTTAATTTTAAATTAATGAAATACTTTTTTTTTACTTTTTGTAGCACTGGATAATGATAACGTTGTAAAACCAAACGAAGAAACAAAATAAAAAGAGCTTACTCTTTTCTGAAAAGAAAAGTTGTTCTTTATTTTTTTATTTTCTACTAATGCAATGTCATGCATGTACTTCATACGTAATGTTTAAGATAACTCATAAAGTAGTTACTATCGAAACAGAAGTTCTACTATAATTTTGTTAAATTGTGATCTTAGTCTCATGCTTGTAAAACTAATGCAGTTTTAAAAAAATAGCAAGGACTGTTTATATTTAACCATTAATATTTAACCATTTTCGGTTAGCCTTACGTTCAATATACTTACATTCTTAGTATCGTAGCTCTTAGCTTCGTCGGTGCCAATGAGTTTCTCCGACAGAGGTACGGCCTTGATAGTGAGTTCTGCAGGTAGGAGTGGCGCGATGGGAACTTGTGTGGTATTGCTGCATATACCGATAAAACCACATATAGTAGCCGGCTTCAGCTCAGACACGAGATAGTAGTAGATCTTAGCGTGGTACTGTTCTACCAGGGACAGGCATTCCGATTTGAACTCGCCGGAGTGCTTGCAGAGACCTGAAAACGATAATGTAAAACATGTTTTCATGACTGCTAAAACGAATATAACGTCTTTAAGGGCGTTTGTCCACAACCTTTATATCGGCCCGATTGCTACTTTATAACCTAGGCTAGATTTCATTTTGTACCGACATTGGTGTGGCGCCGATGTCGCCGCTGCTCTGTAGTAACGTAGAGCAAAATGAAACCTGTAGCCTTAAAATAATCTCGTACTCGTTGACGGTCGGCGGTGGACAAACGGCCTAATAGTCGTATTTATTCGCCGTAATTTTACCAGTTTCAATATTCCCATCAAGATATGATATGTTTAATACCTAATCAACCTTTCTATGATACTTCGTAAGTGCAGAGCAAAGAGAGTGGGACGTAACGTTTTATTATGCAACATTCAGCGCTCATTAAAGAAACATCCAATTCAATTACTTTGTATGTATTTTAATCATTGCCTGGGTTTATCAAAGATAGTTGAAAAAATGAGGCCGCTGTGTACTCAGTACTTATTAGTTATAACTCAACTAGGTGCCCACAACTTCGCTTCGCCAAAATTTCGGGACAAAAAGTATCTTCGTGCCAAATTTTTAGAAAACGGGTTCAGCTGTTTTGGCGTGAGGGGAGTATAACAGATATACAAACAAACGCAATTTCGCATTTATATCATTAGTATCGAAATAAGGATGGCCTCTGCCTATTTCCTTCACTATAACGTACTGTAAACGAAGACTCACCAATCATAACCTTGTGGAACTCGATCTCGGAGGTGTTGGCGACGAGCGTGTCCCGCATGTGCTTCACCACCTGCTCGCAGAACTCGCACGGCACATCGCTACAAGTTTATTATAAAATAGTTAGTGCCCGCACTTCGTTACGCAAAAATTTTTATTACACGCGGAAATCGTAAATTTTACCGGGATAAAAAGTATCCTATATGTCGCCCAGACCTAATAGCTATTAGACAATGAAAGATTTATTCAAATCCGTCCTGTAGTTACTGAGATTAGCGCGTACAAACATACAAACCGATAAACAAGGCAATTTTTTTTGTCATATTCCGACCAAATTACGTAGGTCCGTCAACTGGTTTTCTTTCCTCCATTATACATACGTACACTTATTCGTTATAAGACTTGTAAGAACTGTCGAAGAAATTAATACAGATTACAGAGCCAATGTCTATTCAATGTAAGGTGTATGTGGCCTATGTGGCTACATCTGACTATGAATCAACTTCCCCGATGGTACTATCGTATAAAATTTTGTAGCTTTAGTAATCAAAGCCCAGAAGAAAAAATCCAATCATAAACTTACTCGGTAGCCTTCAGCGAGTCCAGAGACTCCTCATCGGGGAAGGTGTAGAGGTTGTGAGAGTGGAACTGGTATGAGCACTGTCCGTTGATGTGGCACACGGTCTTCGGCGTGAAGTCCTTGGACATGCCGTCCAGAATGTTCTCGTAGTACTTGAATACCAGCATCGAGCACGAATCCGACAGGGAGCCCATTTGACCGCATACCTGCGAATACGTGAATCATCTCTTTTACTCACATATTTACAGAAAGAGAAAGACGATGAGAGAAATGTTAGTCATCTGTTTTACTTTTATATCCAATGAAAATGTTCAGTTCGTTTATTAATTGGTCACAAATATACATTATTCAGCTCAATGTATTCTCTACAAGAAACTACTGCAATGATATCTATGTTAAATATTTTAGCGTGACTAGTTGGAGAAATAATAAATAGCAATATTTGCCACAAAGGCATAAATTCATACAAAAATTGTAAATTTCTTCCTAAAAGCCGTGAAGTTAGAAAATATTTGAGGTATATATAATAAAAATCTAGAAAGTATAATCTTACTTGCAGCAATCCGACCAAAAAGTTTTCGTAGCTGGCCGCATCGAACCTCTTGCGTAGGACTCCGACAGTTCGTTTGCAGTTAGAGCAGTCTTTCCTAAGTTCCAGAGTTGCGTTCTGAAATAAAAAAAATATTTGGTTTCTATAATCCTTTTAATTTATGAATATCTGAGCTAGACAGCTTCGATTAATATCTACACACCATATAATTTCTAGAATTTGGATTCGAAGAAAAAAATTTGCGACGTCACTTGTACTACTCTATAATAGCAAAACTATTCCAATACATGTTTCTCGAATTAAAATATAAGGTGAGTGTTAAGAAGAGTCGTAGGTAGGAAGCACGTATTCCACTTGTCGTCATACCTTCACAAGATTTCTATCTCATATTTTTGTACGACAAAAGAAGCAAAAGTAAGCCTTAGCCCGTCATGCAAGTGATTGAGTCGCTAAATGTAAGAGCCTCTCCACACTAAGCGCATTCAGTACGGAGTGAAGTGAGTTAGCGGATGACATTGACAGTAGTTTGCCTGAAACTATTATCAATGTCATGCGCTAACTCACTTCACTCCGTACCAAATCCGCTTAGTGTGGACAGGCTCTAACTTGTATGCCGTCTCACGTCAATGCAAGCTGTTAGTGCAAAACAGAAATGTCTGCGCGTATTGACGCGTCACTTTATGGTAATCCTTAAAAGTATTACAGAGAGACTATATTCATGAAATATACTCACATAATCTTCAATGAGCCTGTCAATCCTGGCGCTGTTACACAGCCCGGCGACGGAGCACACGGCGTCGGGGTTCATCTGCGAGGAGAGAGTCTCCACGAGCTCCGGCACGAACTGGTCGGCTAGAGTCATGCACTCTTTGCGGATTATCTTGATGGGGATCAACGCGCAAGAACCCTCGAACACTTCTTTCAACTCCTCCTAAAGAGTAAATTAAAAAATATAACCATAGAACAATACTAGCGGACCCGACAGACGTTATCCCGCCGACCTCGGTTTGTAAATCTAAAACATTCTCACATCCTTACAACACACACGAAAAATTTCGTCAAGATCGGTCAAGTAGTTTGGGAGTAGTTGAGAGTGACAGACACGCAGATAAAAGTCGTATAATATAATGTAAGTTCTTACATAGTTCTATTCTATGTTTTGTGTTATTTTAAATGTGAAAGTTTGTTTGTGATGTTAAGCAGTTAATGAGTACGTAGCCCATTCGATGAAATTTGGTTTATAGGTAGAAATATTAGTACATTATAATAAAACAACAAATACATGACTCAAATAATTGTCTATTGATAACAGAGTTCGTTTATGACTAGCACTTATATTTATGACAATGGCCGATAAGGGTATATATTTTTATGTCTTTGTACAATCGGATAATTCCAAAATAGATACAGATCGTGGATCTAATATTGTGTATGGTATTTTGGTCGGGTCGGTAATGGTATTTTGGTCGGGATGTCAAACTTAGTCAGATTGGATATGTCGCTAAAGACAATACACAAATAGGTACCTACAAGCTGTGCGGGCGCCAGTGCCCCGCGGCGCTATAACCGGCGTAAAAAGTAGCCTATGTGTTAATTAAGAATACCAGCAAGCTCCATGCCAAATTTTACAGAAATCCATCCAACCGTTTAAGCGCGAAGAAGTAACAAAAAAGTGTGTAACTCACAAACTTACAAACTTCCGCATTTGTAATATTGGTGTGATATGATAGCATTGTATTATTAGAATAGGTACATAGAAAAGCTTCAAATATTTTATATATAGTGATAGATAAACTTGATACCTTTGTCAGTCTCTTTGTTTGAATGTTAATCACTTTTATCTAAAACATGTGGCGAACTCTTGAGATAAGAAACCCTTAACTTTGGAGCATTATTATGTTAACCTAGATTTACCTTTTAACTGTACAAAATTTAAAAACATTACGAATTGAATTTCTTGATAATGATAGTAATAATACTTTATAATCATATTCCTTTCCTTCAGAGCGATCCGATCTTCCGGTAATATGATTTTTGTAACGATATTAAAGTCATGAGGGACTGCCGATTTTTTGCTTTAACTTAAAATATTTAAAATTAAAATAACGGGGATTTAATGTACAGCTAGATAATGAAGTTGGTAAATTACAAGATCTATAAAGAACGGGAAAAATTGATTTTTAACTTGTAGGTTGCAAATTGTTAGTTATCCGCTACTTCCACTCATGTCTTCAATTGACTTTTTATGTTTGAGACAAATTTTGATAGTACATATTACTAGAATATTCTTACCTGTGTCTCATTGCTCTGCAGCTGGTCTCTGGCCTGGGTGACCATGTCCTTGCAGATCTTGCAGATGCCGTCATTATCTTGGGGGTACTTAGCGGTGGACCACACCTTCTGGACGCAGTGGCTTGTCGCCTTGCACTCGCGACCGGTACTAAAATGCAGAAACTTTGATCAACTAAATCTTTCATTACACGACTTTTGTGTGAAAATTAAAATTACCTGTAAAAAATTAATTACAATGTTAAATTCAACCAGTGTAATCTGTATTTTTAAATAGCATACGAAAATATCGCTCGAAAATAGAAGTTTTGCTAATACAGGAATAATGATTGAACACTACCTAAACTTTGAGTGGATTAGATTTACGCAAATAACAAGCGAAATTTGCAAAAACGGAAAACCCGACTGCAGGAATTATCGCAATTTAAACATCATGTTTTGTATATTTTTAGAAAGGATATTTTGATACCCTACTTAACTTAAATGGGCGGAAAAAATTTAGGGACCTCACAATTTTGGCTTGAAAATCCGCCATTTTTTAATTTTTTAATGTACCCATTGTCACTTGCACTATCAAGACGAATCTAACGATACCTCATACGTCAATATCCATCAAGCCGTTTATGCTGTAGAGCGTGCCAAACAATCATACATACATACACACTCTCGAAAAACATAACCCTCCTTCTGGCGTAGTCGGGTAAAAAGTCCTAAAGCCCGAGGCTGTTAATCAGACAACTATGGATTCAATACTGGACTGTTAAAAATAAGATATGTATGTATTGATGATACAGTATAAAATATATTTTAGCCAATATATTTCCCACAGGAAGTAGCACGTCAATAAGTGTAGCTTCGACGTGTGTTTTGTGTAAGGGTATGTTTAATTGTCTCGAGGATGTTTCACCACTAGCGCTGGTCACTGTAAATATTATTCGTCGCGGTTGACGTCTCACGCCGTTATTGAACATACTGGATCATTCATCGGAATTATGTCATATTTCTCGTAAATAGTCATATTGTTATAGAAAGAAAAGAAACCGTCAAGGAAAAATAAATTATTTCCTTGTATGTATCTATAACTCTAGTGTCTAGAGCAGGAATAAGCCAAGACCTAATCTTTTTCGCTTCTTTGTAGAATCGCGGAAAATCTAAATCTAAAATGTATGAAAATAACATAAGCGTTCGTTTTGCCTTATGTCATGTCGATACATTTTGTTTGGCGACTTTACAAGGAAGCGAAAACATTTAGGTTTTGACTCAGCCAAAAGTTTATGTCCAGGGGGGACATAAACTTTTGGCGCGCAAAAAAATGTTAGGGGTGCGTCGTAGGTACGTTATATGGAAAATTACATTTTCAAAAATAATATCTTTTTAATATTTAGTTTAAAATAAATGTGGCATTTCTGTGTACAGTATATTTTTATCGTATTATATTAATTAAGGGGGGGTATGAAAAATTATTTTCATGCCCCCTAAATTTTCGCTCGGCGAGGCTTGGCGAAATAAAGGTTTGCAAAGTTATGTATTTATTCTACAGCTGAAAGAATTTCCACAATCCACATACGCATTGCACCTACACTACGCACAAACATAAACGGGACTAGCGATGGTGAATCACGTTGTTATTAATTATGATCTGACAACATAACGATAGCTCTGTGGAAAAACGTCAATTTATATTCATGAAGGACGTAAAAAAACTTATTGTTTATACTTTAGGGTGTGTATGTGCTCTTTATGTAAAGTTAAATGTAAAGTTGGCAGCGCCCAAAGGATTACTTTTGACTTCTGTATTTCTATGTGAAATTTTAATTTGTACAATCGGGGAGCTGAAACAGGACCAGATTGCGGATCCAAGTAAATCGTTAGCGTTATGTCACACTCAGCCACGAAATTGAGATATTCCGACCATATTACGTAAGTTCGTCAACAGGCTCTGAATTAATTTCCTTCATGGTACAAAAGTAATTCTTCCTCGACTAGGTACTATTTTTACATCATATTTAACCTGCAACGGTAAACTTAAATCCCATTTGGACTGACTATATTATAAAGCATTATATTTTGTAGATACAAAATATCATGCTTTATAATATAGTCAGTCCAAATGACAAGATTGTCAGACCAAATTAGGAATTATTGACGGTTCAAAGGGGGAGGCGTTACAACGACCTCAGAGGGGACAACGATCTCAAAGAAAAAACAAAACAAATGATTTGAAAACATAATCCATACTAATGTTACAAAAGAAAACGATCACTGAACCAACATGCCTAGACACTTTGTATAATAATTATGTTGATATATTTTTTGTTATGGGAGTGAATTATTCTAAAAGGGATTACCTGAAGTTGCTGCACCAGTAAGATGGACCCCAAGTGCATTTTGAGGCTCCCAACAGAGTCGCTAAAATAAGAAAAAAAAATAGACAATAATTAACACATATTAATGCCTATATAATAATAGAAAGTACACATGATCTAGGCAGAGCCTGTTCTTCTAAGGTACGAAGTAATAATACTTGAAAGGTTTAAGTTATAATAATAATAACACCCGCACCGGTTTCGGTGACGGTGGCCGGTTTCATAGAAACTAACCTGGTTTCTATGAAACCGGATAGGAGTAATTTTATAGTGCCCAAGTGTGTGCGCAGTACACAAGAGCACTCTCTCTTCCTTTACTCTCATAACCTGACGGATGACCGACATGACTGGCGAGAGATCAGGCGCAGGACCGACTTTTTACATGCCCACCCGACGCATGGATCATCTTACTAGTCAGACAATCAGGTGATCAGCCGGCGTTGTCCTAGCCAAACTTAGAAATCGATTCCACGACCTTCAGGGTCAAGAGCCAAGTCCTTACCACTAGACCACGGACACTCACAAGTTATTTCATTTGCTATTTCAAAGCCATAATATAATTATTTTTTTCCATACGTTTAAAGAAACACAATAGGGCATTGCTGGTAAACACTTAACAGGTCAAGCCGTAAGCGAACACGTTCAAAAAATATACTGCCGCACTCAGAGACGGACATTAATTAGATTTAAGTGTAATTAAACAAAAACTTCAACTAATGTCTCACCTATTGTTATACTTCTGTCAAACAATTTAAAAAAATGAAGTTTATTTTCACTAAACTTGTGCGGTCGCTCAAACTTAACGCAAAATATTACTTACTAGTTGTGCCCCGCGGCGCTACCCGTGCTTTAGTCAAGATTATAAAGTATCCTATGTGTTTTTCCAAGATCTGGTATCTGATATCTAGCTGCATGCCAAATTTGATCGAAATCGGTTCAGTCGTTCAAGCGTCGAGAAGTAACAAACATACACACTCACAAACATTAACATTTATATTTTTAGTAAGATAAGAAGTGAGAAGTAAGATTTATGAGCAAATTTCTTGCGGCTTATCATAGTAGAGTAAAAAGTAATAAATGTTTTAGGTATAGTAAAACCATTAAAACTTACGTTTGTGTTTAGGCTCCTCATGTTTCGTCTGTAAAAAAATTAAGAAAAATTATGGTTTTGAAATTGATAAGTAGCAGTTAAATTTCATTTGTATTTACAGTTATCGTACAATGTTTTATCTGTGACCTTTGTATTATCTAGAAAAGGTCGAAATGTCGCTCTCGTAGAGCGAACAACGGACTGAATCTTATTTATGTTTTTGCACATTCGTACTGTTTTGCTTTGGTTACATTATAAAAATGTTTGTTTCAGTTTAGGCGAAAAAATTGTTTTATAATCATAAACATTAATCAATGTTCCTTTTAGGCATGCATAGTTTTAAATTGTAAACTTAAATTATGGACTTTAACAGAAAATAAGTTCATAATAAATTTACTTAAGATACAAAAACATTGTGATTCTATAAGACAGACTCAAAGAATGTAGAGAGTAGACAAATATTAATACATTGAAAACGTTATTATTACTAATTCAAGGTCAGGCAGGAGTGTTGAATGTATAATATTTAAAAACCTGTTTGTTAATAAATAATCGTATGATAATATTATTATATTAGTAATTTCCTTCTAATACCATAATATGACGTAAGAATCTTAAGACGAAGGTTGAAGCTGTGGTTCGAAATAGTTTATGACTTAGATATTATTATATAACTACGTAAACTGTACTATGCAATATCTTCAATAAATTTTTTTAAAGTTCTAATTTCACTTTCATAACACTTGAACCATATTGACTTGTAATTTAATTAGTAACAAAGCATAAAAGTAAAGAATGTGACTATACGTCTCACACGATAATCATAATTCAAAGACATTTAGCTAAGTACAATTTAATCGCGTTACAAACAACGCTTTGTTTAATAAATCTAATTAACCTAGAAAAATCTTACAAACGTTATGAATTACCTGAAAATAGAATTTAATTTGTTAAAGACTACTCAAAATTAGGTCGGATTAAAAACCAAAGAGTTCAATGTAATAGAATCGCGCATAACCGACTTACACAATCTGTTGCGATATGCCATAGAATAACATTGACGATTTCTTTTGTTCAAAAGTACTCAAACTGAGTAAAAACAATGGGATGTTGTATAAAATAATTTGACCATAATATTAATAGCGAGAAATGGCAGTGAGAATCTGAATATTTAGGGAATATTTTGAATAAAAACATTTTATAATACATCACAAAGATACTCTATATAAATAAATAATAATTATTATTGTTTTTTTATTTGTAGCAATAATTGTTAACAAATAGTTTATAGTCCATTTAAATAATATATAATATGATTGTATTTCCAAGGCACAAGCATAAATTTAGTAGTTAAGGTTGTGTGTATGTAGTCTGTACCTAAAAAATAACTAATATGGAATTTCATACAAATTTGACATTTTATATGAATATTTGTGCCAAGTTACAGCTATTCACCCGTAGTATAATATTAAGATTTAGCACTCAAAAACATTAATTACAATTTTGAATAAATTAACCTAACCATAACCTTGTCAAATATAATTTTATCCACATGCAAAAAATATTTGTTCAGGTGTCACATAAATTCACTTGCCGTTTTCAAGGCGTCGAGCTTGTCATTGTCACACATGCTGATGAGTCGGCACATGGTCTCCGGAGTGGTGTCAGACGACAGAACATGAATGATGTAGTTCTCAAGATCTTTAGTATTCTCCTTACAGAGCTTCACAATTTCAGGGTACTGAATATCCCGGCATTCTGACTTCATGCGAGCCGCCAAGTAATCCTGCAAATATGATTTGAGTGACAATTTTTTTTATAAATACTACAACAGAACTTAAAAATTTATAAATAACTTAGAAATATGATAAAATAGCATAACTAAATTTAGATACAATTTATAATTTTTGCTTTTTTGTGTAAAATCTTGTGTGGCTTGATTGCCAAAGCAAAATAGTAGATAGAGAATCAACAAAACGGAGCTTTACTATAAGGCTAGTTGCCCTAATGAGTTAAAAAAAAGAGTATATCATTATGATGATTTAATTAATTAAATAGCTAAATATGTATATTGATTTTCAATTATATAATTACAGTATGAATTTATAATTTCAATTTATAAATTAGGCTTTTTTGATATATCAATTTTGGTATATCAATGGTATATCAATTTTTATGTAAATGAATGCTTTAGGACCAGAAAAATGATTAAAAATTAAAATAATGTGGATTCGATGTGAAGCTAGATACACTAGCTATATGATGAAATAGGTAATTTACAAGATCTATTGCAATTGTATAGTAAAAAATTAGTATTCACTCAAAGGTTGTAAAATGTTAGTTACCTGCTTCTTTCACTTACATCTTCACTTATATACATTTTAAAATTGTTTTATGACTGTTTAGCGAGGTTACTTGAAAAAATAATCACTGACATGTAGCTATGAGAAACAAATTAACCTAGTTATGCAAAGTGTCAAATACCCTATTCGTTGTTTAAGGCACTTTTCACTAACATTTTGCACATTAATAAAACTGATATTCTGGTACAAAATTGATTTATGCAGTATATGCAAGTATCTTACCTCATTAATAAGTTCCTTGACATCCTTCAGTTTTCTAAAGAATCTAACAAACTTATTGGAGACATCATTGGGGGTGTATGATGCCTTTTCCAGTTCCCACTGAGAGCCAATACAGTGACCTACTGCTCCACATTCCGCTGCCTGCCTACATTGAAAATATGTAATATTGTTCAGATTGGTCACATACTATTATTAGATGAAACATTTTATTTTGGGTAAGCCTAGTGGGTAAGACCTGGGGCGACTCCACCGGAGTGATACCACGGCCTCACAAGAAAGTGGAGTGAAAAGTGCTGTCTTCCGTTCAGTGAGTGAGTTTACTGGTGGCCCAGCTTCCCTAATCCGTATACTCTCATAATAGTTTTCCATCAGGTAACCCGTCTGCTTGCTTGCCCCATTAATATCATAAAAAAACACTTACTTTAGGCTCTGGCACCAATACTCAGGTCCTTTAGAACATTGTTTTGGAACTTGCCGAGCATTACCCAAACCTAGGCAGAAAATATTTACATATAAGAATAACTTTCAGCTTTTTTTAATAATAATCATAATAATATGAAAATCAAGTTTGGCTTTAAACAGAAGGCAGCAGTGGATAATATTTGAAATATGAGTACCAGATTATATTATTACATGAGGAAACACAATACATAATTGATGACTCAGTAACACTGTTTTATGAAAATGCCCAGTAGTATATTTACAATAACCAATATTGTTCTATTAATCATAATAATTCTAAGTTCAACTATTCCAAGAATTATTTGTTATTGTTTTCCTATTTATAAACAAACATCATAGCTAAAAAATGCTGTGTTCTTTAACAAAACATTTAGTATTTTTGCTAAGATAGAAAAAAAAAATATGTGTTTTTTTCATTTAAAGTAATAAATTCTAAGTACAGAAATCTCAATAAACCATAAATTATTATTAGACAAAGGAAAAGTTTTTAGGAAGTTTTAGAGTATGTATTTTGAATATCATTACATAAATAATAGAGAGAACACGCAACAAAGTTACGATACTCTAACGGAAAACGTAAAAAGATTAAAATGTTTCATATTAAACATTAATAAAAATAATAGGAGGTAGCTATTGTTTCTTGATGTCTATACAAGTTGTAGGTGTAGTTTCTATTCTGTTAAATTATATTAATTTCATAACATTTTAAGGCGTTGTAAGTTTATTGCTGTGCGCATAATGTAACTCGTAAGATTATTGCGAACAAAAACTATTCTCCGGAACATTAATAACAAACACTTACTCGAACAACAAAGTACTAAAACAGCGTAGAGACAAACAGTAGATATGTTTGTCATTTTAAAAACGAACACTTATTAATTTCGTGTGCACTTGTTCACCGTTTATAAAGAACTAATTAATCTACCAACTGAAAAATTTTCACTTAGTTTGCAATACTTTATTGCGTAGCCACTTGGTTTGTTACTTGAACTTTTGAAGACAGAAATTTTGTTTCCGTAACTGTCAAATGTCAATGTCACTTGATCACTGAAAAGTCATTGTTACTACAGAGAAGAGAAATAGATTTTTTTCTCTTTTCTTTTTAAACTGACACGGGGTTATACTTTACCATTTACAAATAGCGCATCATTTATGATTTGTTAATTTTTTCTAGTTTGATAAAATATCATAGAAACGGGTAGTAATTATTTTGTTAATTTATTTACATAGAAACTGTCTCATTATTTTTTTTAACCCTTAGCTAGTCCCATGCTGTTAAAAAAAAGTTTACATTTATATTATAGTCTTACACAATAGATGGCGCTTTTACATGTTGAATTTTAATGACGTAGTGTTTTAGAACTACACTTTTGTTTTCTAAAACACACTATTCGATAATAGATGTCACTATAGTTATTATTAAATAAACTTGAAGTTCAAGTTATGGACAATCAACATACGATATATTATTATATTTATTGGTCAGATGCAACAATGCAACAGCTGCTTTTCTATTTAATAACAATATTTATAACACCTAAAATAATTTCAACCAAATTAACTTTTTTTGCAAAGGCCTCTATGTACGTCTAGCTCTTAAGCCCATATCTCTCATCTGATGGCTGAATACTGGAACGTCACTCAAATCAGATCTGCAAATATACATACATATTATATGCCATTATACCTACACTCAGTTAAATGTAGAGGCTTACCATATTATACTTACTAAAATTTTAAAAACTCTTAGCTAAAACATTACATTATCTAGAATCAATTTGGTTTTTAAGCACCTTTCCAAGATACTCCATACGAGTGTGTTTGGTGTGATAAAAAGATTTTTTTAGATTCAGTTCTATATAAGTCCATACTTATATAGAACTGAATCTGAAAAAATCTTTTTGGCCCCCTTAAAATGTATAATTATTTGTGGAGCATCTAAATGTGGTTAACAGAACACTCACGATGTTTCAACAGGATAGTCCCTAGAGTTTCGGAAAAAAGCGACTGCGACCAACAAACGGACAGACACAAGGGCTCCGAAACTCTGAAAATGCAGGTACTTAAAAAATTAAAAACTATACAACGGGCACCAAGTACATAAAATATCTATAAAAAAGCGTTCGCCATGACTCCAAATTCCAAAATACCTAAAAATTACACCGAAATGAACATTTTTTTCTTCCTTTTGTGTCTACACCCCTAGCTATATACCGACTAGCGAATAGTAACAAACGCAAGAACAGAATAACTATTTGTGTGTAGTTTTCCAGAGACACAATTAGGAGGTTTTCCTCGGGGACAGGTCCGACGTCGGGTCGCGTAATAAAATTAAGAAGACGCCTCGGGCGTGCGGTCCCAGTAAGTCGATGCCTTCAGTGAGCATAAAACAAATCCGCTCCGAGACGCCCCGTGAGAACAGGACCTAAAAAAATGGCATGGAGCTTCTACATATTATAATAATTTCTCGGGATGGGCTAGAGATTGGAAAAAACGGCAGTGACATACGGACGGACAGAGAGACAAACATGGTGAATCTATAAGGGTTTCGGTTTTTGTGATTTGGCTAAATCTAGGCCTTAAAAGGGCGCGGCTTATTCAGGTGCCACTGAAGGACCACCGCCAAAATAACCAAAAGCGAAGGGCCAATATTTTCTTGAAGCGTTTCGTCGTATTTTTGACCGCTCGTATTTGGGGTGGATAACGTTATTTAAATATCCATGTAATTTTTTATATAACCTAGATAACACATCAAAATTTCTATGCTAAAACCCAAACCCAAAGATTCAGTAGATGTGGAACTTGCGAGACTGTCGCACATTTTTTGGTCCCATTTATCGATGGAGAAAGTTGTCTCTCTATTTTCTATTTTTGTAACAAGGGGCAGGATATTAAAATAAGTATGGTCTTATGCTACCGGCTAATTATTTCTATTTAATGGTTTTTCCGTAAAATGTACCACAAAAATAGCGGTGCTCGATAGGATTGTATATCACTTTATGGTACCAGATAAAATAACGGATCTGTTAAATGTTTTTTTAATACTACTCAAATAGATATCCATTATATTATGACGGTCAACGAACGTGCGAAATACTAAAAAATAAAAAGCAATGAAGTCTCCATTGCCGATCACGTATGCGATATCCATATTCTAAATAACAGTTGAATGGCGACGTAACGCACTGGTTGTTTGTCGTCGCTACTCCAGCGCCACGTGACGGGACTGCTCACGTCCACTTACCTCACTTCCGCTTACCTCCTTACTTCTCACTTCCACTTACCGCTTATGGATACTTCGGGAAAGTATTGGCGAAGTCTCTACATTTTTTATGCTGAAGTCTTGAGATTTTATTAATTTTCGATAGTAAGTACAATCATTTACAGAAGTGTTAAAGTTAACGAATTTTCAGAAAGAACTATTGGTCCTCCCATATCATTTCATTGCAGTTGCAGATCAATGGTAAGAATTTCCGTTCAGATCTACGTAAAAAGTATTACATGTATGTTGTATTAGAGATTTAGGACCAAAGAGTCAACGAAAAGTTGTGCTCATTTAAAAGGGCATTTGATGGAGGCTGTACACTCGCCGAGACACAGCGAGACCTGCCGAGTGCTAGAGTGTAAATGGTTGCACTCGCCTGTCAGCCGCATGCGAGAATCTCGCCTTGACACTCTCGCCCGAGAGCTCTCGGCGAGAGTGTACAGCCTCCATTAGACCTTTTAGTCCTTTTAGCCTTCCCGATTCGCATTGAAGACCTTAAAAACTAGCGCGTGTAAGTTTTTATGAACGCCATAATCTGGAGCGCTTTGGCCTACAAAATATACGGGTTCGGTAGAGCAGAGTCGAGAAGTTGTGTCAGTTAGGGAAGATTTGTCGCGAGCCCGCCGACTAATGCTGTACTTGGTCTTGTAAGTAAAAATTATGATTATCGCCCGCCGCGAGCTGAGCCCTTGATCCGTAACTAACGGCGGACGGCTCTAACTCCGCGCTAGAGACGTCCACTACACTCGGCTAGTATTCGGTAAACTCTACGGGTGGAACCGAAACTTTTTTCTGACCATACCATTTTATATTAACGTTACAAATAGCTTCGTTTCGCGGCTTTACTCGCGTGGAATTCGAAAGTCGCATATAAATACGAATGTTTTGGTAATATGATGTTCTTTTAAGACCAAAAGTTTCCTATGTTACTGTCCAGTTTTTCAACTCAGTCTATGGCAAAATTAAGGTCCATTGTTTGTTTGGTAAGTGTGCAAAGGTAGAACAAACAAAAAAATAAACAAACACTCCTTTCCTTCTATAAAATTAATAAGAAGTACGGATGGGAAAGTGTTACCTTTTCACGTCCTTACTGAACCGATTTTGATAGAATTTGATATCCTTTACCTACTTTAAGTCCAGGTAAAGAATATAAGATTTTTTTCTATCCTGAAAAAAAAATCTGCAGTCTAAGAGTTTACTTAACTTTACCTATTTAACTACTCTGACATAATCCTTACAAATTTGCTGTAAAACAATTAATTAAATTTGCCTTAGTAATCAGTCAGACCAAGAGAAGTCTAAATAGTGAATGCCAGATTGCAAATTCCTTTGTAGTGTATATAACATGCCCATGTTATAATATTATAGACTCGTAATACGCAATGCGGTTGAGCTGTTCACCGAATATTCCGCATTCGGTATCACCTCGCCATCCCTTCTCAAGACTTTCGTTTTCTTTCTAACTATAACTCTTTTTTATTGCTTTTCCGTTGCACCGGCGGCCGCCACTGGATTACTCCACTAACTGATCACTGGATGACCGTAAAGTATTCTGTTACCGCTAAAACTCACCTTTCGATACTTTCAGCTTGATTTTCCCGAAAAATTTCCTTTTAATATCTTATAGTGTAAGAATTTTTTGTAGATGTAGGACGAGATCTTCACATCTGCTTATCATAAATACCTGTTTTAAAAGTCTTAAAGAGTAGATAAAAAAGAAATTTTTGATATAAACTGCCTATGCGCTAATTGCCGTAAGTTGGCACAAAATTCATAGTAAATGTCAAAATTTATATAAAATTCCGCGCCAATTTATTTTGAACAGACAATATATTAAGTGTCTCCCGTGGGAGCCTTGCTTCGGCACGAAAGGGCCGGCTCGACCGGAGTTATACCACGGCCTCACAGAAAATTGGCGTGAAACGGCGTTGTGCTGTATTTCGTTCAGTGAGTGAGTTTACTGGTGGCCAAACTTCCCTAATAGCTTATCCCTATTCCCCTAATATGATTAGGGAATATTCACTCATAAAGTCCGGCAACGCATTTCCGACTTCGACGTCGCAAATGACCATGGGCGACGGCAGTTGCTTTCCATCAGGTAACCCGTCTGCTCGCTTGCCCCCTTAATATCATAAAAAAATAAATAAATAATTTATTATCATGATAAAAACATGAAAACTCGACAGAGCTTACATTCATAGTCAAAACTCAAACTATTAACCATTTAACATACTTATATCCTCGTTCATAGTTTCCGAGTACAGCTGTTAATTTTTTAAATCAATGTAAACCAGCCATTAGATGATGATCGTCCACCATAACTATTAACGCACACGACTGCGATTATCTCTCCGACATTAGCATCTTAATTAATAGGCCAATATACTTAATAACGTGATTTGATCTGTGCAGTTTACTTGATAATAGCAACGCTATTGCTGATGCGACATCGTCAGATTAGGTACAATACCTAATTTTAATGAGTTAGGCACTAACGTCCGACCTGGGAATCTATTATATAAAAAATCCAGAACGCACCAACCGATTTCGACAGGTTTGCATTCGTTGGAAAGGTTTTGGGCTCCATGAGGTTTGTAGCAAAAAAAAAATCAGGAAAAATATCAAGGGAAAAGCACGAACACGAGAAAAATATTTTTTCACATAATCGGAGTCGACATACCACGCGGTCGGAGTCACGGGAAACAACTAGTGATTAAAAAAGTGTCAAACTCTTTATTACATTAGAGTTTAAATAAATAAAATATGTCCTGAACGCGACCGTTAATGATTACTTACTACGTTACGTAGTATATCTTACTGGGTATATTTCTTTTACGTTTATTTTATTTAACTGGCAAAGTATAACAAGTTATCACAATAAATTAAAACTATCCCGATGCAAGTATCAAAGTAATCTCCAACTTTCTCAAAAAATGTGAAGTTTTCTTATATAGTTACAAAATATCAGCTTTCAGAAGTGCAATACAATACTTACATAAACGAGTCGGAGGGTCGCCGAGGCTGCGTCGGTCGATTAAGGAAGCAGTGCACCGTTGCCATGGCGACGGCGCCATCTTGCCTCCTCCCTAGCCTCCCCAGGAGCCCCTTCCTGTAAACAAGTGTGTATCGTTGCACTGAAATAGAGTATTTATATAATCACTGAAATCTTGGATTCTTTCTGCCATGTTTATTATGTGGACCGAGATTATTTTCTGATTTTCGTATTCTTTTATAATAATTTTTCATTATTTTGTAATTTAAGGTTATGACAATTGAGTTTTACCTAAATATCGCTCTGATAAAGGAAAAACAAATGTTTGAACGACCGAAAAATTTTTCAAAACACAGTTTTAACACAAACACATATTAAACAAGAACTGTATTAACTTAAATACTGACCTTACAATACTTACCCACTTTTAGGTGACCAATTCGCATTAGCGTAAGGTTCAAAGGTCCTGTAAAGTAAAGCTAAATGAATGGTAAATGTTCAATCTCACGTGAACGGGGCTAAGACAAACGGCGCCTATTACTCACGACTCGCCTTACCTTTAGATATTGAGATATTAAATTACCCGTGAATAAGTGAATTATGGAATTAGCACTTGTGTCTACGACTGTACTCCATTACCAAAGGGTATTTAAAATTAGAACTTCATTACTACACAGAAATAAAGTTTTTAAAATTGGAATCTTAATTATGCAGGCGTTTTCAACTGTATATTATATCAACGCGATTTGATGACCAAAATAACATTTGTTGTAATTATTAGTTACTTACAATATAGATATACATTATAGTACCGTACCTAGTAGTAGGCGCGAATACAAAATATAATGAAGTGTTATTATATTATAGTCGATTTAAGTTATACATAATAAGAATTTTATAGGTTTTTCACACCAACGCTCAGCAAAACCAGCATCATCGTTTTATAATGTGGTATTTTCACAGGAACTTCACATAATATTTGTAAATTGTAATATGCGGAAAAACTTAACCACTGTAAGTTAAAATCATAATATGTTAAATAACACACAACACGACTGGCAAGACATCAGGAATTGGATCGACTTTTTACATTACATAGACATCCGACCCATGGATCATACTCTAATCGTACTCGTAAATCGAACACGAACTTCGACTTCAACACCTCAAAAACCAATTACGGAGGTATTTCATAAATGTATTATTATAGCTATGGATATGTCCATAATTATAGCTATTATTATGTAGTATATTAATTATAGCTATTTCATATGTGAAACGGCTGTGACATACGTATGGAAGGACATGATAAATTTATAAGGGTTTCGTCGTCCTATTTTATGGCTACATAAAACACGTTTAAGCTTTTCATGCCGTTTTATTTCGTGCTACTTTTATAGACTTAAATAAACCAACAATTAGTTTCATATTATTGAAAACTTCAATCAAATCAAAATATCAAGCCATAGAATATTAAAATAAATAGTATTTTACTTTAAGTTTTCTGCCATGCTTCGCTGTTTTCGCTTTAGAATAGCTAAGAATTTCATTCTCTAAATATTGAAAAAATATTATAGTGTTCGATGCTTAAAATATTTTTAATTTTAAGTCATTAAGTTTCATATAATTGTTTTACAGCTCAAACTATTTGTGTTGACAGAAATACTTTCAGATGTTTCTTTTAGATATTTATTATTTCATTAAGTTTCGTACATATAATATTTAACTTATTTGCTTTTACAAATAAACACTGAACCATACATATAGGCGACACACTTAATATTCTAAGTATATTTTCGTCTAGAATATTCTATTAAACCTTTTTGTAACATGGAAAGTTTATTATTAAAGCAGAAGGCAATCTGTACAACGTTTTAATGTATTATGTAGAATTATAAAGGCGTAGAGCCCCGCTCACTTCTTATGATTTATTCATGAGCAAGAACAACGTTAAATTTGAACATGCCTACTTGTACAGGGGCATCTCGGTGGAAAACGTCAGGCGTTTTAAGTGCTTAATTTGTTTTTCATAAAGATTTATTGCCAACTACATAGTGTATTATAGGACAACAGTGTCGCCCAACTTCGATAACTTAGCTATTTAAGTTAGCTATGTCCGGAATTAACAATTTTTATAATTCAGCAATGGTAAATAATAAAATATGCGCCCACTCTACATAATTCAGTCCACCGATTCGGAAAACTCGGAATTCCCAAACAAATATTGTTCAAAAGAAAAGTCTTTGAAGTCGGGAACAAAGCCAATCCGGCGGTTATCTGCGATATTCTCAGAGAACTCGTACCTTATTCGCAAACATCGAATCCCGTATACAATACAGTGTGAAACGAATTTCAGAGGATAGATAATTTCGTAGAAAGAAATAGGGCGGAGGGAAAAAATATAAATTGAATAGTCGAATACACGCATCCCGGCATTACCATAAAGGCGACTGGGATCAAGCGGGATTCCACTAGGAACTTTTTTATTTTCCCTCCACCTCTAAATCTCACAGGGAATCTTCGCGAATCTGCAAATGTTGATTTGATGATGTCGTCGCGCTCCGCTACACGCGTAGCTCGGTACTACGCCGACCGTCGCCCGCCGTTCGCCTCGCCTCGTCTCGCCACGTCTCGCCTCGCCACTACGCTGATTGCTATTGCTTATTACACATATATACTATAATACAACTTCGTTACATTACAAGGACTTACGTATATGGAGTACCAAATTACTTTGTAATTTAAGTTTTTTAATTCGTTGAAAAATACTAGTTAAAGCGCGTTAAGATAAAAGATGTGAATGAGGTCGGACGAATCTTTTAATTTTATGTTGACGGGGAAGCTATACAATAAATATTTGTTTATGGCCGGTCCATGACCTCTTAATGTCTCATTTAGTCCCCACAGTCAGTATAAACCGAATTTAATTATTCTTGACTTAGTTCATCTACAGTACTGGGTGAACCCGAACGTTTGGTGAAGTAACGAGCGAGCAAAAGGTTGTGGACGCGGGGGGGATTATGGCGTTCATCCATTGCGGTCATTAAGACACATTAGGTAGTGGGGTAGCCTTCCCCCCGGCACAAACTCGCTTTTTAATTCAACTTTCCTCCTCGACCAATTTGCATGATTACTTTCGTCTTTATTATCCTCGATGAGAGTTTTCTTTCCACGGATTTATATTTACAATGCTGGATGTTGTTTGTTATTAAGGTGTTCGATTTACGAAATATATCAAAATATAACTGTCTGTTATTGTTAGCTATTAATCCCAATGTTATTTTCCTATTTTAGAAACGATGAAAAATATATATATATATTTTTTTCATTTTGTATACTACCGTTTTACAGATGCAATTTTCAATAAAAAGTAGAATTCAATTCGTTTAACCCAATCTAATTCTATTTGAATTACTAATTTAGATAACAAAACAAATTAGTACGGATCGGCTTTCGCGTTCGAGCGGGCCGCGTGAGTGACACTATTCAAACAAGTTTATCGCTCTGTAGCTGGGAGTCGACAGAACGTGATAGAATTAAATTGGGAGCATCGCTCCGTTATGTGGAAAATAATAACATCGGAGGTCTTTTCACGCGCCGGTGGCAGGGGTCTCATCGAAATCCGTCCAATGATAATCTGTTTTCTGCACCATTAATCCCGAGCTAAGACTCAGACGATCTGCGGCATCTTGGGAGTGCGCGTCGAGTTTTATGCCGTCGTTAAGGTCCGCAATTTGTGGAGTCGGGCTGTTAAGAAGCGCCGGCTCCGATCCTAATTCCGAGCGTGGACTGTCTTAATCTCGTGATATCGAGCTGGAGGTAATTGTTTTGGAATTGTATGGCCGTTTGTGTCGCTACGTGAAAATTTAATGTCCCTTACGATTGGAACTTTGCCGTTTGGGTGTTTGGTAAGCTTTTACGGTTAGTGCTCATTTACTTTTTACGATTACTGGCTTACGTTATAATTGTTTGTTTGGAGACACAACTACTTACCAACAATTGTAAAATATTTTAATAAACTTTCAAAAGAGAATATTTATTTAACTACGAATAAATTTTTGGTCGTAAAATGTATCCAAATTACATTAGGTATTACCGCTCATCATGGCCTGTTTATTATAATGGTTCTAAAAACAAAGCGGGCAGGTTGTACGTGTGGTTTAAATGAATATAAATTACGTTTGCAAATGTGCTTAATCCTGAAATTAGTTACCCACCCTCACTACCGGGTACCGCCCGCGCCGAGAGCTCGTAGTACATGCATCCTCTAAATAATAATACAACATAGGTATGTTATTAAAAGTCCCTATAGTCTATACTGTGCACACTATTAAAATTAGGTGCGATGTAGAAATAGCTTAAAATCCATACCACATAATAAAACTGCAAAATTGGAGTGTCTGTACATTTAATATTTTTACAAAATAATTAATGTGGGACTGCTAAAGAACAGTAACAGAACACATATCGACAAAATAAAGTTGTCTGTTTGTCTGTTTGTACGCGCTAATCTCAGGAACTACTTGATGGATTTGAATTAATATTTTTTTGTTTAATAGCTATTAGGTCTGGGCAACATATAAGATACTTTTTATCCTGGGGAAATGTACGGTTCCCGCGCGATATACAAATGTTGTGAAGTTGCGGGCACTAACTAGTTACTAATAAAAGCATTAATAAAATAAAATTATTTCTTATACAGAATAAGACAATTACTAGAAGACAAACCCTACCTTACCCATCATTTTAAGTTTAATTTTTATATGGTAAGCCTAAATAAATCATTAAGCACTGCGTCTATAGAATAAGTCTCAATATAAACTCGTAACTCGTAACAGCACCTTGCTTTAATTTTCTTTGTCTTCCTCTACTTCTCCTAAGATCTATTGATTTGAAATTCAAAAACTCCAGACACTAACCTAATCTCTGTAAAATAAAAATAAGAACCAAAACTTCAGCCATTTAGCGGTACAGTAAATGATGTTCAGTAAATACGATAGAGCCGGTACAAATATAATAACCCGAATTGGCCTTCTTCACGCCTCATCTAGCCCTCGTTATACGTCGCTCGTAAATCTTCCCCCCTTCCCCACTCTCTCCCCCCTCGGTCACCCCCAGGGCGGTTCCCGGTTCCCACTTGAACACCACATTACAACATATTAGTATGTACTCGTACGACGTAATGCTATAAAGTTCTCAGTTTTAGGAGCGAAGTTTTTTTTAATCTACTCTCTACCAAATTGTGTTATGTTTATATTCCAACTAGCCTTTGCCTGCGGCTTAGCTCGCGTGGGATTTAAAGATTGTGTAAAATACGAAATATATATGTAAACCTCTTTTGGATAGATGATGTTTTTTCAAGACAAAAAGTATCGTATGTTACTTAAGTTAAAGAGGCAAAGAATGGACAAACAAACAAACACACTTTCCCATTTACAGAAGGAATAATTAGTATGAATAAAACCAACATCGGCAAAAACTCTTCGTGTAATATACCTAGACTGTTATGAAAAAGATTTCTTTTTTCTTGATTGGAAAGAAACGCAAAAAATATACAGTGCAAGATTTTATGATTTCAAAAACAATATGAATTATACTTGTAGTGTTTACTTACAACTTTTACGTGTATTTAAATATTTGTGTATCTTTAGACGAGGTTCACTAAATTAAATAGTAATCGTCATGACATGTTTTTTGAAACGTGAAAGATACACGTTTACACGGTATCATAAATTACTAAAAATAACATTATGTGAAAAGATACATGTTAAGTTAACTTCCTCATTTAAATGACTCACACAATGTAATTTCAATGTAGCCTGTATTTAAAAAAAGTTATAAGTAGCATTTTGTATTATTCAGTATATAGTATTAAAATAATGTATTTAATGTTTATGAAAAGCAAGATAAGCATTTTAGAAATTAAGTAGTCAAAATTATCCAGGCAAGACGCTTCTCCAAGAGCAAAATTTTTTCAAGTCTATGGTGAAAGACATAATGTAATTATCATGAAAAAAGATGTTAAATAGTTAGTTAAATACAGGACTGATGTCATACAAATCCTCAGTGAAAAATTTACCATCCAGCCCCTCTAAAATCGTCACTTATCAATATTGCCAAGAACAACTCATATTGTCATTTTTCTTGCAAATAACTAGTAATTTTTACAGGCACTAATTTTACAATCACTTTAAATCGCATTTGTAGTAATTATATTATCAAAACCATTCGATTTTTAACAAAAATGAATAGCAAAGCAATTCCTTTGCAGTATAACTATTACGACCTTTTTAGGCCTCCTTGATGATTAGCAATCTCTCACTTACGTAACTTTCTACCACGTCGGACCAATACGACCTGAAAACCTTAAAGAAGAGATAGAGCTCTAAAAAACTCGGCAACGCACCTGCAACTCTTTCGATAGTAGTTGCCTCATCAGGTAGTCCGTTTGCTTCCTAATGTTATTAAAAATGGTTAAAATATTTTAAAAGTTTTTTAGCGACAATTTTCTATTCGTGTCTCTTAACAATACGTGATACGTAAAGGTCTATTTAAGTGTTGGTAGAGCGAGTATCGAAAAGCATATACAATACATAGACACGAGTGTAGCCAGTGTGATATTATTTAGTAGTCAGGCGGCTTCAGGCACGGAACACAATTAACTTGTAAGATTGTCTGCGGAGGTTGCACTCGTACCCTCGCCCCCTCATCTATCTACCCTCCCTCCGAAACAAAACATCAATAAACTCCACCGTGCATTCCAAAACCTACCTTATACGTGGAACATAAAGTTTAATTCTATGTGGACGCAGTTAAGTTTTATGCGGCGCATTTATTTCGTGTAGGTATAACAGTCCAGTTACCCTTGATTGGTTGTCGTTCCTCTAATCCCGTTTTGATCCTTTCCACCCAAAACCTAGCCCTCGTTGGCGTTGAGTTAACTATTGACATGTTGCATACCTGTTATATGTCTACTTGTATTTTGTATGATCTCGATTTCGTAGAGCCAGGGGTACAAAGGCTTTAATGGGTGTTATGAAAGTAGTATTAGTATATTTTGTTTCTTTCTCATGTAAATCGTAGGGGAAAATTATACAACCTTTTAAGTATCAATTAATGTAGGTAAAACCATACAGGAATTATACGAAGAAATTTTATAATTATATAAATTAATTGGTCTATGGTAAAAGTAAACAAGGAATATGTCTAAGGAACAAAATTAGCGGAGTTATGATTTTCATAAAGAAACAAGAAATCATGTTGCAGCCTGTGAAATCTGTGATAAAAAGTCACAGAGCTAAGTAAATTTTGTGCTTGCTAGTCATGATTCGCATTGTCTCTGTGATATATCTATAACTAGCTTTTACCTACGGCTTCTTCGAACTTGAAAATCATGAAACATGACGTTTTTACTGGACCAATAGCAATCTATGATACTCTCCAAATATGCCTAAAATAAAGTTGACCGTTTGCTCCGCTAAAGCGTGAAAAAAGGACAAGGTTGAATTGGTATAATAATAAACTGTATTCTATAATTTAAGTCAGCTAGTCTATCGTGATCGGCCAATTAATATGCAAACACGCAAACTTAATTTTTTTATGATATTTAGGGGGCAAGCGAGCAGACGGATTACCTGATGGAAAGCATCTGCCGTCGCCCATGGACACTCGTGATATCCGCGAAGAGTCGCAAGTGCATTGCTGTGCTTTATGAGGGAATAGGGATAGAGGGATTAGGGAAGTTGGGCCACCGGTAAACTCACTCACTGGACGAAACACAGCACAACACCGTTTCACGCCATTTTAATGTGAGGCCGTGGTATCGCTCTGGTCGAGCCTGCCCATTGCCTAAGACTGCAATGAGCATCTGTATTATGTACTTGAGATCTGAAAATGTCTCATTGGTACACGTTTTCACCGGGGTTTGAACCTGCACCCTCTAGGTTGCGAACCAAAGGTCTTACCCACTAGGATACGGACGCTCTCAAATAGATAAATATAATAATGTGAGGAAACAGCACAAATTACATTTGAGTTTTATTCATCCTTTGAATCAATTTTGTTACAATTCTTCTGAACGAATGTAAAATGTCACGTCGTTACCCTGACTTGCATACCTACCAACACCAAGGCACTCGTGTTAGTTCAGGGCAAATATAATTCAACGCAGGGATGATATGATATCGCGTATACGCACAAGCCAGACCTCAGTGACTAAGACTTGATAAAATAAAAAACAACATGAATGTTTGTCACCATAAAGATAGTGTGACTGTGGTGACGCGGCCGGCGACCACCGAGCCACACGTGCTTATGTAACAGAACAAATACAAGTAATTAATATATTATACTATTCATTTGTGTAATATGTATGCTTTTATCAATATCAAAGCGTACGAACAATAAAAAAGGATGTTATATTTTTAACCAGGTGTGCGAATAATTTTTGTGGTGGTTCTTCTTTGCTCCTTCTCACTTCTTTCGCCTTACTTATAGTGAGAATGTATGCTTTATACAGGTTGTAGATTAGAGACTATTAGAAATACCTTTAACCCGGTAAAATCTTTAGAACATTACTTCCATCGTTTTGACACCTTCCAAAGGATTTGAAAAGCTGTAAAGCCATGATATTAAAACGAAAGATGCTCAAACAGAAGTCTACGGAGTATAAACAAAGCCGTCACTTTAAAACACCATTCGAATCAATTAATGAAGCTGAAGCAAATAATCCATTCGTCGACATCAACGCTTAGACTGAGACGAATGCGGCGCGTCCCCCGGAGTCATTAGGCGCGCGCGTTAGTCCGCGAAAGCGCCCACCAAAGAAAGCAAAAAATCGAGAAGCGATACCGGCTAATCCCACTAATCGGGCAGCAATTGAAAAATAAAAATGTAGATGGCGGAATGATTCCATTTGGAGCCAAAACGATGCGACAAAATAATAAAAAAGGAGCGGAACGGAATGGGCTCGCCCGGCGGCCGACGGCTAATATTGAAAGCAAATCCTCGGCTAAATCCTTAAAGCGCCCGGCTCGGAGCACCTGAAACTGCGTCGCCGCTCGCCTGATAATCATTTGCCGGATTATTGTATACTTTCTGCCCGATGTCGCCGAATTTCAGGAATCAATTGATCACAATTTATTCCCACGTGTGCCGATTCGCGCGCTCCGCCTGGATTAACGGTGTTAATATAGAAGCAAAGAGCGTGTTTATTTAGCGTCTATAAATGCCTAAGGCTTTCCATAATCGGCACATTTACAGATTTTTTTGTCGAAATTTATTGGCCAGATTTGGATAACGATATGTGATATCGGTATCTCCTTCGGAAAGTATGTACATTTTTAACAATTTTAACTAAGAAGATTGTCCTATCACAATTTTTGATTATTTTAAAAAATAATCATTAACATTTTAATATTATAAAACTAGCAAAATCTTACCCCCTCTTTTGTCCCCTTAGAGGGGGGGGGGGTTTACAAACGGGAATTATACGCTAGATGTTAAGTTGAAGGAAGAAACCGCATTCAAATGAGATCAGTACTTTTCGTGTAATGCTGAAACAAACATAAAGATACATAGACAACTATAACAGGGAGAAATGCCTTAACATCCACGCCTCTTTCGTTAAAAGGGATACAAAGTTTTCCGCTAGCGCATTAATATATAGAAAGCGTCACCTGCACTTTTCTTACTAATAAAACAATACTATACGTGTCCCATATTGTATTGGTATAAAAACAGATACCTACTTGAACGTTTTTGATTCCACGTGAGCAGTAATGTTGAAGTTGACAACACAATTTATCGTCTGCAGCCAGCCGCCGCCGCTCCTCGCTATAAAATAGCTTACGTTAACGTGAAACTTATTTCCATTTCAATTTGATGCACACGTTTCGCTGCATCTCTATAGCACCTTCTATTATAATAGTATCTCGTTTTATGTGGTTAAGTAAGTTATCTCTAATGCAGGTTGTACATAATCGGCGATGTTCGTTAATCGCTATTCAGCACGATTATTTCAAGCAAGGCAAGCTTCACACAATCGTTCGTTATAATTTGTCAACGGGTTTTTTTCAAAGGCGATCATAGACATTGATCAGTGAGCAGGGGGTGTATTCTCAGCGTTTCACACTCGAACTATTTTATCCTTTTCACGAAATATTTCCAATGTGTAAAGCGCTGAGAATACAACAAACTGTGTTTGGCTCGTAAAAATTTGACACTCGATATTTTATTCGAGTATGAACTTCTTCTCACATCCTGAGAATTGCCCCCCAGAACCGAGTATGCCCCTAACACAAATGTGTGCTCGCGTGTCATCTTTTGTAATCTTCGATCACGAAGAGAAGTAATAACGTTCCATAGAACTGACATTTCTGAGATATTTACAAACTCTTTAATAGCGGCCTCGCTTTCTTGAAAATCAAAAATTACTCAAAAAACAACATAAAGTTGGTAACCTACAGTTTTATATTGCCTAAAATAAATCTTGTTGCTTCGTTAGAGCGTGAAAAAAGGAAAAACAAACAAACACACTTTTCCACCTATAATGTTAGGATGGGACATAAAGTGTCGCATTTCTGACATTGCAATTTGCAGCTGTATGTATAATCCAGTTTTGTAAAGAATTTTTTAATCGCTAAAAAAACTAAGTGACAGGATGTCCGTTTCTTCGGGGAGGGATGAGTCATCGTTGTGTTCTTGTAAAAGTAATAAAAGTTCAGGTTACAAAGAAAGCACACACTCAAAAAATTTTTCGTCGATACTTAAAATGGACTCAATGCTGAAATTATTATACTCTATAGTTTAGCATAACTAAAAAGATTTTTGTGATTTGCATCTAACGCGAGATGTCCGGCGCCTATATAAAGTTACGCTCTCAGCGCTACTACTTTCACCGTGAACTCTATACAGACGATTCATACACACTGAATATATATAATATTCTACTAAAACAAAGTAATAATAATAGTTTATATTATTACTTTGTTTTAGTATAAACTGCTTATTTTTTATTTAGTTTTTTACTGTTTGTTAGCCGCACTCCACTGTATACTGTTTATTCCCCCATAAGACAGAATGCGCCTAATTTGGGGGACAGGTAACTTTGAAAAACTTTATTTAATTTTTATGAACAATAAAGATTTTGTAATTTTGTATAATATTATTATGGAGCATTTTCTCAAAGAGTTAAATTAAATAAAAGAAAATATATTCTGTGATAATTTTTATTATGACTAGAGGTTTTTAATTACAAAACAATCAGTTATCCGTTAATACATTTACAAAATAAACAGAAACAGTTCACTTATTTTGTTTGATATGTATGAAATGAAAACCTCGATTTCTATATCGATTTGAATTAACTTTTTACAATATTTTCTTTGCGTATTTCTCATTACAATAGGCACACGGATGTAGGTAATCTAATTCGTGTTCGTACTAGAGTTATTTTAGTTTATTTACATTAAAAAGATAATAAATATTAAGTACTCGTTAAATATTATGAGATCTAGGTTGCATTAATCTCATCAGGTAGTCACTTCGTTTTACAAATCAATTAATTTAATTCTTTTGTACTTAAAATATAGTTTGGCACAATATTTTTTGGCATTTATTTGGCCAACTGTGAAATACTAAAATATTCCGCCTTACAGTCAGTCCATCTGTGTGGCAACATACAACAGAATACAACATTTTTATTTTGACAATCCCTAATTTTCTTTTTTTGTAGCGCAGTTAGCCCATGATATTTACTCTAAACATAAATTAAAATACTATGGAGAATGTACTGGAAAAGGTTGAGTAAAGTAAGTACTGGCCAGGAAATTTCCTAATTCTTTGAATAGATCAGGAAATGCACTTTGAGCTAAATATTTTTGGTACATTTGTAATACGAAATTGCCATCGTTATTGCTTATCAGTATTACATTTGTTTTAAATTACTAGTTTATGTGTAATCATTAACATAAAAATGCAACATGATGCACTGCTGAATCTTCTAGTCATCTCAAAATAAATTACATGTAAATTACCTAAAAATTAATTTATATACAGACAATACTCGAAATTTAATTACATACACGATAAAAATATTCTTAACGTCCTAAGTACGGCTAAGCTTATAAAAATTGCACACATCGCTTTGGTATACGTAAGTACATAACTACATATTTACAGGACATCGTCTAAAACGAATCGTTAAATTTTTATTGCCCGAAGTTTCTTAAATTTAAATGTATAGGATCACACGGCGGCAAGTGGCGTCAATCGAACCACTCCCACAGGTGGCGGTAGAGCGGATGAGCGTGCGCGGCGGCGGCGGCGGTAGCGGCGGCAGGCGCGCGCGCGGGCGGCGACTAGGACGCGCGAGTCGACAGCAGCGGCGGCGCCGGCGAGCGCGGCTCCTCGCGGCCGCGGGCCTCCTCTCAGAGCACGCGGTCCGCCACGCCCACCCCGCCCGCCGCGTACTGGCACGCCGACAGTGGCGCCGAGCCCGCGCGCGACACCGGCGAAACACCGCCGTACCCGCCGCCGAAACTCGACGAGTGCTGCTTCGCCTTCAACCGCAGCGACGCTCTCGACGAGGACATGGCCGGGCACGGCTCGGCGCGGTACCTGCTGTAAGGGTTGGGTGGCGCGGTATACGGGCAGGGTGCCACGCCGCCGCCGACGCTCGCGGAGCCGCCCACGCCTCCCATGCCACCACCGCCAACGCCGCCCATCGACGTCGCCGTGTTGAAGCAGTTAACGGAGCCCTGGTGGTGGCTGGCCGGCACCACGGAGCCTAGGGGGTTTACGGGCCACGGAAAGCTCTTCGTCCCCAGCGGGCTCGGCACCTTCGCCGCCCAGTTGTTGTAGGGGTATGACGAGTACAGCGCGTCCGTGTCCGGGAACGGTTGCATGAGGCCGTTGAACTGCGTGCTGAACCCGTTCTTGAAGTCAGCGGCGGCAGCGGCCGCGGCGTTCATCGCGTTTCTCTCGCGTTTTCGCCACTTCGCGCGCCGATTTTTAAACCAAACCTGAAACAACGAGAGCTATTACAATCTTCATAGTTTATATCAACGGAAAAAGAAAGTTTTCGCGTAAACCGAGCGTCATCCTCGGCCCGGGAGTAATTAACTTTACTCATTACAAAGTTGAAAAAGCACTCCGTCGCGGCGGGGTATTCGAGCCACGTAGTAATGGAGGAGGCGAGGGCCCCGCCCGACCGCAGCCGACGACCCGTCTAATTGCGGTCGCGAAATGAAGATAAACGAGCATCGCGATTGGATGGGACGCCTTCGCATCGCTCGCAGAGAATTTACGTCGAGCCGCAATAGATGAGCGGCCGCCGGGACACGCCGCGATATGCTATGTATCCAGTATCCAGCCGGCGGCAGGAGGCTCGGGCGGAGGCGGCTGACGCGTGATAAGTCGCGGTGAGCACAGATAACGCGCGCGCTGATGTATGGCGCGTCCGTCAGCGGGCGATCGATCGCCGACGACACCTCCGCGATAAATTGCGCAATCCACGGAGCGACTGCAATAAATATTGTGCCGGTGCCGGTATTTGTCTCACTCAGTGCGGCGGGCTCGCCCAGCCGAAACGGTAAATAATACCCTCCTTCCTCGGTTAAGTGAACATGAGCGGTCGTTTCCACCCCATATACGCACACTTATTTTTCAAAACATAAATTTTACGTGACGGATGTTTTAAAACGCAGGTGGGAGAACGCGGCGTTAAAAATTCAAAAGATAAATGAGAACCCGCAAAAATGATGCATGACCAGAATTTACATTAATTTTCCACCTATCAGCGAAAAATATGAATGAAACACGATTTAGTGTTCTAAGAAATATACTAAATCCTAAAATGTTGTGGTTAAATTCATAATAATAACTTTTGGCTACTGTTTTTAATTTAATTACAGCGTTCGAATCTCGCATAAAAATTCCAATAACAATGTTCTAATGCTCTCAAATGACAAGGTAACGGGTGAAAATAACTCCACACATTCGGGGGAGTTCAATAACGAGGACACAATGATATTTATCTAGGTGCACATATGTGGAAATAATTTCCATTATTTGAATAGCGGGCAGCGCCGCGGGGTGCTAAGGCCGGAGGGTCGCGATATTGCGACGCGGGTTAATCCTTTAAATATATTATTGTGGGAGGCTGAGGCTGCCCTACATCATGAGGGAACATCGAATCATTGTATTTTTTAAGCTTCCGCCATCGATGTTTGTGAAAAAAACACCTGTTCGAAAACACCTTCTCCAAGATTTGTAGATAGAACTCTATACACCTTCTGCTTAAGTATAATTTGTGGATAGAACTCTATGCACCTTATGCTTAAGTATAGTTTGTGGATATAAATCTTTTTAAGTTTATAAATAGAACTATGTGCACCTTCTGCTTAAGTATAGTTGGTGGATAGAACTCTATGCACCTTCTTTTTTTGTAGTTTTACAGATAGAGCTATAAGCACTTTCTTTTCTGTTTATGTAGAGTTTGAGGATTGGACTCTAGGATTCAGTTTTAGTAGTTTGCGAATAGATCTCTATGTTCTTTCGGTTTATGTTGACTTCGCAAAAAGGACTCTAGGTAATTTCTATTTACTTTAAAAACTCAAGGAAAGTTTTTGTTATAAGATTTCGACGGATTGTTATTAGAATCATTAAAAATAATACCTTTGAATCAAATATTTATTGCTTTTTGAGGGTTCAAAATTTTTTGGTCTCTATATTAGTACGGAACCCTTCGTGAGCGAGCCCAACTCGCACCTGGCTGGTTTTTCACTAAACTCATTATTTATAAGATTTCCGTTTCATAGCTTAAAATGATTGTACAAAATGTATGAAATTCGGAAGTTTACATGCGGGACGCGTAGGGCAAGATTAATGTGACCCATCACGCTAAGACTGCCGACCCTGACATCATGTCGCACAATGTTCTACAAAACTCTACTTATATTTGTTAAATATCAAAAATTTTAACTAAATACAACTACGTATGCTACGTACTTTTAGTGCGAATATATTATGTGAATGTTTGTATAAAATAATATACTGACTAAGCAATTTTATAATTTTCATTATGTATTTTTCTTCAGCTTTCATTATTAAGTTGGACTACTAGCTCGTCTGTTTTCTGGTTCAACAAGAATTGTGCTACAACGCTAGTTCTGTTTCGCCAGATTTAAATTTCTTAGCAGTCACGAGTCATGACTTATAGTGAAGATTCTTAGACACTATCTCATATTACCAAACAGACTTCTAATGATGACGAGGAAAAAACTCGTTAGTCACTGTGTCCACATAATAGACGTCACAATGAGTGATGCGACCGCACTATGCGAATAATAAACCTATTTTACGGTCAGCGGGAGCAGGGCTGCTAAATTGCCTTAAATTTAAATTAAACTAGAATCACAGTTTTATTAGTATCATCAATCAAATGATGGTCCATCGGAACGGGATTAGTGCCGCGCTATTATAGCCCGTATAGCTATAGTACGTAGACCCGAATTGACGCACCCCGCCGCGGTTCAACTATTCGAAAGTCAAATAAACGTGGGCTGGAATAAATGAACCAGGATTTGACACGTGCGTGAGTTAGGGCTTTCGATTTTGGAAAAAATCTGACCACTAACTGTGTTTATGAAATTAAATTAAGCTAGAAATAATAAATGAAAAGATGATTAAATTGTTATATTTTACAAAAATCTTGATTGTAAAGATGTTTTACAGATTTTAGCGTTAAAAGTACTGAAAACATAAAAGTAGAAAAGGCACTTTTGTTTTTCAGACGAGGAATGAAATGTTTATTATAACAGGGTGGAATATGCTAGTCTTACTATTTTCTCTCTTGTAACAACCCTACAACCGACATAACTTATTTGATGCACCCTGCAGAGTGCAGAGCTATATTGACTCACTTCCTTACGGAATTATTATAAACGAACTATTATCGTTCTACTTCCTAATATAAAATGTCTGATTTAAATCGAGTAATGTATTTAATTCTGTTCTATAAGGTAATATAGGCTAAGCTACATTTATTTTGTTGGTGCAGTGTCTTTGTGGCACGAATCTTTTTTTTTATTTTATTTAATTATCATATAAAATAAGTCAGGTTTTTCTTCCTGACAAACTTCCTCCAGAACGTACAAACCGTTTCGACAGTTTGCAATTGTTAGAAAGGCTCCGTGAGGTTTATAGCAGAGGAAATTCCGTCCACGTGGTAACAAAGATGACATTTCTCATCTTTGTTACCATGTGGACGAAATCGCGGGCAACAGCTAGTGTTTAATAATAAATTATCAATCAACTTTTCAATATTTTCATTTGTGTAACAAAACACGTCATACGTATACGTTACTTAGTATGATGTAAATAATGTTTATAATTGAATTACTATTATTTGCTAAGTAAGCGGCTTGGATGGACGTCTATGTCAGTATTATACTATGATGGGCCGGCGCGATGTTTTGATCTGTCGGATTTGAGCAGATTTCAACGCACATTTGCATCCGTCATTGGTGTTATAAGTCAGTAATCTCTATTTATTCTGCCGATACAATCTGAGTCTGACGTTTCCTCATGTCTGGCACTAGAATATCTCTTTGCTTGAAGTTGTTCCTTTGGTTGATGGGAAAACCTATCTATATAAATATAAGGTACCTACACCAGTGTGCTTTTAATTTTTTTCGTAATTTTTGATACTTTTCGGCATTAAAACTATAGTATAAACTAACAAAAAAAACTCTGGAAAAACCTTCGTGTTTTATGGAGAGTAAATTTTTCATTCTACGAGGTGATCTATGAAAATAAATAAATTTAAAAAAAAAAACATGCATTATTGTTTTTCAATCTATACCACGAAAAGTATATCGTGGTAGTTGATTTACCGAGGAAATTGTCATTTCTACTTGCTCCTTCTTTGTGATAAGTCTGAGTAACGAATCTTTGAGCATCTGTTCGTTATAAATATATAACTCCCAACATAAAGTTCTCCGAGAGCTAAACCTGTGATAACATTTTATAATTTCGTTTTGGAGCATCTGAAAAAGCCCGACAGCGTGTAAGCTTTGAAAAAACAGGACGCGGACGGTCGGCGTTAGCGAAAATAATGTTACTAAACTGTTTGCACGTATCGACACCCGACAGGGCTAAAGCGGTGCAAAAATACCGCCGACCGTCCACGTAAAATAAATAATGGGACGTGTCGACTGCGCTGTCGGCGAAAGAGGATTTTTAAATGCTTAGTCATATCGATTTAACTCGGACCTTAATCGAGAGAAGAGGCAAAGAAATCACTAGGTTATGTTTTACATGAATAGGTTCAGTAAGGAAGACAAGGAAAGCATATATTTTAAATCTATTAAATATGGATCGATGTGCTTTAATAAGTTAACAAAACAATTATAGTTTAGATATTGCTATACTGTTTTGCATTGAATTAAATTTTATTGAATACAAATATCAAAACAACAATTTTATCGCCAGCAAATAATAACACCCTAACAAGCCACACATCTGGATGGATGTAAAAATTGCGAATTTATGTGATAGAGGATCGATGGGTTAATACTCTGTCAGGGAATACGATACGCGTTCGGAACCAAATGAAATATGTCACGAGTTGTTTCACGGACGATTGCCTTGAGTACCGTCGGCGCGGCGTTTTCTGAGAAAATTGTGTAACTATGGGGCGGAGCTGCGGGGATCTTCAACAACTGCCGAATTGATGAAGACGAAATATCTAATAAACAGAGAATTGTTCAGTGCCAATGCTAGTTATAGCTAGATATCAATAATAAATTATATCTGTATGCTGTAGTTTGTAAATTAATAATTAGAATTTAGGTACGTAGGGACTTGCAAATATGTACTCGCAACCAAGTACAAATAGCGGCATGTTAACCCGCAAAAATATCTTATCTTCAAAAAGAAATATGATGACATATTTTCACGCCCAATTTACTCTTACAGCTATATAGCAGATAGAGATACGAGCATTAAAATAAAGATAAACACTCAATTTGAAGTACTGGTAAAAACTGAAATGCACGTTAGCGAACGTCTCAACCGATTTGTCACGAGTAATTTGCGTATGTGGTAAAGAAAACAGACAGATTAACACATCATATATTAGGAGTCAATAAGCAGGCAATGACCCTAATGAGTGCGTAACAAAAATAATGTCGGACGATTTATCGCTGCGCGCGCGCACAGATTTATTAGTCGGAGAGCGGCGCGGACGAGCGAACGCTAATCCCCACGCTTAGGGCTGTCGGAAGGTCTTGGGGCGAGATTAAATTATATCTTACATTATTCGCAATGAAGATTTTTCATGTTATAATCTGTAATGACAGTTGCGATGATTAGGCTCGAGTACGACGTGTCGCAAACAAGATCAGTCGCATGACACAACGTTCCTACAGTAACTCTTCGTATGTTCTTGATATTGCTTTGGGTGATGGTACTCAAAGACTATATTTTAAATACATTACCATATATTTTTTAAATACATACAATACATTAGATATGGTTATTTATAAGATAGCAAAATTTATCAAATTTGCCCAATATGTATTTGAAAAGCATTTAAAATCGCTCTACAAAAAGTCTTTACAGTTGAATATCATATAAAAATTAAGCTACATGTTGTAACAATGCTCAAAAATAGGCAAAACGGAGTATAATACAAAATCGTTTTAAATTATAATATAAGATGTAACAACCCTAACGCCACAGAACAGAATGTTTTAAAGAGCACCCGCGGCCTTTTCAGTTCAGACGGCAATGACTCGAAATTAATATCAAACACTTGAGACGTATCGGCCGTATCTCAATATATCGATTTACACATACCTCCGACTAATTATGTGCTCCGACTATACTAATTACGTATCATTTTATTGATATAGATAGATATATAGGTATTGAGTTGTGAATACATAAAGTTAAATACATTTAAACTTAAATCTCCGCCACAACATACGTAGTGATTTTGTTCAAACGTTGTTGATAGAGATATATAGGTCGTCTATGTAAAAGTTACTTATTGAGTATTGTAAATAATTCGAACATCAAAGTATTAATATTTAAGCTTCATGACGTCAGGAAGAAATTGGAGATTCGTTGAAATCAGATTTCACGGAAATTCAGTCGATCCAGACAAGTGTTTTTATGACATAATAATCGTTACATTTTATTTCATTATAAACCAGGATCAAGATAAAAAATTCACTGAAGAGACACGTTCGGTGGCTTAACACGACAGCGCCACGCATAGTAAAGAAACCGAAAGGTATTCCACGAATTCAGAACATTGTGTAAATAGTACGAGCCGAGTTCGACCGCAGAATCTCTAGCGGGGCCTTCCGAAACTATTGACAGTGTGTGGATGCGATCAAAACTAAGCCCTGGATTATGAAAAGACCAAAATAGACGCTTCAAATCCTTACGGATTAAGGGCTTTGGTGTTCCGTTCGACGGCGCGGTACAAAAATACACCGAGTGCGCTCCGGATGCACCGATTAGTCTAAACATCTCGCTCGTTAATATCGTGATAACTGCCTTTTTACGCTATCCACAAAAAACGAACAAGCGCTCGCCACGCGTTCTCTCCGGACACTATTTTTGTGCGCTTCCACGGAAATAATGCGAATTCTTTTTTGCACGTTTGAATTTAGAAAAACTTTAGTTTTATTAAGCACGTGACTATTGTGACTAGGTTGTAATATAAAATTGATGATATTATTATCCTATTGATTATATTATAATCCTGTCTATAATGTAGAGACTACAGATAAACGTCGTCCGTTTTCACGTAAGATTTCTGAAACTTAGGGCCTATAAAAATTTCTTCTGATAAGTGCCATATTATTCTGTACACAAAATTTCTGGCAGATGAAGTATGAAGTATCAAATCTGTCAAATAGGTTGCAAATAGCCTATTCGATACTTATCAGGAAGAGCTGCAACAAGCCCTTATCCTTTCATCAAGTTGGATGTATACGGTGTGAACTCACCCTAACTCTCGCTTCCGTGAGATTCGTCCACATGGCGATCTCCTCGCGCGTGGACATGTCGGGGTAGCGGTTCCTGGCAAACGTCGCCTCTAGTTCCTGCAGCTGCTGGCTGGTGAAGTGCGTCCTCTGTCGGCGCTGGCGTTTGTTCTTCTTGTCGCCTTTGTCGTCGAGCGAGGGCTCGTCAGGGCCAACTCCCGGCGTCGTGGACTCCGTTTTGATGGTAGCTTCCGTTAGAGGTCGATCTGGTGACAAATTGGTATATATTATATAGTGCTATCACCCAATCTAGATGCTAACGGTCATTAACTCTCTGTCATAAATTTTAAATTTCTCTACGTACTAACCGTGATTGTCAACAAAGTGTCGTGTTGTTACTTTGTTTTTGTTAATCGTTGTATAGAAATGACTTTTTTCACAGAGGGTTAACGACCGCCAAAAACTCTATAGTGCCGTTCTAACAGCAATTTTGTAGTTCTATGTATTATCATAGACCAATCTATTATATAAAAATAAGTTTGGTTTTCCTTCCTGACGACATCACTCCAGAAAGCACGTAAGGTTTATAGCAAAGAATTTCAGGAAAAAAATTCAATAAAAAGCAGAAAACCAGGGAAAATAATTTTTCACATGCGCCATATAACAGCTCATTATACTCGGCTCATTTATTTTCACATTATATTAGAGTTTAGAATCATCATAGCGGGTTCCGCTTCTCATCTTTGTTACCACGCGGACGGAGTCACGGGCAACAGTTATCTATTATATAAAAATAATTCGAGTTTTCCTTCCTGACCATATAACTTCTGAACGCACAAACCGATTTCGATAGTTTTGCATTTGTTGGAAAGGTCTCGGGGTCCGTGAGGTTTATAGCAAATACAATTTAGGAAAATTTTCAAAAGAAAAGCAGGAAAATAATAATTCCTATTTTATGTTATGTTACCTTGCAGAGGAGTTGTGAACAACACCTAGTAGTTACATAATAATAGATAATGGAGTTTTCAGTTTATTATAATTGGTAACCCCTAATTTTTGGTAAATTAATAATGCATCATCATTGCTACTTAAAGCAAAAGAGTTTAGAAATGTTAACGTAAAAAGCCTGGGAAATAATAATTACAAGGATTACGTTACGTAAAACAGATTAACTTATGTTACAAGCACGAAATTCACTTACAGCTCGACCTTTTTTTTATGAATTTAAAATTATATGGGTGTCGTTTGAAACATACAACACAAAAGCATGTATGCAAAATACATTCGGTAATTCAATAAATCATTTATTTTATTTACAATGTTAAGCTTTTGATTTACAGCACAAACGATTGACCTCATAACCACATTAGCATCATAAAAAAATGCATAAATTGGTAATATTACCGCCAAAACGTGTAATAAAATACGAAAAAGTTGTGTTACCGAGCAATTTGGAGTGTTCACAAATAAAAAATCGGGCATGCACGAGTCGGGCTCGTGCACTACGGGTTCCGTACCAGGAACTATGTTGATAACGAATTGAGATCCTAAAGTTTAAGTGGAAACACGTTATTAATTTTTAATACGAATTTTATTTTGTTTATGATATCTGTTGTTACATACATTGCTAAAATTTAACTATCTAACTAAAGCCTTTATTGAGATAACAGACCAAAGTGACAGGCGGACGAACAGATAGCGAAATTTTATTATGTAACTAGTTGGTGCCCACAACTTGATTGCGCAAAAATTTGTATGTCATATGTCATGCGGGAACTGTACATTTTCCCGAGATAATGGTTGTTGCCCAGAGTTAATAGTTATTAAACAAAAAAATATATTCAAATCCACTCAGTAGTTCCGGAGATTAGTGCGTACAAACAGACAAACAGACAACATTTTTTCTGTCGATTTGTGCTCAGCCCCACAACATTGATTATAGTGTAAAAATACTAAATGTACTGACACGCCAATTTTACTGTTTTATTATATGTAAAGATATAGATAGGGTCACGTTTTAACATTCGGGGACGGGACCCTAAAAAATAAATAATGATGAGCGCCGGTAGCCGCTACTAATACAGGGATTAGACTCATGCGCAGGATTTTACGACGTAGCTTTACGTTATACACTATAACAGTCACTCCACGAGATATTTCCGACTAGAGCATCGAAACCGGACCCAATTTTGTGTAAAAGAATGAGAAAATTAAAAAAATGGCTTAAATAAAAAAATTGTTTTTATCACATTTTTTATTGTCTTTGCTTAAAATATTTATCACAATTTTATCAATCAGCCTTTGATGCCCACTTTAATATCAGATAGAAACAATGAATCAATTAAAAAACAAAACTACAGCCTGGTAAACGTAGAATAAATTAAATAAAAAAATACTTAAGAAAGTTTTAAATGTCAAAAAAATTTAAACCTTTATTGAAGACTTTCTTCAAAGAAAAAGTTTTTAAAGCATCTAAGTAACAAAGTATCGTAAAAGAAAAAAAACCAAAAAGCTCGAAAAACCCGGGTTTCCATTTTGCAATCCCGGGTTTTTGGCAATCCTCAAAATCCGGGGTTTTCGAGTTTTATTTTTTTAGCAAAAACCAACCCTGCAACTTTATAAAAATTTCGAGAAATTCAAAAAATATTTTTATGAAAATAGGCCGCAAGCTATCAGACGGGTCACCTTATGGAAGGCAACAGCTGTCTGTCATGGATAAAAAAGAAAAATGTTCATCAGCATCAGAGTGCCAAGTGCGAGTTTTTTTTTTTTCACATTCGACCATGAACGCGTTTCGCGTTTACTAAGATTTTATATGGGATTTGTACGCCACCTAGTGATGCTCACTTTTTTAGTAAACGTAAAACGCGTTTACGGTCGAATGTGAAAAAAAAACTCGCACTCGACACTTAGTAGAGTAGCAAGTGATTAGGCTGAGGGAATAGTGATAGGGAATCGGGAGCAGGGAGTTAGGGCTTCAATGTTTTTGGTGTAAATTCTTTATTTGTTCGTAATTTACCATGGTGCATAGTACCTTGGAGAAATAATTGAAGACATAAGTGAAAGAAGCTGATAGCTAACATTTAAAAAAACTTCCAGATTTTTGGACTTCCCGGAGTTAATGGACGCTTTTGGATCCGAAATATTATTTGAAATTAGAATAATGTGGATTTGATATGTAGCTAGATACACTAGCTAGATGATGAAATTGTAAAAAAATTATTGAAAAACAAAAATAGTATTTACTCGAAGGTGTCAAAATGTTAGTAATCGGCTTCTTCCACTTATGTCTTCAATGAGGTAAATTATTCTTATGCTAATACGCGATGATTTTGTCACACAAACAATTCTACTTTTAAACACGCATTTCGTTGCCATAAAAAGGCCTATCATTATACGGGCTATAACAATATACTAGCGTAATAAAAGTGTAGTATAATTTTGGTGGCGGACGCGGAGGGGCCGCGCGTTGATAGATAGTAACATCAATACGTAGATAACGGTGATCACGTATTGGGCTTAGCCGCGATCCCCGTGTCAATACACCGATTGCACATCATTATGCCGTTTTAATGGCCTTAAAAAGTTTTTGTATTGACTAGGTTTTTTTAATTATAGTTAGGGGGCAAGCGAGAAGAGGGGCTACCTTATGAATAGCAACTGCCGTCGCCCATGGACACTCGCGATATCCGAAGAGTCGTAAGTGCGTTATCGGCGTTTATGAGGAAATAGGGAATGGGAATAGAGATTAAGGAAGTTGGGCCACCGGTTAACTCACTCACTGAATGGAACACAGCACATCACCGTACAGCACCGAGTAGGCCCATTTGTTCCGAATGGCTCTCCCTCGGCAATGAGCGTCCGTATTATGTACTTGAGATCGCAAAATGTCTTACACGTGCCTCACTGGTACAACCACCTCCACCTGAGTTCGAACCTGCACCCTCTCGAGTGCGAACCAAAGGTCTTACGCACTAGGCCACGGACGCTCTAGGTTAAGTAAAAGAAAAATTGGTAACCCATGAAAACTCGAAATGCTTAAAGTGAGGTTGTGTCCGCACAGTAATAATAATAATAATATCTATGGACGCTTTACACCACGTCAGTCTGGCCCCGTGCTACCCCGTGTTACCCAAGGGACTTGTGTTACAGGTACCAGACAACGGAAATATATTTAATACTTTTATACTATACACATATTTCAGATTTTTATCATATAATACACAAATTTTATACACATCGATGACCCAGGAACATTAAAAAACTTTTTGTTCCGTCGGCGGGATTCGATCCCGCGACCCCCGGCGTGAGCTACCGAAGCGCTCAACCACTGCGCCACAGAGGTCGTCAAATCTGTTCACGCCCAAAACGTTTAAACGATTTTGCTGAAATTAGGTATGGTGAATTACGAGACTTAGGACATAGGCAGTAGCGTAACTACAAGGTGGCAAGCCCGCAAAATGCCACGGACCCCCAGCCATATTGTAAATCAAATCAGTATAGATATTAGTATACAGGATGTAACAAAATTAAGTGATAAAACGTTATGGTTCGTATGTGTTGAAGGAGCGCTGAAAGTATGGAATGTCATGAAAAACTTACGTTGCCAGACGCTTGTCCATAGAAAATCACATTTTATTCACTTTCAGCGCTTCTACTTTCACAGTGAAACCTATGTAAGTGGCACGAACCCTAAAGTTTTATCACTTCCTTTTGTTAATTCATCTTATGCAACATAAAATGAACAATTATAACAACATATTATCTTCAATAGTAGTGGTAATTTTTTTGTATTATAGTTGAAACATTATACTTAGTTACAGTGGCGTAACTACAAGGTGGCAAGCTGGCAAAATGCCACGGGCCCCCAGCTGGAAGGGGCCCCCGACGTGGCCCCCTAGACAAGTGGCAAGCGATTATTTTTTTAATAATCGCTTGACGTGTTTTAGTATTGGATTGACATTGTGGAACGAAAACGAATTTGCCACGGGCCTCGAACGGTATAGTTACGCCACTGGACATAGGATGCTTTTAATCGCGAAAAAAATTACGGCTCCCGCGCGATAAACGTGTTTTTTCACAACGGGGTTGTGGTTATCATCTAGTTTTTGTATACTTAGGGACAAACGAGCAAACGGGTCACCTAAAGCTAAGCAAATACCGTCGTCCATGGACAGGCGAAAAATGAGATTAGTAGCATGTGCATTTCCGACTTACTCCTTGTTGGTTTGTAGGTTGTAATAGTCTACTGGTAAGTTTTTTGTGTGATCGCCTCTAGTTAGAGACGTGCGGGCACACGGCGGGATCGCCCGTAACGGGCACCCGCGTTCGAACGCTCAAGTGCCATGTGCGATAGTTATCCCTCCCGCCTTACGCGTCGTTTCGAATCAGGCAACAATGAAACTTTCGATTCGATTTATATGGGATTTGTACAGCGCCATATATCCCGTATGTCACGCAAATTTCGTGATTTTTAGACCCCTCCCCCCTTGTCACAGGTAGTCACATTTTTAAAACACCCCAAAGTAGTGTCACAAATTTGCAATTTTACATCTAAAAATTGAAACCACCCCAAAATTTCAAATTACGATATTAAATCTAGAATAATTGAAATGTGATGTCACAAATCTAAGGATTATGTCACACTTTGTCTACCCCCTCTTATTAGTTATATCATAATTCAAAAGGCTTAAAAATTTATTGAAAACTATTTATTTTCTCGCCGAACATAAAAAAATATTCTTTGAGTTGTCGTGTTGTCTCCAAGCTTATAAAATATGTAAATTTATCGATTAATTGAGAAATGAAAGCTTTGTAACCTTTGCCAGTGTATAATAGAAACTTTGATATTTAATTTTCTATATACGTCTCAAGTATTGCGTTTATATTTGTATAAAGTTTTCTACAAAAATCTAAGTACAATATCTGTATCATATAAAATGTGAAAGTGTAAAGAAATTCATTACTAAAATTGTTTTGCAAATGAGCAAATTCTAAAATGCATATTTCACCAAACAAAATACAAGTTTCAGTTAATATTTAAATAGTAGTCTCAAAAGTAACTAAGTCACTTCGTTAGGGCGTGAACGGACCACAAACAAACACACTTTCGCATTTATACATTAGTTTGGTTAATATTTATAGAGTCATACTCCACTTCCGGAATCTGTTCTGCCCCCTAGACAAGTGGCAAGCGATTATTATCTTTTACGGAATTAGCTTGGCGTGTTTATGTATTGGGATTGACATTTTTGAAGGAAAAGTGACGTGATCTAATCGTCGTTCGAAAATGTCGATCCCATACAAAACACGACAAGCGATTCGCTTGTTTGTAGAATCGCCAAACAAAACGTATGGAAATGACATAAGCGTTCGTTACGCCTTTTGTCATTTCCATACATTTAGTTTGCAATTCTACAAAGAAGCGAAAACGTTTAGATGTTGGCTAACCCCCAGTCCTCCTAGACAAGTGGCAAGCGATTAGCGTTTGCGATAATCGCTTCGCTTGTTTTGTATTGGATTGACATATTCGTACTCGACTAGATCACGTGACTCTTCGTTCATCTACGTCAATCCCATACAAAAACACGCCAAGCGATCATCGTAAACGATACTCGCTTGACACTTGTCTAGTGGCAGGACTAACACCGACTTGAATTATTATTATCGAAATATTATATTCTGGGATTGTATTGAAACTCCTCCTTGCGTCATATTCCTTATTGCTGGCCTCTCGGGCGGCGACCGACAACTTTTCTGTTAAATTCCATACTTAAGTACTAATATTATAAATTGGAAAGTGTGTCTGTCTGTTACCTTTTCACGCTCAAACCGCGAATCGATATTGCTACAATTTAGGGCCCGGGGAAGGACATAGGATACTTTATTTTGCTATGATACGGTACCCGCGCGATTAACGAATTTTGACACAACGGAATTGCAATCATCATCTTGTTTATTTATTTATTTATTTATATGGCGCTTGGCTATAACCATGGCCAGTGTCAAGTAAAGGCGGGAAATCAATTTTCTT